>CM021107.1:304479148-304894192 GCA_007115665.2 Sequoiadendron giganteum
CACAAAGAACAAGAGAAGGAAGAATTTCAAGAGTCATCCCAAGCAATATTGAGAAGATTGGACAAGGAAGTTGAGGAGAAGGAAAAGTTGTAGAATAAATTAAAAGTAGTATACAAGTATGTTCAACATCTAGTGAAGCCACTTTAGGCACAAAGTAGTGAGGGATCCTCATTCTCAGAGGGGTTGTTATTAAAGGAAGCAATTCCAGAAATTGAAAGGTTGAAGTCTTCTATGAATGACACCCAAGAGTGGCTACAAAGTGTTAGTGAAAGAGGTGGTGTCATGATTGAAAAGGTACTGCCAATGTATGAAAGGACATCCTTCCTCTCTAAGGATATGGCATAATTTATTGTTGAATGTAAGAATATAGATGATGTCATTATCAAGGAATTGGAAAGAATACTTCATGTTCCTACAGATGTGCTAGTCAAGGAAAGGGTCCTCAAAATGGAAAATAATCATAAGGTAATGGATTGGATAGAGGTCTTCAACTTCATAAATGAGCTTAGGATGAATGCACCAAAGAAAATTTCCAAGGCTCAGAGCAAGGTATAGTAGGTTTTTGATGGTTGTAATGCATTCTTGGAGATTGTCACTGGAAGGAGAAAATTTGGCAAGAATAATTTGTATGTTAAGAAGCTTTAGAAATGGTGGCATGAAGTGTATTGTCCAAGTGATAGTGGACCTGTAGTAAGAAACCAGTTAGAAGATGCTTCCATTTACATTACCAATTTAGATAAATATCAGGGCCTTCATAATGAATGGGAGAAAACTTTGACTAAGTATGGAGGTGAATTAAATTAAATTTTATCAAGAATCAATTTGATATCCACCTGAACTCAGGCCGACCTTGACCCATCGCTTGAAAAGGTTAAAGAAATTTGTAGAAGGAAGGAAGGAGAGAAGGATAAAGAGGATGACTAGTCTAGACAACCTTGAGTAGTGTGCCATATAAATCAAGCTTGAAAAGGATACAAGTCGTCCCTACCTTGGATTGCATGCCAAATTTTTTATTAGATTTTAAAGTTGAATTTTGAGGTCGACCTCTTAATATTTTATTGTAAGTTCGAATTGGGGGGGAATTTTAAAATTCTAAGGCCAACCTATATGGATGACCTAACTTGGAATTGATATAAATGGAGGTTTCCTTCTCATTTCTAAGGTTGATAGCTAATAGTGGATAGTGAGTAGAAGCTAAGGGTTGTTAGTGAGTAGTGTTGATACATTATGAGATACTTGAATTGTTGCAAGTTTTGGTGAAGCTAATACAATTGAAGACATTTTTCTTTTGTGTCCTTCTTTGGATTATTCATCTATGCATGGTTTTTGTCTCTCCTTTTATTTTGAATCATTAATTAAGTTAGCATATGATTAATCTTAGAGCTAGTTGCAGTTCATTTATGTTCATGACAAAGTGTTTGAGGTGTTGAGGAATCTTTAGGTCCATACATTTAGTGATCTACTAATTGTGGATTGTTGTGTAAAGTTATCTTGGGCCTACTCCATCTTATGCTCAAGTTCAGTTGTGGGTGTTTGAATGTTTGCAATCTGAAAATCATTAGATTCCTTTGGAGATTGTAGTATATTTGTGATGTTGTTGATTTAATCTTGGTTAAGCAGAGATTGGTTTTTTTTTGAAGATTGGTCCATCTTGAACACTCTATTATTTGCATAGTTGATCTTAGGTTTTAGATTAAATATCTCTCTCAAACCCTTATCTTTTTCTATTTCTTTTAAATCATTATTAAAGAAATATTTACAAAGCATCAACCATATTGCTAAATTTGATGAACATTGAATCTTCAACATTTTATTTGTAAGGCCCCTTGTGATTACCAACATTTTCACATTTTATCACTGAGTGTTTTTTTGCATTGTTAAGACCTAACATTAGAGACCTTGGGGTTATCTCTTGAGGCTTGCCAATAGATATTTACCTTTCAAGAGAGATAGGATAGTATATTATGTCTGAATTGTTGCATTGTAGAAAACACCATCAACATAGTTGCTGATCCTCTTCTCAGATGGATCTTTGAACGACTCAGATTGAGTCAATAAAATTTGGTTTTTGATCGCCATCATTCACCCATTCTTCGGCCAATGAGAATCTACCAATTGTAATGTTGACCCACTTGCTACATGGGATCCACCTTCTTTCTTACCAAAAAATGAGAGAATCTAGGTGGTAGAAGCTCACTGACCCTGCTACTTTTTGTACAACATTATTTTAATCCCACAGTGTTAGCGAAGAATGGCCAGGATTAAATCTCAAGAAGAGATCTCAACCATTAGATCCCACTTCATAGTGCCAGACATGTTAGTGGGGACTAGGCCCCATCTCTTTGATTGGACACGTGTCAACAACCCACTGAACCTACTACATTTCAGAAAATATTATTTTATTCCCATGAGGTTGGCGGGGAATGACTAAGATTAAATCCCAACAATGCATCTTGATTGTTGATTTAAAAGCTTAAAGTGCTAGGCATAAAAGTGGAAATCAGGTTCCACACCTATAGAAGTACGTGTCGCTAGACCACTGACCCTGCTACTTCTTAGAAAATATTATTTTAATTTTGTGAGGCTGGTGGGGAGCGATTAGGATTTAATCATCAAATCTAATGGCTAGAAAATTTGTACATGTACAATTATTAGTTTTTTTAAAAAGGGACTCGACTAGGTCGACAAGACTTAGATCCTCAAGAATTAATGACTTAGGACATAAGTCAATAAAATGAAATATTTTGCCTAACTATAGGAAGAATTAACGTGATGGAAATATTCTTGGCGATCGAAAGACCTAAACCAAGGGTCCGATAAAAATATGTTTGCAATGGCTCAGGTTGTAACTAAGGTAACCAATAACCAGGTATAATAGGTCAACAAAGGATTAGAATTCCTAAGAGTTTAAGACCATAAAATTTGAAATGAGTTTTTATAACCAAAACCCTAAACCCTACGCTTGGACACATAGGCAATAAAGCATGACAAAGAACCATATCAAATTTTGCAAAATTTTAGAAGCTCTACCAGTGACTCATGCTCGAGGACACATACCCTTGGTGGGTATGGTGAGAATTTAGATCTCAAGGTGAAATAGACCAACATAAAGAAACCAAAAAAACCAAGAGCTTGCCAAGACAGGGAAAGTAGATGTAACCAAAAGAAAACACACCAAACTTATATACAGTAATTTTAGGACTATATAATGTACATGGAAAACAACCTATTTCAAGAGAAATAGGGCTTCATGAACTGTCCATGTACTAACAACTCTATGATTTCACCTGTGTGTATTTGTAATCAAGTATGGACCAAGCCGCAAAGGATGAAATTTCCCATGTTTTACTTTGTCTTCCATCCTTACAATCCACATCAAGACCATGCATCTAACTTCAAATTTTATTTCAATGGCCTTCTTATCATAGAAATGCTTTACTTGAAGTTGTAGCCTTCCATTTATTTTATGATCTTCTCTCCTAGTTTCATCAAGCTCAATTAACTCTTCCATTCCATGTTGCATATCATCACAGATATATGTATCATATTCTTAAACAAACTTGTACATTTTTAACAAGTTGTTATGGGGGATCTTTGCTTCTACACCATACACAAGGTTAAATGATGTTTGTATAATGACTTTCTTGATAGTGGTATTATGCCTTGCATAACCACCCCATATTTTTCCTTGGTCAGAATGGGTCCCCCTTTTATGTTTTTTCCTTGGTTGGTTTTCAAACAAAGTTTGGAGTTTTTTTTCTCCAACAATTTGTTTTTCTTTTTGTTGTTCTATCGAAACTAGAACCAGAATGGAATCAGGTTTGAAATTTATTTTTTGGATTCCATTTCGATCTCGATCCCAGTTGTCTTTTCTTTTGTCTTTTAGGTTTTTCTTTTCCAGAGCCAGAGCTAGAGTGGATGTTAAGTTCAAGGTTTATTCATAGTCCCGAATTGGTTTCCATTCCTCCTCCGCCTCCGCCTTTTGGTTTGTTCATTTGAACTTAAGACCAGTGATGGGTTTTCTTGTTTCGATCTTCATGTTTTTATAGGATTTTTATTTCTTCTTTCTTCTTTGTTGGTAGAACCGGAACCAGAACCAAACTTGAAACTTGGACAAAGTTTCTGAATCAACTTCCATTCCCATTATAATCTCGTCATTTTGTTTTGTTGTTTGACTTTACTTTAGCTACACGACAGTAATGTGCCAATTCCCTCTGTAGTTTCGACTCTGATCTGATACATTTATGGCATTAATTACACGTGCCATGCATGCATGAAGCTACATTTTAAACCTTAATTAATGATTAACTCGATGTTATCATCACTATTTAAATATTAAGGACGAACCAAACCTGCGATGGAATGTTTGAGCACGTGATTCAATTGAAAGTGAGGTAGTTGTGCGCAGATTCACATCAAAGGGCTAGCCTATTTGATTGCATTTGGAGGTAGGTTTTTTGTTTTTCGTTTCATTTATTTTTCATTTTTGTTTTTTTTAGTCATTTGTGGTTTGCATGGATTCATGACTCTTGGTTTTCTTTTGATTTCATGTTGTTCATTTTGTTCATATTCTCTTTGTTTTGTTTTTTGGTTTTGTTTTGTATTTTTGAGTTTTTGGCTTTTCTTGTTTGTTTGTTTTTTCCACATTTATTTTCATGTTTTAGTCATGACCGTACTGTGATGCCCTGGTTTCATGAGGACATAAATTAGCTGCTACTCTATGTTTATGGGGTTTGTTGATTTACTGTTTTTCTTGTAGGTTTTGTTACAAATCAAATTGATTAGTTTTTGAATAGGGTCAAGTTTGTGACCTAATTATTTGAAGTCAAGGGTTTATAAATTAGGGTTTTGGTGCGATTCTGTTTAAAATGAAAATGATGCCCTAGTTGTTACAATTTCTGCTCAATCATATGGGGATGGTCTCGTTCAGTTTTTTTTAAGCCCCTTGATTTGTCATGACCTATTCTTTAGGTTATGATGTCATTCGTTATCTTGTTAAAGTTGCAAGTGATGTCATGATTATTTTGAGTGGAATTGGAATCATAATCAATTTTGATCTTGAACCCCTATTTGTAATAAGTATCAATTACCATTTTCATCCCGTCTTCAATCTCACTTCCAATAAGAAGCAAGCTTTAACAATATTGTTAACACAGGTGGAACCAGAACTAGAATCAAACATAAATTTGAAATTTCTTCATAGTACCAAATCGGTTTCCATTCCGATTTTGATTCCGGTTGTCATCCCGACTCCAACTCCGATCCCACTGTATGGTTTATTGCAAACTCAATGCCTATTTTGGTCTTGACCCCGACAGTTTTTTTAAAGGAGACTTTTTAGGATGTCTTCTACCTAGTTCTGCCTCTGGTATGTATGGAAGGGTAAGATCTCTAATCATGATATACTTCTTATAGATCTAATATGAGGTTTTTATTGTAGAAACTAAAAGATGTCTGGATCATCAGGAGAAGCTTCTCAGAGGAGTTAGCCTACAAAAACTTCAAAGGCAGCAACTAAGTCTAAGAAGGTTAAACCTGAACAACTCCCTTATACCTTGAGGTATAATCATCGGGGTCCTGTTGTCACTACTAGAAAGGTGGAATCTGATTGTGCTGATATAACTGACACAAATCTAGGTGCATTTAATTATGAGGAGTTGTACTTAGAGACATTTGCTAAGGAGGTGACTGGGAGAACTATAAGGATAGTTGAGTCTAGCTTGGCTCACATTACTATGTTTCCTCTATCAATCCAATGCCCTGAATTGATAATGACAACAATTGGAGCTTACAATCCGGCCACCAGACAATGTGTGGATTCACAAGGCAATGTGATCATAGACTTGACTCCTCAAATGTTTCAATTTATGTTCAGTGTCCCTAATCCAAAGAATCTTGGACAACTTAATGAGGCAAAAGCTTTAGAAATATACAACAATCACAAGGAGACCAATAAGGCTTATTTAAGCAAGAAATGGTTAAGAACGGAGAAGAAGTCTCTAACAAAGATTTCAAATCAGCCAAAAAGGGCAGATTTCTACAAAGAGGGGGCAGATATTATAATGATGTTATCTAGAGTCTTTGGGAAGAGAGATTATTTTCATTTTAAGGAATGGATGTTTACATTCATTCAGACAATCTTGGATGGTAGGCAACAATTTGATTGGCCTATGATTGTCTCAGAGAGCATACATAATCAGTTGATGAGAGTGAGGGAAACGAAGAGCTTCTTTATGACCTCTTATGTTGTCTATGCAGTAGCAAGGGGAGGCATCTTTCCAGGATTAAATAGAGTGGGAGTATTGGGAGAAGCTGATGGGAAAAAGAAAGTATGGAACCATTATGACTAGTTGTCCCTGCATATTTTTGAGTTACATTTTAGAAGAGTTAATGATGCATTCTTGTATGTAGTTATTAACCAACTTAATGGAGATGCAAGGTATAGACTAAGCCAGGAGGCCATGGAATTCATTACAGAATGGGGGTGTTGGTATATCTAGTACCCCAAATTTACTTATTTCAGGCTGGCTAGGTTTGAAGGTCATCCTCACTTGCTCCCTAGGTGCTACAAAAACATAATAGTCTTAATGGAGTTTGTTTACCAAGCTTTGGGGGTCAATGCAAAGTTTGGAATAAAGCATAAAATAGGTTGTCACAAGTTCCCCGTGCAATTAGGTGAGTACAGTTGCCCACACCTTGTGGGAGCTAAGGTTGTTTGTAATGAGTTAATGCATTTGAAGTTGGGCCTATATACTGCTAGGAAGCATTTTGATTTGAAGAGAAAGATGAATGACTTGCTTGCTTCAGTCTTTGATAAACATTTCAACCTATTAGAGGACTTTTGGAGTGATCTCCAAGATGAATATGACCTTAGGAAGATAAATTATGAGAGGTTGCTTGTCCCACTTATGGTAGAATTTGGGGTCAAAGTTGACATTCCTGAAACATTGTTAGATGATGGTGTAATTTTAAATTTCTGTATATGAAGCACAAAATATAGGTACCAATAACTTAGACCCTGTGGATTGGGATGTGAAGGAGATAGTGGATATCAAAAAAATAGCCAGACTAGTGTTGGATAGAAGTATCCAATGGGTTGTACTCAGAACTAAAGCTCTCAGGGGTCAAACTTCTAAGAAAGGAAGAGGGTATAAGAGAACCAAGAGGAGAATGCCTCCCAAAGAACCTTTATAATTCTTCCCCCTTGATGTAGAGGAGTTTGAGCTTGAAGCTCGGACCCAAGAATTTCTCGAGGCACATGAAGGAGAAGTTACAATGGGATCAATGCCCTCAACATTAGTTATGGGAGAATCATCTACCCAACTCCCTCCTACAGAGCAACAAATTGGAGAAATGCCTAAAGGGACTCTCCATGATGAAGCTGAGGCTTTAAAGGAAAAGGAATCAGAGATGGAGATTCATGACATAGAAACAGACTTTGATGATACTTTATCAGATAAGGAGACACAAGAGGAGATGCTTCTGAAGGAAATTGAGCATGTGTTGAAAAAGGAGGATCAGTGGGCATTATTTGAAGAGGATAAGAAAGCCTTAGATGCATAGGCACATGTTGAAGCCGTGGCAAAGAAAAATGAAATAGATGCAAAGACAGAAGTTGATGCAATACTTCAGTAATAGTAGTTGGAGGCCAAGCAGAGAGTGGATGAAGTGATCAAGCAACAACAACAAAAGGAGCATGAGCTCAAAACAAAGGATGAAAATGACAGATTGGAAATGGTGCAAAAGATACATGAGATGGAAGAAGAAAAGGCCAAGCAAAGAAGAGAAAGAGAGGCCCTTGAGGCCAAGTTTAAAATGATTGAAGAGTCCCATAAGAAAATAAAAGAAGAACACCTGCAGAAGAGTAAGGATGCTAAGGATATGGCTAATCAACAACAAAAAGAGAAGGAAGCATTAGACAAACTCAAGGTCTTGGAGGAGGAAATAAATAAACTGCTTGAAGAGAAGAGGTTGGAGGAAGAGAAATTCAAAAAGGAGCAAGAAGATAAGAGAATACAAGAGCAAAAGGATAGGGCAGAGGCTAGGGTTAATGTACTACAACCATTATCTTCTACAACTGCTACCTCTTCTTCTATGGTAATGGCTTTTACTCCGAGTGCTCCTACATCATTAAAGCTTGATCTTCAAAAGAAAAAAATAGCTCCCCCACAACCTCTTAATTGGGAAGATATGATTAAGGAAATTGAAAAGGAGAGACCCAAGAAGAAGGCTAGAATCCTTCATTCCACAAGGTTAACTGAGGTAGGGGAAATTATTGCAGAATGTGCAATACCAGTAGTGGATAAAGATATGGGAGACATGCAGGTCACTGATTGCCAACTAGGCACTACCAATTTAGGAAGGCCTACAAGAAATCAGCAGATGAACCTGATTGATGTTGTAGCATCGTCCACCAAGTCAAGGATGATGAAGGACAAGCAGAGAAAGGATGAGCTCAAAGCTTAGCTGGATCAGTTGCACACCTTTTTGAAGGATTTTTTTGCTCCTAGATCACAACAAATTGTTGCCTTAGAGATGCTAGTTTTCTCATCAAAAGAGAGGTTGATGATCTAGTGCAAATAAAGAATAAGGCTGGGATGATGGACAAATGGACAGACAAGCTTAATCAAGAGGTAGGAGAAGTGTTAGTAAGTAGTTTTGAGATCCACAAGATGGAATTAGAGCTAATAGAAAAGATGAAGCACCATGCTGAAACATTGGAACAACAGGAGGAAGAATATAGAAGATATGTCCAGAGGATAAAAGATATCAATAAATTGCCAAATTCCACTCTTATTTAGCAGTTAATCCTTGAGGAATACAATGCAGACTTCTTGGAAAAACCCTCTAGCATAATCCGGCTCAAATTTGATTTTATATACAAACATAGGAATGAAATCCAAGATGCTAGTAAGGATTTGAATGAACAACCTGATGAACTAGAAGTTGGTGTAGTTGTGTTAGTTAATGTTGATATATCGGTTAAAGAGGGCTTGCCTTTAAGTCAATTAAAGGAGAAATGGGACAATATATTTCAAGAGGTTATGCAAAAAGAGGGTGATGGAGAGGATCTATTATTAGATAGATTGATGGATGTCAGGGAAGGAGTGAAGGCTACAAGAAAGGAGTTGACTAAATTGACAGACATGAAGGAGTTTGCCTCCGCAAAAGTGAAGAGAATTAAATTTGAGGACAGATGGATTGAATATGGGCTATAAATAGATATTCTTCAACAAGTCCTCTAGTTACGATGAATACATTCTAGAGAAAACTACACAAGAATGATTTGGCAGTCTATTTTGGGCGCATGACTTTCCCCCTCTTTCTTTCTTTCCTATTTCATAGGGCAATCAATGTTGGAACTGGAGATCTACTAGGCCAAGTTTCAGAGGAGATTTCAATTCCTTGATTAGTGGATCTCAATTTTGATTGAAAGGATCTTATGCTATGCACACCTATATGTATTTTTGGGTGCCATATTGTAAAGGTCGGCTAATGAGAGTAGAATTAGCCACCTGATAGTAGGAGATAGGAATTTCATAGCTTTAAGAGGATACTTTGTTTTTCTTAAGTTACATTTGAATATAGAATACACTTTTTACATAGTGTTATGTTGAAATTGAGTTTACTGGATGAGGTTAATGAATCATAATTTGTTTATATGCCAGTGAGTTCGTTGAAGCATAAATGTTTCTTTTTTATGAGAATCAATAGAAGGAACCAAATTTCAAAGATTATTTCATTAAATTGTCTATGGATGGAATTGTTGCATGTCTGTTGATCTATGTTATTAGCAACAAATGAAGATTTTGTTCTTTTTTTTATATATCTTAAAAGTATTGTGATGGTTAAACTAAGCACTATAGATGCATGCAATGGTATGAATTGTTCTGTAGATTGCATCATGTTATCTTTTTCTTGATCTATTGGAGGAGCATTCATTGTTGAAAGCATATGTCTAGATATTAGAGAATTTCATTCATGTTTTACTGATTTACGCCTTGACCTATCTTTTTATGTTTATTTAAACCCCCTTTTAGTTATGTATAGATTGATGAATCCATTATTTCTTACATTCCTTATTACCGACAAAGGCCCCTTGAACATTACAGTTGCATGGAAAAATTGAGTGACACCATATAGTTGAGAACCAACTACCAGGACCTTGGGAGTTAGGCTACTGTATGTTGTCTTTCTTTTTCAAGAGAAATAGAGTAGAAATATTATGTTTAATGTTGTTTTTTGTCATTTTTCACCATCAACAAGTGGTTCGATCAAACCATAATGCAAGCTGCAATTTTGAATCCCAAGCCTTCTTATTCTTCTCAATCATTTGTTTGATGATCTTCATAAAACTCTTGTTATTGGATTTTTCTTGTCTATTCCCTTGAGGATGATAGCGAGATGAATAGGAGATACTTATACCATGCTTACTACAAAAGTCAATAAATTTCTCTAATCTGAAACACATAGTATTGTCATAGTTAATCCTTTATAGGACTCCAAATCTAATCAATATATTATTCATCAGAAAATTAATTACTACTTTACTTATTAATTTTCTTGTGGGGATTGCTTCTACCCACTTTGTAAAATAATTTGTGGCAACAAGGATACAAGAATGTCCCCTA
The DNA here is from genome assembly GCA_007115665.2 of Sequoiadendron giganteum. Classification (NCBI taxonomy): domain Eukaryota; kingdom Viridiplantae; phylum Streptophyta; class Pinopsida; order Cupressales; family Cupressaceae; genus Sequoiadendron; species Sequoiadendron giganteum. The sequence goes on from CM021107.1 coordinate 304,489,780, forward strand.
CTTGAATTTTCTAACATCTCACCAATAAAATCAATGCCCCATTGTTGAAAAGGGGCCTAAATCAAAATTGGTCTAAGAGGTAGATTACCAAAGAACTTCAACTTGCCAATGAATCTTTGGCAAGCATCACACTTCTTAATAAATCTATGAGCATCCTTAAACATGGTTGGCCACCATAATCCTCCTCTCAGTATTTTATAAGTAACTTGGTACTTTCCATGTAATGTCCTTCACATGCTCCCTTGTGCATTTCATGTAGAATTTCCTCTACATGATCTCCATCCACACATCTCAGCAATACACCCTATGGGCTTCTCCACCAGAGTTCATCATCAATAATGATGTAATTTATAGTTTACAGGTATTCCATAGTCTATAGGTATTCCAAAATTCTTTTGTACCATCCATAGGTCTACATGTCACACTGAGGTGCAACATTTACATGTTCAACTTGATTTATTTGGTTTGCTTCTAAGTTGGCCTCAACCATCAACTTTTCCAAACCTTGGCCCCTTACAATTTTTGTAATATGGATATTAATATTGAACTCTTGGATCCTAGTGATCCATCTACATCTTTGGCCCGTGGTCTCTTGCTAAGTAAAAATATCTTTGACTACTGCACTTGGAACATATCCTATCACAATCCCTCCCATCAGATATGTTCTAAATTTTTTGGCAGCCTTAACCAGTGCATAGGCATGCTTTTCTGTCATGTCATATTTAAGCTCAACTACCTGCAAAGACTTACTGGAGAAGGAAATAGGCTGCTCAAAGCCTTCATTATTATTTTGTAATAATAATCTCGCCACAATATGAAATGAAGAAAAAATAAATAATTGGAATGAATTTGCATAATCAAGAGATTTGAGCACATGAGCCTCCTTGATGGCTTGTTTTATATCTTGAAAATCTTTAGATGACTCTTCTATCCACACTATCTTTTCACGCTTCTTTGATATTTTAGAGATAGGACTAACAATCTTAGAAAATTTAGTGACAAATCTTCTTACAAAATTAATTTTCCCAAAAAATGATTGTATCCCTTTTTGTATTTTTAGGTTGTGATTTTGTCTATTGCTGCCACACGTTTAGGATCAATCCTAACCCATTCCTTGAAAACATTGGGTCCTAACAACTTACCTTCCTTAACCCCAAAAATACATTTCTTAGGATTTAAGGAAATCCCATATTCCAAAGATCTAACAAATATCTTCTCCAAATGTGAACAATCATCTTCTTCCTTCTTGTTGTGTGCAGTTAAATCATCTTGGTATATAGCTAGGAATAGATCAATAAAATTAGAAAAGGCCACATCTATGGCTCTCTGGAATGTGGCACCAACATTAATTAGGCCAAATGGAATTCTCACATAAACATAGTTTCCCCATGCTGTAGTGAATTCATCCTTGTATTGTTCAGATTCTTTCACCATGACTTGGTTATAGCTTGAGAACACATCCATCATTGATAGAAATTCACACCTTGTCACTTTTTGTAACATTTCCTCCATATTAGGCAATGGGTAATTGTCCTTCAAAGATGCCACATTTAAGTTTCTTAAATCTACACAAAGTCTCAAGTCACCATTCTTTTTCCTAATAGGTACCAAATTAGAGACCCATGAAGAATGTCTTATAGGCTTGATAATTTTTTGTGTCCCTTAAATTTTTGATCTCTTCTTGAATTTTAGGCTATAGTGTGGGATTTATTGGTCTCTGCTTCTACCTAAAAGGTTTTACATCAGGCTTCAAAGGTATCACATGCTAGAAAATATCTTCCCTTTAAGCTTTTAGGTCATCACATGACAAATAAAACACATGTTTGTACTTCCTGGATAGGGAAATCAAAATGGTTCTAATATGAGGTTTCATTTTATTTCCTATGTATACCGTCTTTGGTGAATTATTAGTTCCAAGATTTATTTCTTCCAAATCTTTCTTTTTGGAATAATTTGTCTTAACATTTGTTTTATCAGGGCCATCAAAGGCCCTCTCTAGTGCAACCAATCCTTTGGGAATATTTTTGTTTTTCAATTGGATTACTTCTTTCCCAAACAATGTTTCTTTACCATCATCTTCCACCACTAATGCACTGAAATCAATTTCTTGGCTCTCATATTGGTCAATATATTGCAAAAATTTAAAAATATCATTTCCATCAACAAACAATTGCCAATTTCAAATATGATCATGCACTGTAGGCCGAGTTTGCACCTCTATTTTTGAAATTCCATAAAAAGTGACATCATCCAATCTGATAGTAATATTTTCTAACATATTTTCTCTTACATTCTTTCCTCTTTCTAGCTAATCAATATTAAAAGCATCAAAAACCTCAATTGTATCCCAAACATCATTCCTATACTGCTTAAATTGCTTATTTTTGGCGATAAATCTAGACCTAACTTGGGATATTACCATCTCAGAGACACCCAATACTTTTAGCATTTGATACCATGTTTTGAAACTATTTTTAGACCAAGCAATAAGGCTTCATATTTGGCCACATTATTTGTGCAGGAAAATTTCAATAAGAAAGAGTATTTGAAAGTTTTACCTTGTGGGGAAATGAGAATAACTCCTACACCCAATCCCTCCTTGAAACAAGCTCCATCAAAGTACATGGTCCAAAGAGAATCTCCTTGTGATGCATCCAAGACTTCCTTTTTTATTGGTGCAAGCTTGACCTCTTCCTCTTGTTTCAATTATTCCACCCGAAAAAGTGTCCAAACGAGTATCCACAAAGTGAATTCTCACTGGTTCTTCTAGTGGCTCAATCATATGGTGGGTTCTTGATTCTCTAACAATATTGACATCCTTTTGGTTAATGGAAAAGGTAGAAAATGATAAATCACACTGTATACTCCCACCTATGGATGCACTCCATTGTCTTGATAGCAACATCCCATAATTTGGTGGGATATCCATCGTTGTGACACTCATGTACAATTCCTTCGTAGGGAATGTTGCAAGATTATATGGGACTCTTTTGATCACTCCTATGACATGCAATTCTCTCGAGGCCATAGCATAAAATTTCCCTAAGCGCTATCAATCTTCAAACCCATTTCCTTCATTATTTCCACTAACATCACATTGTTTGAGGCCCCAGAACCAATCATATAATTTTTAAGTAGCTTTCCATCAATAATCAAGCTTAGAAAAAATGGGTTGACTTGACTTGGGCTTGCAGTAATTGTTGTCCCCAAGTATATCTAAGGGTTTTCATTAATTACCCCTTCCACTTCATCATTATTTTCTTGATCCTTGTTCACCTTGGGTGGATCAATTACCATCTTATCTTTACCAACCATAGTAGCACCATTTATGAGAGCGACTACCTTGATCTTGTGTTCATCAATCCTCATCATCTCTAACAATGGGATAGTAACCTTGACCTAAGAAAACATCTAGAACATATCCACAAAAGCATAATTTGGTAATTCAGGAAGTATTACTTCCTTAGCAATTACCTTATCATCTTTTGTTTCAACCTTTTCAGCACCCAGTTTCTGATCATTAGCCTTCACAGCTTGGGAAGTAACTTCCTTACCTCTCTTGAATTTATCAGTCTTTTTGACCCAAATTCTGATCCCTTTACCTTCTTTAGGTTTTGTCTCTTCTTTCTTAGTTTTTGTGTTGGTCCCTTTGTTTTTTGCATTATTTTCCTTGATAAACATGCTACTAGGCTTACCCTAATCACCACTCATAATTCTATTTCTTAGATGAATATTATTTCTTGCTTGAGTGGCCAATGCAATTTTTATATTTTCAATTTCTTCATTTGTAGGTCTTCTCAGAGAAACATTTTTTGAATCAAGATTGTAAACATTGCAATCATTTTTTCTCTCTTCATTTGAAAACACTTGTTGATGGTACACACTTGCTTCCTAACTTTGCACATCCACATAACTTTTTTCAGGCTCATCATCAGAAGAGTAGTCATCATAGGAAAGATCTGACTTAGTCATGAATACATTCGTTAATTCATCTTGATCATGAGGAGAATCATAGCCCCCTTGATCATCCTGTGACTCTTCTACAGATCTTGCAACAACACATTGTTGTGAAAAATGAGGCAATTGACATACTCCACACCATTGAAAATTTTTAGTAACATTTGTGGAATGCTTTGGCAATGGGTCAAGTGTACCTTGAGCATTTTTCTGATTATTGTGAGTTGGATTTCCATTGTGCCAGTTAGTATGATAAGGGTGATCCTACAATCTCAGTGGCCTTTCATTCCTCTAGAACTGAGGTTTTTCATTTTTTGCAACCTTTTGCAAGAAATTAACAATTTGATCCAACTTCTCATCAGGAGCTATAACTTTTCCCACTCTTTCATTCTAAGCTCTTGGATTCATTAAGGCCTTGGGGTCATCTCTTCTCCCTACCTTACTCGATGCTCTCCTGTTATTCTCTATGTAAACTTCCATCTTGTAGGCTTCTCTCAAATTTAGTGGATTCTTATCTTTGAGTAAGTAACACATCTTTGAATCATATGTGTTACAATATACCACTAGACATACATTTTCATTAGGCCTTAAGTAAGTAGGGACTCTATTCATATCCTTTTGAAAACTTTCATTAAACTCAGTCACCATTTTATTATGCCCCTTTGTGATATTATTGAAATCATTCAACCTAAACCTAGGATTAGTTTGATCTCCATATTTCTCTCTAAAAATTATATAGAAGGAATCCTTTGAATCAATGCTTGCATTAGGCAAGCTCTTGCACCAATCTCTAGCATGTTTTGTCAATGATTACATAAAGTACTTCATTGCAACATCATCATCCCAAAGCTCGAAATCTTCCACAAAAATCTGAAAGGCTTTCAAATGATCTTCACCACTCAAGGAATTATTTCTAGTGAACTTTGGGAAATTCTTTCTTGCATTATCAAGAACAGGGTTTGGGTACACTGGAATTGTATCAAGCATAGTTGCCTATACCTATCAGTATGTAATTGTCTTCTTCTGAAGGGTCCCTCTCATTCATTCTTATTGTCATGATTCCTTCTCATGGCGTGGTGGTCGTTAGGCCTTCTAGTGTCAAATACTCTTGGTTGGGAATCATATTGATCATATTGTTGAGTTGATCTAGCCCTATTCTCCGGATATGAAGATGAAGTGGAATGGTTTTTATTTGATGAAGGATTTTCATTCATGTGGGGATTTCAAGATGTGGGGATTTGAAGATGAGGAATGGGCTTGAGGAATTTGGGCTTCAAGAGAAAAATAATTTATGGTAGATTCTAGGAAACCTATTTTCTTCTTTATTTTAGTGTTCACAGCTAACAATTCCATCTCATTCACCCTTTTCAGTAATTCCTCATTTTCTTTGGCTAAACTTTTAGCTAGTGAAAGAGTATCATTCTTTGGTATATCCTTCTGAGAGGAACCTCCCTCATTTATCTTTATACCTATGAGAGGTTTCTTTCCCTTATAATATTTTTGGGGAACTTCCTCAATATTACTTGGGATAGAATCAACAATTTTATTACAAGGGAGTGGATCAACTGCAAGAGAATCTTTTACAAGAGCACTAGTCCATGAATTTACACAAAATAAATTGGTTGAGGTAGTTGTAGGGTCCCTACATAGATTTTATTCTACTCTAGGACCATTTATTTGGGTAGATTGAATTTTCGATTATTCTAGTTCTCTCATTTGCTCAACCTTTCTTCTTAACATGTCTCTCTCAACCATAGCTTCCTTTAATAGTTCTTCTCTTTCCTTATCTCTCATTCTCCTAGACTCATCTAATGCTAATTTTTCTCTTCTAAGTTGATTCACATCATTGAAAATTCCATCCTCTTCTAGTAAGGTAGTATCAACATCAAATGTCACTACAATTTCAACATGGACATGATTATTTTGATGGACATACTCATCAAACCCGGTCAATAAGTCATTAGGAAGAGGAGTATTGTGTTAGAGGTTGAACCCAAACACACTACAGCTCTAGCACAACTAGAATTTATATTATCTTATTGTATCATTTCCCTCTCTCTTCTTTGCTTAGTCATTAAGGCCTAATTTGAGCATTTTGCATTCACAACACTTTTCATTATAACTTCCCCTCTTTCAAAAGAAGAATCATCACTCAGATCTAACAAGTTTCTTTCATGTTCATAACTATAACTATAATGCATTTCATGTTTAGGAGTTGGATGAGGGGTAGACTTGTTCTTGTTTGCTTTACTTTCACCCATTTTCCATGAGTGTTCTTCTGCAATTCTCCCTCCAAATTTTTCTCCATATTTTTCTTCATGTGGCCATGGGTTCCTCGCATTTGTGCTTGAATATTCTTTTCTTTTGTCAACCTTTTAAATTTTACTTTATTCTTTTTCTTTACTTCTTTGATCTTCAAATGTTGGCACACACTGGTGCAGAGATTTTAGAGTCACCACCCAAATTTATTGGGACAAATTCATAGAAATTGTGTTACAATTTTATGAAAATATTACAAGACCCTTACGGGCTCAAACAAGTTTTGAAAAATATTAAGCAATTTGGGTTGAACTTTGAGCAATGACTTTTAAACAAAAAATGGTGGGAAATTTGGAGCAAATCTAAACAATGGCTAACAAAAACTTCAAATAGATTGACTCTATAGATAAAAATCACTATGAAGCATAGTAATCTTTGACAAGGCACTCTAGAGAGAAAATATTTCATCAAAATTGAATCCCCAGTAGAGTTTCCAATCTATTGGTGGTTTTTAAAGAACCAAGCGAATCTCACCAAGCATCTATGAATTTTCCAAATTCAATTCTCGAATACTTAGGATATGATTGGCCAACGAATGAGAGGATGATAAGATGCTTCCCTCCTATACTTCGAGCTCTAAAAAACCTAGGAGGGTGATCCCACAATGTGCATCTTATAACCTTGCTACACAATTATACCACACATTGCATAATAAACAAATACATTCTCATTTAAATGCTAAATAGATGAAAACTTTAAAGAAACTAGCAATTCCTTTGAAAGATCAAACACCTAAATCTGAGAATTTACACAACACTAACCTCAACAAAGGTAGATCTATTAAAAGTTGATTTAAATTTTTTTTCTCAAATTGAAGGACCAAAACCATAGGAAATGCACTCAACACTTTTAAATCAGTGACTTATCTCAGGGCAGCGAGTCAAAACACAATAAACTGAACTACAAGGTGATTTTAATTCCAAACATTCATGATCTTTGTGAAATTGCATTACAATTCACATATTATATACTTAGACTCTATGAATAATTATAAGATCCACTAAACATCCTTATGAATTCATGCCTTAATCAAGGTATTTTAACCGATTCATTAAACCAGAGCCAGAATTAAAACATACATTAATGCATGATAACAATGAAGATTAATGAAAGGATCATTGATTGAATTTTCATTAATAACTCAAATAGAACATTAAAGCTAGAGAGACAATAGACTTAAAATATTTGAATTGTCATTCAAAAATTCTTGGAAGCCATACAATTTACAAAATCTATTTGCTCGACTCAAAACCTAAGATATAGACTCAAAATGTATTTTCTTTGTGTTCTCAATTTGCATTTGAAAATATAGAATTTTAAAAGATACCCACACAAATGGCCTTGGATTTCATTTTATAGAAAAAAGGTAGCAAAACAAGCTTTAGGCCAAAATGTACACATGTCACATTTTCATTTGATAAACTATATCATTTATTCCTTGAGGAAATGTTACAACAAACTAAAATAATATGTGTTGGATGTCAAAGAGCAATACCAAATATGCCTCATCAAACTTTTCTTTTAACTCCTTTATTTTCACCCCCAATGGGGTAGCATACCCTTGGAACTTCTACTCTTTAATATAATTAAAGAATATATAGGTTGGGCCAACCCTTAGATGCTTATCCTTCTAATGTGCAGTCCCAATTTCCACGAGTTTCAAGTTCTCAACCTTGGGAATCCATCTATCCAATATTGGGGTAGCTAACTCCTTGCCTCTTTCAGACAACTTTATTTCTTGTAGGATTAAAGAATAATTTGCATGAATATTGTTTAATTTACCTTGAATCTTCCTATTTAAATGCTCCAGAATAGTATTGAAAATCTTTGAATTATTCTCATACATGGTATCTTGAACCTCTGCAAATAATTTCTTATATACCTCAATCTGCAAAAATAACCATTCCTTGGTAGGCCCACTTCATGGAGCTACACCTGATGTGCTTGGTTCCTCAACTGCAATTGGTTCCTGACCCAAGTTATATAGAATTATCTCCAAAGAATGTTCTTATGGAGGATGAGGAGACTGAGGATGTGCTATTGGAGAAGTGGGTGCAACATGACTTGAGCTTGATGGGCCCTGAGCCCTCAATGTTTCTATTTGTTGCTTGTATAATGCCAATTCTATTTCTATAACATCTAAACTTTGTTGACTCTTATTGTACTCAATAAAAAGCTCATTAGTTTTACCCTTGTATAAGTCTCTATCAATAGTGAGACTCTCCACCATTGCTTTAGTGAATTTAGAAATGTTTATTGTTATTTCAGCTACTTCTAATTCTAGAGTATCAAAAAATATCCTTATAATTAATTATCCCTTAAATTCATCTAGCTTTGCAACTTTTGGCTTCCTTAATCCCAAATATAATGAGAAAATAGCTAAATCATCCCATTCCTCACTAAAGGCTAACCCTTGTAGTTCCAATTGGGCTTCTTCTTCAGTTTGGAATAAGGGATTCTCAGACCTCCTTATTGTATCTAGAACTAATGCATCTACAATATCCCATTCAGACAACAATAATACACCACTTTTCTCCACAAGTGCTCTGCCCTCTTTAGCTGTCATACTCTAGAATTCCTTCCTCATTATCTTTCTCACATTTTCTTACACAAATTACTCTAGAAGTTTAGGGTGCAAGCTCCTTTCTGTTTCCACATTCTCAGCATATTCCTAAGTTTTGGATCTCCATAAAAAATCTTTGAATGTATGGGTTTGTATAAAAGAATCATCTTCAACAAATGCCTTCCAGGCCTCATGCCTCATATCATCAACATTGTTTAAACCATTGATATCTACCTTTCTAAATCTAAGGATACTCTCTGTCGTACTTGATGCAACCTCCCTTGGGGGAGAAGGCATTCCTTGTTGCATCTCATTAGATGTGACCAAAATATCATCTTCATTTGTTTCAAGGTAATCAACTACCCTTTTCACCTCTATTTTCTGCCTTTTAATTGGTGGTTGCTCTAATGGAGAAGGACCTCTTGGGGGTGAGTCAAGATCAATTATAGTAGGTGAATTATTCCTTGGAGGATATGGTGTTGACCTCTCTTGATAATATGCCCTTGACCCCTCTGATGTAGTAGGGGTTGGCAATGTTTGTTATTTCTCTATTATCTCCTTCTTCCTGGAGTAAATTCTAACATTTAGTTGTGGCTGATAAGATGGTCTTTCTTCCCATACTACTATGGGATCCTCTTCGACTACCATTTACTTCCCCTTATTAGCTATCATATGTTATTCCCTCAAGACACCCACTATGTTCTCAAAATTATCGAGAACATGCATAACTCTATTCAGTTCACCCTTAATATTGGGCATAGGACTATAATTAGGATCTACCCTTTTAGCTTTATCCATCATCTTATTGAAAGAAAGATACGTTTCCTTTTTCTCCTCTTGTTCCTACAAATCAAAGACATTCTTGATGACATATTCAAGATAATACAAGTTGTGCACAAAATAGCCCCTCCTATTTTTTTCCTTCAGGGAAACAATAAATCCCTCAAGGTCATGGTTCCTTGGGTGTATTGTCTTCAAATTGTACAGAGTAAGAAGTTTTCCAGAGTTCTTCCATCATCCCTTTTTCATTACAAAGTTTGCAAATACCATTCATTTAGGGAAGAAAGAACCCTTCCTTTGTTGCTCTGGTAAGTGTGTCATTTGTGCTGCCTCTAGTTGCCTCATTATTTCAATAAAACCAATCCTAAATGGCACATTTATTGGTAATGCATATGGATTCACATTAGTGACATAGACCCTGAAATGTTTTGTATTATAATATGGGATTATATTCCCCCAATTATGAGTCAATTTCAATTTAGATCTCCTTTCCATAGGCCTCAAAAAGTCATGTATCTCCTTCGGGATGCTTAGTGGATTGAAAACCAAAAACATTCTTAGTTTGGAGGCAAATACACTGTGGAAAACAACATAATCAAATTTCAAATCATCTTTGCCCAAAATTTGAGTCCAACATTGGATAGGCAACTCAATATCACCCTCCACTTTCTTCAATTCCATATCCTTGCAAAAATTATTCTCTCCCCTATATAGGAACATGTGCATTAGGAGAGATTACCACTTGAAGCTCACCAATTCCTTCGCTGCGTTTAGTGTAGACAAACCCTTATGCATTTTATCTGCCACATAAGTATCATAATCATACACTATGTTATAAGCTAGGTGTTACAAATGCACTGCCATATACATGAAATATGTCTGCATGGTGGATGGTGCATCAACACCAAGGATATATCATAAGGAGAAAACTATTTTCTAGAAGTAGTTGGAAAAGTACCTCATGGGGAAAGTCTCCTTTCATTCTCACCAATATTTATTTGCTTTCTATTCCTCCCAACCCTAGTACTTGCAGTGTGAATGGGAAACATTGTCAATCTGAACAAAGCCTTTGTGTTCTTATACTCTTCTTTAAAAGGTTTAATTTCAATAGGAATCATATCCTTATTCCATTCATGTAGGTTGAAAACCTCTACAATCTCCTCTCTGGTTATCTTAACCATTTCCACACCATCATATTCCCTAATCACTCTTGAAACAAGGTCATACCTTGTAGTAATATATTTCAACAAATCCACATACATGTGTACATTCGACACCACCAGTTTTCCAAAGTCTAATCTCCAAGGGTTGTAGATGGGAACCCCTAAATTCTTGATCCCAAACCAATTTTGGAATAATTGTCACCTTGTGTACGGAACATTGGCATCCCTGATACTACATTATTTTTCTACTAGCCCCTCCTTAACCTAATATCCATAAAAAAGAGCTACTCCCTCCACCCTTTTACTGGTTGAGGGTTTCAATTGATCAATAAAATCTTGGGAAAGAGGCCTAGATGTAGTTTTAGAACCGAGAAATTGTGCTTTGGGTACCATTAGAAACAAGGTGGGTTCAAACTAGTCTAGGGTTTCGACACAAAGAAGTTCAAAACATAAATTTTCAATTCAAAATCTAGGGCATGGCTCAAAGGTACAATTTCAAAGGGTTTGACAAGATTTCAACTCTTCAAAGCAAATTCAAACCACAATAAAGCAATTAAAAGGAACATAGAACAATTCGACTAGAAAACACAACAAATATTTTCCCTAATTTAAAATAGTTTGAACACAACATAAAGAATGGCATTTGTTTAACTTACGACTCTTATGCACGTAGGAAACCCTAATTCTAGTTATGTTGGACTCTGAAATCCTCTTCTCAATCTCTTAGAGGCTCCAAATTTGCTTGCAAATCACAATAATGTGAAAACCAATCTTTTATGTGCGTTTAAGTCGATATTGAGTAGCTATAGGTGTTTCCTCTACCATTACCTGCTCACTCATGTGCAGTATAAATGGCTCTCACATTCATATCTTCAAATTTGAATATCAATCATCGATCCTCTTCTGAGATGGCTATTTGAACGACTCAGATTGAGTCAATAAAGTTTGAATTTCCATCACCATTGTTCACCCATTCTTCAGTCAATGGGAATCTAGTGGTTAGAATGTTGACCCACTTGCTCCATGGCCTCCACCTTCTTTCTTACCAAATGATGGGATAATCCATGTGGCAGAAGCCTTCTGACCCCACTACTTTTTGTAAGAAAATATTTTAATCCCGTGATGTCAGCAAGGAATCACCAGGATTAAATATCAAGAAGAGATCTTGAATGTTGGATCCGAGTTCATAGCCCCATACATATTAATGGGGACTGGGCTCCACCTCTTTGATTGGACATGCATCAAAAACCTATTGGATGTTGTGGTTGTCATTGATGTTAACACTATTAGCATTGATGATCTTGAAGGCTGTATATGTCAAGGATATTGAGAAAATTATAATAAATATGTTGAAGGCTATATGTGAAACTATGAAGTTTAGTGTGGTGTAAAATTCAATATTTTGGTATTCAGGTGTTACGATTTAAAGGTTTGTTGCTAAGCCTATCTAGTTTATACTCTGGAAGTTTCAGAGGTGCACAACAAGATTTTTGAAAGTTGTGTGTTGTTGTGTTCCTATAGTTATTTTGTTACTGTAGCTGATGTTTCTGGAGAAGAAAATGTAATTCTGGTAATTCTAGTTGTTGGGTATTCTCGTGTGATGTTCGTTGATGTTTCTAGATCATTCTCTATCCTTTTTGCACGTCTATTTTGATCAGAGTGATCATGATTGAAGATTTTTCCATTGTGTGTTCGGGTTTTCATGTTCTTGGCCGACATGGTGGTTGTAGCATATTGTGGATCCTCGTGGATTAATATTTTGATGTTTGGCATGTTTTAGGAAGTTATTTTAGGTCTTCATTATGTTGTGACCAACTTCGGCTAGTGTGCATTGATATTTTTTCATGAATTGGGCCAATAGTTTGTAATTTTTTTCTTTTATTTTTGGCTGATAGAGTTGTTGATGTAATTCCATGTAGCGGATATATAAGAGTGATTGTTTCTTCATTTTGAAATGAGCGAGGTGTGCTCAATGTGTGAATAAAGATTAGATTATTCGATTACAGAGCAAAGTGTGAAGAAAGGTTGAGAGAAGTGTGAAGAAGTATTTTTTGTGCCTAACCAGAACTGTCATTAGGATTTTGAAGAAGCTAATTTATTAGTTCATATTCTTCAGATGGTTTTAATTTGACTGTTTCTATAAGGCAGTGAGCCTTCCCTTTGAGCAGTGAGCTCTAGGCAGTGTGCCTAAATGCATGTGCATTCCTTATTCATTTTCATTATACTTCTAATAGGGTATAATCTTGTGGACTAAAATCCACCGTGGATTTTCCTCTAACAAGGTTTCCACTTATAAAATCTTGGTTTTCTTGTATTTTTGATGTGTAGTTGATTCATGCTTTCATTGTTTTTTTATTAGATCTGATATTAAAGGTTAATAAGGTTGAATAAGTTTTAAATTTTGTGACATATGATTCACCCCTCGTCTCAATTGTCTATTCTTGTTTTTCCAACAATTGGAATTAGAGCAGGTTCCTCTAAAGAAGTTTAATAGCTTGAGGTGATCTGAGATGGCATCATAGAAGAAGGATAGTCCTAGATTCAATGGAACAAACTACTCTTTGTGGAAGGTTAGAATGGATTGTTATTTGAAGTGCATTGATGTTCCCTTATAAAAGATTACAAAGAATAGATATGTCATTCCTCATAATGGTCCCTCTACTCCTGATGAGATCAAAGAAGCTGAAATAAATACTAGGGCTATAGAAGCATTATTGAGTGCTTTAAGAGATTCAAAGATGAAAAATATGATAGGTCTGAGAACAACATATGAGATTTGGAAGAAGCTAGAGACATTGTATGAAGGAGATGCACAAGTGAAAGTTTCTAAGCTACAAAGTCTGAAAGGCAAGTGGGAAAACTTGAAGATGAGCGAGGATGAAAACATTATTTCTTTCATGCAAAAAGTGAATGAACTAGTGATGGGTATTAGATGTGCTGGTGGAATCTTGGATGAAGAGATTATGGCTAAAGTGCTTAGATCATTGCCTACTTCTTACAAAATGAAAGCCATGCTATTGAAGAACTCAAGATAGTAACAAATGTGACAAGAGATATGTTGATTGGTAAACTTGTTGCCTTTGAATTGAGTAAATTTGGTGATTCTGCACTTAAGATAGAATCTGCATTTAAGGCTACTGTATCCAGAATAAACCAATAGAGATATGATCTAGGAGAAAGTTCTAGAAATACATTCAATTATGAAGATGAGATGAAATAGATTGAAGATGAAGAAAGAGAGCTAGAAGAGCTAGAAGTATTGATTGTGAAAAGAGAAGCTAGAGGACAAGGTATAAAGGAAAGTTTCCTATTAAATATTTCTCTTGTAATAAGATAGGTCATTTTGCATCAAGGTGTCTTGAAAGAGTTCCTAGGTTCAAACCTAACAATCCTAGATTTCAAAAGAAATGTTATTGTGTTGAAGAAGGTGTTATTGATGAAGAATCTAATAAAGAAAATGGAAATGAAGATGCATGGGTATTCATTGCTATCAAGGAAAATGGTATGGTGTCCTCTAAATCTTCTAGTGATAAGAATATTGAGAAAGCTCTTGCAGAAAAAATTGAAGAAAAGGATGAATGGGTGATTGACAACATATGCTCACATCATATGACTGGTGACAAAAACAAGTTTATAAGCTTGGAGAAATATGACAATGGTGTTGTAAGATTTGGAGATAACAATGTTGGTGTGATTTGTGGCATAGGCACTATTTATCTTGGTGGTAAATATAATATTTATGATGTCATTTATGTTGAAGGATTGAATCATAACCTATTGAGTGTTGGGTAGATGGTAGACAAGGGATACAATCTTCAGTTCAAGGATGGTAAGTGTAGGATACTGGGAAGTTTGAGAAATTTAATTGCTTCAGGTACAAAGACAAGAGGTAATATTTTTCACCTGAGTGCTACTAGTGAAAGTCGTTTAATTAATCAAGTTGATGTAAGTTGGTTATGGCATAGGAGGCTATGTCATGTGAATTTTGATAGCATTGTCAAAGTAAGCTCCACTCAAGAAGTTAGATATATTCCTAAGTTAGTGAATCCCAATAACACCATATGCAAGGAATGTTAGATGGGAAAGTAGACAAGAATTTATTTTCAAAGAAAATAATCATTCTAATGGAGTACTGAAGCTGGTGCATACTAATCTATGTGATCCTTCCAGAATCAGAAGTCTACAAGGAGAAAGGTACTTTATGTTTCTTATTGATGATTACTCTAGGATGATATGGGTTGCTTTCTTGAGAGAAAAACATGAAGCATTAGAAAATTTCAAAAGTTTCAAAGCTATGGCTGAGAATGAGATAGGTTTAAAGATCAAATGCCCGAGGTTAGACAAAGGTGATGAATTCACTTCTTAGGAGTTCAATTCTTTTTGTGAAGAGCATGGAATCAAAAGATAGTTATCTGCTCCCTAGACCCCTCAATAGAACGGAGTTATTGAGAGAAAGAACAGAACAATTCTAGATGCTCCTAGAACTATGATGTTGGAAGGTAATGTTCCTCATATCTATTGGAGAGAAGCTGTAAGTACTATTGTATATACTATTAACCAGTTAAATGTCAATGGTAATTCCGGTAAGACTCCTTTTGAGATGTGGTTTGGTTATAAGCCTACTGTTAAATATTTCAAAATCTTTGGAAGTAGATGTCATACCAAGAGAGATGAATACATTGGAAAGTTTGATGCTAGGAGTGATGAAGGAATATTTCTAGGTTACTCTACTAAGAGCAAGGCCTATCAGTGCTATAATAGAATATTGAAGAAAATAGTTGAAAGTGCAAATGTCAGAGTTGATGAAGACACTGCTAGATCATCCAAATACTGTGGATATGATTCAGATGGCCAAAATGATAGTACCGATAATGGAAAGAATGCACATACATAGAATCAAGTTCAAATTATTTCGGTGAATCTAGAGAATCAAGAAGGAGAAGCCAATGGAAGTGCAAAAGAAAGAACAAAAGAACCAGAAGTTTGAGAGAATCCTAAAGTTCTGAGGTATGTAAAGATAAATCATTCTAAAGATTGTATTATTGGAGATAAGATCAGAGGTGTGCAAAATAGAAGAAGAATTACATAAGAGTATTGTCCGATTTCCAAGACTAAGTCCAACAATGTCAATGAAGCATGTAAAGATGAATATTGGATGGAAGCAATGAAGGAAGAACTGATGTAGATAGAGAAAAATGATACATGGATTCTCGTTCCCAGATCTCGGGATAAAAATGTGATTGGAACCAAATGGGTCTTTCAAAATAAGTTGAATGAAAAAGGTGAAGTGGTCAGGAAAAAAGCAAGACTAGTATGTAAAGGGTACTCACATATGGAAGGTATTGATTTTGAAGAAACCTTTTCCCCTATTGCTAGAATTGAATTTGTAAGATTATTTCTTGCTTATGCTACTTTTAAGAACTACAAAGTCTATCAAATGGATGTAAATTCAACATTTATGAATGGTGAGCTAGAAGAAGAAGTATGTGTTGAGCAACCAGGTGGATTTAAACTGACTGATAAAGAAGATATGGTTTGTAGATTGAAGAAAGAACTGTATGGGATCAAACAAGCCCCTAGAGCCTGGTATGCTAGATTGGATAAATACTTACTGAAGCTTGGATTCAATAAAGGTATTGCTAATAGTAATATGTATTTCAAGATGGATCGGGATAAAGAGTTGATTATTGAAGTATTTGTTGATGACATCATTTTTGAAGGTGATGATGACTTATGTATTAAATTTTCTAATGAAATGAAAAGTGAGTTTGAGATGTCAATGATTGGAGAGCTGAAATTATTTTTAGGATTGCAAATTACTTAGTTAAATGATGAAATATTTATATCTCAATCCAAATATGTAAGAGAGTTACTAAAATTTTTTGGCATGGAAGACTCAAAGCTAGTTGGTACACCCATGATAACCAAATGCAAGTTAACATAAAATGATTATTATCCTAAAGAAAATAAAACAAGATACAGGTCAATGATCAGTGGATTACTTTATTTGACTCAGACTAGACCAGACATCATGAATGTTGTATTCATGGTTGCTAGATATCAAGCTGATCTGAAGGAATCTCATGTGACTGTTGTGAAGATAATTTTCAGATACTTGAAAGGGATAGTTGACTTTGGTCTTTGGTGTCCTAAAGATGATGATCTTACCTTGAGCGTCTTTATTGATGTAGATTGGGTAGGAGATGTGGATGAAAAAAAAAAGTACTAGTGGTGGTGCATTCTTCTTGGGGAAGAAGTTAGTGTATTGGTTAAGTAAAAAGTAGAATCCCATTTCCTTATCTACTACTGAGGTAGAATATATTGTTGTTGTGAAAAATTGCACTCAAGTAATATAGATGAAGCAAATGTTGAGAGATATTAGAATTGAGTATGATGAGCCGGTTGCTATATTTTGTGACAATTCATGTGCCATAAACATTTCTAAGAATCCGGTGTTGCATTAAAAAAAAAAACATATATCTATCAAATATCACTTTTTAAGAGACAGAGTGATAAAGAAGTCAGACTGGAGTATGTTCCTACAAAATAATAGATTGCAGACATCTTTACTAAGCCATCACCTAAGGATAATTTTGAGTATCTCAGAGGGAAATTAGGGGTGATTTCCCCTCCTAATCTGAACTAAGATGCAATTCTTTGCATCAATCCGTGCATTCATAGTCATGACTTATTTCAGATTGATGTTGTGGTGGTTGCTACTCAGGGGGAGTAGTTAGATGATTCAGATATGTGATTCAAAGCTTGTGTACCTTTTCCATTGATTTCAAAGGAGGAGAAGAGTAATGCGAAAAACCTTGGGGGAGAAGAGTAGAACAAAAAGGGAGAAGAACAATATGAAGAGTTAGTTGTGTTGATGGTATTTTTCACATCATGTGTTTCCATCAATGCCAAAGGGGGAGATTGTTGGATGTTGTGGTTGTATTACTGATATGTGGTTGTCATTGATGTCAAAAATATTAGAATTGATGATCTTGAAGGCTGTATATGTCGAGGATATTGAGAAAATTATAATAAACATGTTGAAGGTTATCTGTGAAGCTGTGAAGTTTAGTGTGGTGTAAAATTTATATGTTGGTATTTAGGTGTTGCGCTTTAAATGGTTTGTTGCTAAGCCTATCTAGTTTATACTCCAAAAGTTTTAGAGGTGCGCATGAAGATTTTTGAAAATTGCGTATTGTTGTGTTCCTACAGTTATTCTATTACTGTAGCTGATGTTTCTGGAAGAATAAAATGTAATTCTAGTAATTCTAGTTGTTGTGTATGCTCGTGCAATGTTCGTTGATGTTTCTAGATCATGCTCTATCCTTGTTGCACGTCCACATTGATCAGAGTGATCATGATTGGAGATTTTTACGTTGTGTTTGGATTTTCATGTTCTTGGCCGACATGGTGGTTGTAGCATGTTCTAGATCCTCATGGATTAATATTTTAATGTTTGGTATGTTCGATGAAGTTTTTTCAGGTCTTCATTATGTTATGATCGACTTTGGTTGGTGCACATTGAGATTTGTTCATGAATTGTGCCGACAATTTGTAATTTATTCTTTTATTTTTGGCCGACAGAGTTGTGGATGTAATTCCATGTAGCGGATATATAAGAGCGATTGTTTCTTCATTTTGAAATGTGTGAGGTGTTCTCAATGTGTGTATGAGAAGTGTGAATGCGAAATTTGTGAATAAAGATCAGATCATTCGATTGCATAGCAGAGTGTAAAGAAGGTTGAGCAATGTGTGAAGAAGTATTTTCTATGCCAAACTAGAACTGTCATCGGGCTTTTGAAGAAGCTAATTTATCATTTCATATTATTTAGATGGTTTTAATCTAAATGTTTATATAAGGTAGTGAGCCTTCCCTTTGAATAGTGAGCTCTAGGTAGTGTGCCTAAATTTATGTGCATTCCTTATAAATTTTCATTATACTTTTGATAGGGTATAATCTTGTGGACTAACATCCACCGTGGTTTTCCCCTAATAGGGTTTCCATGTATAAAATCTTGGTGTTCTTGTGTTTCTGATGTGTTGTTGATTCATGCTTTCACTGTTAGTTATTAGATTTGAGATTAAATGTTAATAGATTGAATAAATTTTAAATTCTGTGACAACCGATTCACCCCCCCCTCTTAGTTGTCTATTCTTGTTTTTCCAACATGACCCGTTGACCCCACTACATTTCAAAAAATATTATTTTATTCCTATGGGGTTGGTGGGGAATGGCTGAGATTAAAGCTAAAAATGCATCTTGATCATTGATTTAAAAGCTTAAAGCACTGGGAGTTAAAGTAGAAACCCAGTCCCACACCTATAGCAGTACACGTGTCGCTATCTCGTTGACCCCGCTACTTCTTAGAAAAGATTATTTTAATCTTTCAGGGCTAGTGAGGAGAGGCTAGGATTTAATCATCAAATCTAATGGCTAGCAAATCTGCACATGTACAAATATTAGTTTTTTTTAAAAAAGGGACCCGACTAGGTTGACAAGACTTAGATCCTCATGAATTAATGACTTAGGATATAAGTTAATAACATGAAATGTTTTTCTTGACTATAGGAAGAATTAAGGTGATGGAAATATACTCGAAGAATGACAAACCTAAACCAAGGGGTTGGTTAAAATATGTTTGTGATGGCTTAGGTTGTAACTAAGGTAATTGGTAACCGGGTGTAACGGGTCAACAAATTATTAGAACACCCAAGGGTTTAAGAACATAGAATTTGGAATGAGGTTATCTAACCAAAACCCTAAACCCTACCTTTGGACACATAGTCAATAAAGAATGACAAAGAACTATCTCAAATTTTGCAAAATTTTAGAAGCTCTACCAAAAGCCACAACCATTGGGAATGAAGAAGACCAAGTGAAGGCTTGACCAACCATGCCTTTTTGAACCTACAAGTGAAAAAATAAAAAGTCATAAATATATTTTTAGAGCCCTCGAGTTACAGATGACAAAGTAAAGAGGAGGGTTTATTGTCTTTTCTAGAAAAGAAATAGAGAAATCTCGGCCACAAAGTGAGAATAAAGTTGTTGATATCTGCAAGAAGTTGTAAAGTTGTGGCAACAGAAGTACATAAAAGCTTCTATATGTGCAAATAAATGAAGACCTCAGCTAAAGAGATAAATCTCAAATAGAATAGAACGAAGTATGGGAGATGTTGGAAAATGAGATGTAGAGGTGAAGCCCTCGAAGCAAGCCACGACCTATGTTTCCATGATTTTAAACATTGCAAGAAAATGGGAAAATACAGAGACAAAGTGATGGCCTGCAATAAAGGAAAACCTTTGGATTTTTGTTTCAATAGAATATAGAAAGAATATTTTTTCCTTCTTTTCATTCAAAAAAGAACAATGTAAAAGCCACGACCTGTTATAGCAATTAAAACCCAGAGAAGCTTGAAGCAAAGGAAATTTTCATCATTTCTTTCATAAATTAACACCAAGAATATAAACTATAAGAAGTGAAATGGATCCATGCTACTTTCAGAGAAGCTAATGCCATAGGAGAAGCAAAAATTTTCACCTTTCTTCTGTACAAATAGAGCATCTACAATAATCCTTTCACAAAAGATACAAAAGATAAACATAACTTACAAACTTATGGCATGAGAATCTCTAGATAAGCTTGAGTTAGCCTCAGAATCTCAGAGAAGTGCTAGAGAAAACCCTAGTATCGGTGCCCAAACAAGCAGAGTGAAAAGGAGCAAAAATGAAATGAAGTGTTTGGCTGCAGGTTCTGTTATTAGGGTTTCTTTTACCCTATTTTGGCCGACCTCAACATAAGGCATTTTTTTCCTTTGTTTTTTTTAACTTTTTGCATAAATTAATACCCATTGCTATGTATTATGTATTTTTGTATACCTTTGCATATATTTGTAAAATTTTAAAAAATTATAAATCAAACTTAGGCCTAGGTCAACCTCCTCTTGATTTTGCATGAAAGTGAAGCTAAAAATAAGAATGTAGACAATCATTAAGGTAATATTTTATAAATTGCCTTAATATATTTCATTAAAATGCAATGAGAGAGGCATAACCATAATATGTATTAAAGTAATTATCACCTAATTACTTTAATGTTTGCCTAAATTGTTAACTTCGTCAAAATAATGCAAAATCTAAAGAGGTGAAATTAAGCTGGAGTTTTGACCTTGATTTTCAGTTAACTCATTGAGTTTGAGGTCCACTTTGGTCAAATTGGTTTAGAGGGGAGATTTGGAGTTGTTTGAGCTTAGTTTACATTAGTTGTGGGCCACCTTTGTAGACCTTTTCCATTTTTCTCATGGATCATCTTGGAGGAGATATTTTTAGATGCAATTAACTACAAGTGCCACCTCTTGGCACTTTGAGGCTCTTTTTGTATATAGGAGAAAAGACTTAGGTTTTTTCCCAATTTTTTCATCCTACTCTCTCATGCATTGCAAAGAATCAGAAATTTTTGTAGCTTAGCTTTAGATTTTATATACAAAAATTTCATTTTCAGCATTATCTTTCAGTATTTGTAGAAGTTTCCTTCTAATTTTCAGTAAAAATCACATGTTTCCCTTCTTAGTTTCAAGTGTTGTGTCTTTATGTTTTATTTTGATCAAAATTTAATGTGTTTGAATATGAAAATATTTAATTTCTATCTTATTCATATTTGTGTGTACACAAAATCAATTTAATATCACAAGTCATAGGTTGTGCACTTGCTTAATCCTTTCTTTCAAGTTGTGAAACTCATTTTTCCTTCACAAGAAGATAGATTTCTCAAATCTTGTTTATGAATTATTTATGTGATTTAAATGCCCAAGTTAAGTTGTGTAAATAGATCTCTTGAAAATTATTTTTGAATCATATTGCAATTTCATCATCATTTAGGTGCATCACCATCCTTTTAAGTTTAATTTTACCATTCATTTCAAAGCCTTCTATCCCTTTTCCTACATTATCAATAGTTTCATAGAAATTCAAAAGGGGAACCAACCCATATTCTAGAGATTCACCTTCATTATGAGCAACCCACAGGCTTGAAGGTGTTTCAATGTTACAAAGGATTTTTGAGATTGTCAGCTTTGCATTCAGGTGCAATCCTAGTTGATAACAATGTTATCATTGGTTATGCCTTATATTGACATAGTATTGATAGTACTCTTCTCATATGTCTTGACTCAAAAGAAGCACAAAAAAAATTACACAAAGTACACAATGATATATGTGGATCTCATTCCAATGGTCCTACCTTAGCCAAAATTTCATGAGAACTAGATATTATTGACCCACTGTGGGCAAGATTCCTATCAAATTTTCAAGAAATTTTGTTAGTGTCAAATTCATGAAGACCTTGTTCATGAACTAGCACAATAGCTTCACCCTATTGCATCTTTGTGGCCTTTATCTCAATGGGGAGTCAACCTCATAGGAAATATCCATCTTACCTCTAAAAATAGCCACGAGTTCATCATCACTACCATTGAGTATTTCAAAAATTGGATTGAATCCATTCCCCTTCAACCTACATCACTGGAAAATAAATTATGAAATTTATCCTTAATTACATCATATATTGGTATGGTGTTACCCTTTTCATTATTATAGATAGCAATCGTCCTTTTAAGACCTAGGATGTTCATGATCTATGTGACAAGTTTCACATCTAGCATCACTTTGATAATCCTTATTACCCATAGAGTAATATTCAAGTTGAGGCATCTAACGAAACCATAATTAAAATCCTAAAGAAGACTATAAATGACATTGTTTGTGACTAGAACATTCAGTTGAACCTAGCCTTATAGGCTTATCATACAAGAACTCACACTCCCACATGTACTACACCATATTCCCTATTTTTTTGTTCTAAATCTATCCTTCCTATTGAGGTCTAGTTACCATCCTTGAGGGTCTCTATGCAACACTTTATTGATGATGAAGAACATAGAATATCCAAATTATTTGAGTTAAAGATACTAGATGAGAGATGTCAGACTAAACTAGTCCATCTCTAAGCCTATCAAAATCATATATGTCACAGTTACAACAAGAGAGTTTGAATTCGAAACATTGATATTGGTGATTTGGTCTTGAAATAAAATTAGAAAAATCAGCTTAAAAGAGAGAAGCCGAACAAGTCTGAGCCTAATTGTAAAATGCCAATCATTCACTAAAGTAAAAATTTCCTAAGTTTTCACTTTCAAGTAAATAAACTATGTAACTTAACAAGTTCCATAAAAAATTTCTTTAATTTATAGAGAAAAAATGAGCATAGATGTCATAAAAATAATCAATATTTATTCCATTCCAATATAATAATCCACATATTACAATATTCCAAAGAATGTGTACATAGTACATACATAGCTCAATCGAGCTTCCAAGGAATAGATATACATGGTCCAGGATTCTCCTTTCAAATCTTGGTCTTTTGTCACCTGTTGAGGAGAAGCATCACTCAAGCACTTTTCCACCAACCACATACTCATATGCGATCCCCCACACATATATCATAAGATAGATGGCCCCACCCTTGGATGAAGAGGCTGGTGGAGTAACCTCGTAATGAAAACCATTTTGAGCTTAGTGTTGTGTCCTACATGAGTAGAACTTGTAAACCCTACAATCTGGAACTAGCATGCATAAGAGGATCATGGTGAATTGACAGTGAAGCGAAAGGAATTCACACTACTTTGGTCATAGTGTTCTCACTTAGTACTTTGAGTGACAGTCATCCTACTCACGTACACTACTCAAGCTCAATTTGAATTTAGGCCACTATAATCTATGCATAGGTATTTCCTCCAATGGGTAATCTTTAACCCTAGAAACATCCTATTCCTTTTCCCACAAACTCTATGGTATCTATGCCCACAAATCATAAGTAAAAGTTACCCTCCCTTCAATGGCTAATCAAATCCCAGGTGTAACTCACTATCTATCTAATATAATAAAATAAATTAGCTATGAATAACCCTTAAGCTATCCTTGTTTAATCATTCCTAGTATTTTAACACTAATGAAAAACAATCCCTCCTATTATGGATTAAATACAAGCACTTTCATAAAGTGTAAAATAGCTTCTTTTTCCTTTCCAAAGAAAATGCTATGATTCCCTTATGCAAGTAATATCAAACAGTTTAATATAAAGCAATCAAATCTCATTCTTTCATAAATAAAGACAAATAAGAAAAGACTAGATCCTCATGCTTATAATACACTTAACCAATTGACTGACTTGATGCATATCCTTCCAACAACAACTTACAATCAATTCATCACTTTATCCTCTTACACAAGATATCACTATACTCTCACAAAATAACTCTCTGATTATTTGCAGCAAAATAAGTTTGCAGAAAAGTGTATCCCAAATGAGAGAACTAGCCTATCTATTTATAGAGAAAATTGAGACATTGAAGGAAAGAGATTAGGCATGCCAATCGATAGCTTTGATGCATTTAGTTCGACTCACAACATACAACTAAAAGGTAGCATAAATCTATGTGTAAACTCAACATAATATACTACATATCGACCCTTTTAGTTGACAACAACTTAAGACCAATTCAAATGTTCACATGCCCAAATGATGACACTTGACTTGTAACCAAAATAGACTTATACAGAATATAGAATTTTCATATTGTAGACACATAAAATTGACCTAGGCCTCTGAACTTTATTTTCTCCATATTTCTTCTCAACATAATTAAAATATTTAATTATGTCTTATAGTCCAATTTCAACTATTAATTAAATATTTTTTAATTATTTAATTAATTCATGTCTTTCATTCCTCTTGACTATTTAAATAAATAAATTATATTTATTTAATTAATACTTGTCCATTATTTCCTCCTGATTATTTAAATAAGTAAACTTTATTTGTTTATGTAAAATACTTTATTAATTTCTTAAGTCTTCTTATAATTAAATAAATTCCTACAATTTATTTAATTATTATCCACCTTGTCTCTTCCTAATTTTAAATAAAATCATTTATTTAAAATTATCCACTTTCTATTTTTCCCCACCAAGCAAATTATTTAAAATCATTATTTGTTGTCACATGGCCCCACCACTTTTGAATTAAATTAATTTTTATTTAAAAGGTCAAATCACCTCTTGAATCAAATAGTTTTAAATTTCTATTTTGATTCCCCACTTGCCTCTTTTTTTGTGCCAAATATCTACTTGTCACATGCATTCTTGTCCATTGATTTGATTTTTCTAAAATCAAATCTCATCCCTTCATTTCAAAATTTACCCTAATGTTTCCCTAACCCTAATTGATGGTTGTCACATTTAATTTCAGCCTTTGATCTTAGGGAATCTCTCAACTTCTAATCTTGGCTATTCATTCAAAATTGTATTTTCTATAAAAAGAAAATTTCTACCTCATTTTGTCACTTTATGCTTGGATATCTTGTGCTTCACACTTTACGCTTACTTACATTTTGTTGAATACATTTGCAGCAATTATAGAATCCTTCAATATTTGCTTAGGACTTGTCATAGTTTATAGTTGCTCACAAAAATTGAGGGAAAACATCTACTTGTAGCAAATGGAGAAGGTGCAATGAAGGTGATTCATGGAGAGCATGAAGGCTTGGTGAGTTGTTCTTGGTTTTCATGCATTTTAAATCCATTGTTCTTCATTTTTTAGCTAGGGTTTTAATTGTTTATTCTTTATAATGCTAACCTAAATTTTCTCTTAGTTACATTTGTGAACCTAATGCCAACACACTCTTTTTTGCAGATTTCTGTATGACTTTTCATATTTTTTATAGGTATAGGTATGGGAACGCCACAACTAAAACTTTATGAGCCACAATCGTTGTGTCATGATGCATTTGCTACTGGGAATGAAAAATCTACATTTTCAAGCCACATCTGACAGATATAACAACACATCTACTTGTTTGAGATGTATCTACAGGCCTGAGAGTCACATTCACTATTGCAACACATTCACTTTGTAGAACAACACATCTACTTGGTAAAAATTTTCTTTTGGATTTTTACATAATTTTCTAGATTTCTCCTTTAAATTTAGTAGATTAGGGATTTTGGGTTACTAATTTGTTGTTTGTAGCATGTGGCAAGCTAGAAAAGGAGTCTAACTTTTTTTTTGTTGATGATCTTCTAATTATTTTACAATCCTAAAGAAAACACACAAACAAACTACAACTTGCATTCACATTTCATTGGTTTAAATGAACATGCATATTCACTCATGGGTTTAAAATGAGCACAAATTGCATTGAAACTCATCAAGGCTAAAATTTACATGTATTTTTCATGGAATTGGCTTAAAATGAACATTTTTTTTCTCACACTAAGTTGGGTTTAAAATGAGCAAGTGTCTTATGTGTCTTGTGGTGTAGTGATAGCCTCCTAAGTGTGTATGCAATTCTCTTGTGCTTTGTATGATCTTGAGAAACAAAAATACTAAGAGGTTGTTACTTTGCCACCCACACATTTCAATTTGGGCTTTAAAATGAACAAACTTGTGAGTGTGGGTTGAAGGCTTTATGTATGCAGTATCCTCATGCCTTAGTGTGATCTTGAATAACCAAAAACAAAGTCTTCAATTCTCTTTTGTTTAAACCTTAGAGGGGCCTACCTCGAAAGAGGGAATGACTTCAACCATCTTTTTTCTTTGGCTGGTATATAAATGGATAAGACTAAACCGTCAAGTCCTCATGGTATGCAGGCCTTAGTCATGTAGTTTCACTCGAAACTGAGTACGTACCTTTTCTTTTAAAGGTATAAGAGCCCCTAGTAGAGTTACTAAATCCTTAAGTGGCTTGTTGGATGCTCGTAAGGTTCCATGTCCCCAATTATTCACTAAAACCCTCTTGTTTAGTTTCCCAAAAACCCTTCTATTTGTTGGTGTAGCAACGATCATTGCCAAGGCACCCACATTCTTACGGTTCTTAGTAGAGATGAAGAGTTTTTCATGGCAGATTCATGAGAACTCGAAGCTTGGTTGACCTAAGAATTGAGTGTCATGTAAGGGGGAGCCAGTTTGTCCAAGCTTCTAAGTCATCTACTAAGAATAAGCAGGGTTGGTTTATCCAAGTGGGATCGAGTGAAGATAGTTCTTGCCATCCATACGGTTGTGCTTGTTTCTAACAACTCAAGGAAAAATCATGTGTTTGTTAAGTGTTTACTAAAACAATAAACAAATAAACACCTTTCCAAATTTGAAACATCACAATAAAACTGAAACAACCTCCAAAATCTACCAAAATTGCAAAACAATCAGATCCTATCCAAACTGCAATGCATCTGAGACATTTTAAGCCACATCTGACTATTTTGCAATGCATTTTCCACTTAAAAGAACGCATCTACCTTTTTGCACTGTAGTCACTATCTGAAATGACATAGTCACTATCTCTATGACACATTTACTATTTGGAACAATGAATTTTCCAATTGTGACACATTTGATACCTGAAACGATGCATTCGCCTATATTTTAGGAAAATCCTTATCATTGACCAAATCTGAAACCAAACCTTGTGAATCTATTTTTAAACATCCTTCTTCAGTGCCCTTTGTTCAAAAATCAGAAAAATATTTTCTCAAATCTCCCATCTTTGCATCTTTTAGTTTGCATTTAGCTTTTACCATTACTAACCTTAGTTGCATCTTAAATCATCTTCAGCTTAGACAGACTCTTAGTTCCTCATTTTCTAGACTTTAGAACAAGAAAAATTGTCATACTTTGTGAAACCTTTATTTTCAAAAGTCAATTGGCATTGGACTAAGCCAAAATAACTCCTTTAGTCTTTGTCCTTTTATGTGAGATAATTCCAACTCATTAGTCTAGTTTGGAAGCTTCACCTTATCACTTTGTCATTTCACTTAGTCATACAAACAATCCTTTGACAATTAAAATGGAGACATTGACCAAACTTTGAATGGTTGGCAAACCTTTTCCAAAAGTCTACCAAAATTGATTACACCTTAGAGTTTCCTTATACCTTGCATTTTTTCATAGCATACCCTAGACACTTTAGTCTCACACCATTCACTCTAGTCTTCATTGTCACTTTGCATTTGATATCCCCTTAGACAACCTTGCATTCTTTATTCCAAAAATCCAAAAACATAGTGTCATAACAATTCCATACATAGATTTGGTTATCTTCCATTCTCCCTCATTTAAGCAAATCTTATATGGTTGAGACAAGGCTACAAAGAAAGAGAATACAAATGGATTCCTTTGGACAAGGAAATAACCCTTACGACTTTCCCAATGACATGAACTTAAATACAGACATGGGGACATCCTTCATCAATCCCTTTAGTGACATGAACATGGCATCTTCCTCACACAACCCTTTTGAACAATTTATATGAAGAGATGAAAATGGAGAAGTGTTCATGGAAGATGTAGAAGTCGCTGCCCAAAACCCTAAAGTGGATTCCTTTGTAGAATAACTACTCTTACAAGATTCATAACAATATCTAGCTACGCTTCTACACCAAGGGACTCAATTTCCATGAGGATTCAATATTAATACCTTGAGAGAAGCATCTCTTGATCCTAATGCACAAACTAGTTAACCCCAATCAACACCACAATATAATGCAAACAATACCTCCATTGGGGCTACAACATAAAATTCCACAAACACTATTAATGCTACTTCTATTGGCACTACCACTCAAAACAAAACCAACACAGTCAACACATCTATTGTGGGAACATCGACAACCATATCACATACCGTATGCCAATCCATCCCCCAAATATCAACCATCCCATCACAAAATGTTGGAGCTACCAATACAATGGAAACAAATTCATCAAACCTTTTATTTGGATCTTCATCTAGCACTATGGGAATGCCATCATCAAACCTTTTTCTTGGGTCCTCAACTTATTCCATGGGAACAAACTCATCAAACTCCTTTGGTAGGAACAAAAGATGAGTTATCATTCAAGGAACTCAACCCAATCAAGTCAATACCAACACCAATGTTCCTCAAAGGAAAAACACCAATATCCCACATGGCCACAATTACCAATTTGGACAAGGAAACCAAGTGACCCAACACGTGACTCCATTTGGTTATCAAAACATGCAAGGGTAGAAAATTCCACAAATTCAATCTAGCCCTATTGGAACACACATTCCCACATATGCATCTCATGTCCACACACAACAATATGTTCCCACTCAACACGCTCAGTACCAACAAGTTCCAGACCAATACATCCCAAATCAGAACATACCATCACATCAAGTGGAAACCCATGGGGCACCCATTACCAGTATGTGTGATGCCACAAACAACCCTATAGTGGATTCACTCACCACTCAGCTTGTTACCTTGAAAAAAAAAGTTAAAGACATGCAATTTTCAAATAAGAAGACACACACATCTTATGACTTATGTCCATACCTATTTGAAACAAGCTTGTACATGTCATCATTCCCTCCAAGATATGTGGTACATAGGCAAGACTAATCCCCTTGAACACATAAGAGAATTTACAACCAATTGTGTGGAAGTTGCATATGATCATACCTATTTGATGAGACTCTTTCTTAGAAGTCTCACAAGTCCTACACTTGATTGGTTTTCTCTCTTGCCCAAAGGGATAAAGTCATGGGCTGAATTTGCAAATAAATTTGTACAAAACTATGCTTACAACCTCAACATCAATATTACCATTGTCGCCTTATGTAAAACAACCTAGGAGGACACTGGCGAAATATTCATTCCATTCTTTCAAAGATGGTAGGGTCTAGTAAGTCAATGCCCTATCGAAATACTAGAAAAAGAGAAAGTGAACATGTTTGTCCAAAATCTTGTTAGTCCCTTAAAATACGTGTTGCAAGTCCATTGTTGCACCACTTTCACAAACTTAGTTAAAAAAGAAGTCCAACTTGAAAAAAATCTTATTACCAAAGGAGAACTCAAATATGCCAACAAGAACACCAACCCAAACCTATCTAATGATAAAAACAAATATTGGGTTAAAAACAAAAATATCACCAATGATGGCATTGTTGATGCAAAAGCAGTAAACACAAAAGGTCCTGCCATTACGATTAAAGGATCTCAACCCTACAATCTTCCCTTGACCACACCAACGCCCACAACAAATGCCATCCAAAATAATCAATACTAAGGGCAACCATGACAAACAAGATAATTTCCCAAAAGACGCACATACACCCCCTTGGGTGAACCAATTGAATTTGTCCTTAAGAAGCTCATCCAAAACAATTTCATAAAATTATAGGATCCTAAACC
This sequence comes from Sequoiadendron giganteum, assembly GCA_007115665.2. Lineage (NCBI taxonomy): Eukaryota > Viridiplantae > Streptophyta > Pinopsida > Cupressales > Cupressaceae > Sequoiadendron > Sequoiadendron giganteum. Next base: position 304,519,835 of record CM021107.1, read on the forward strand.
ATATGACCCAGGGTAGTTCAAACCATCATGGTGGGATGATAATGCCTTTTGTGACTATCATTGTATAAAAGAGCATAAAACTTGGTCCTGTAGGCAATTGAGAAATCTCATATAGGACTTTATCGAAAGTCATGTTATAGAAATCGATGGTCAACAATTTTCTTCAAACTCGGACCACACCATCCACAAAAACCCACTGTAGGACCATGGTTCCAATAACCCCTCTACGTCAGGTCCAAAGACTAACAACTGAGCCAATTACACTTGCATTTCTTTTTACTATTCAAGTGGATCCATAATTAATCACATCCAAGACACTAATGAACATGTCAATACCATTACCATTAGAAGAGCTCTGGAGTGTAATGTCACCACCCACCGGGGTAAGGTCACAATACTTAGTCCTCCTACTAGATATCCCAAGATCACGATACCTAGTCCCTCTGCTAAATAGTCACAACCCAAAGGAAAGTTTAATCTTGTTGACCAATTGGGTAAAACACTTGCTCAAATCTCCATACTTGAGCTGCTACACATCTCACCTACACACAAAGCCATACTTGATAAAACCTTAACAAAATATTTTGTACCCACCGACATTGATGTTGACCATTTCGAAGCCATGGTCAGATAATTGACTCCTCATCATGTCACCTTTTTGGATCAAGACTATTCCTCACCTAAACCATCTCACAACGATGCTCTACATATTGAAGTCTTCATTCATAAACAAAAGGTTAGAGGAATACTAGTAGATGGCAGAGTAAGATTGAATATATGCTCTCTAAAATTGATCAAGGCTTTGGGCTTCTCTAATGCGTGTGTCGATGCCACAAAAAGAATAGTTATAAAGGCATATGATGATGACGAATGCTCCTCCAAGGGCATTATTACCCTTCCTATCCATGTGGGACTAGTAATTGTAGATACCACATGTCAAGTCTTGGATCTTGAATTATCTTACTATTTCACAAAAATTGCTAGCCTTTGCGGTTATTATTTTTCCTTCGCGACTACGGCTTATCTTTTTTCACTTGCAACTTTCAGCATTTTCCATGTGGCTTCCTCATGGAGCTTTTTGCTGTTCTGTATCGCTTCACTTTTGCCGAGTTCTGTGTGTGTGACACGTGGATTTCTCTTGCCACTTTCTGAGATGGGCCTACCATATAGTTACTATCGCTCGACATCACCCATGTGGCTTCCTCTCAGAGCTTTTTTCTGGGCATCCCTAATTATTTTTGCCAAGCTCCATTTGCTCGACGAGTGGCATTTTCTTGTGCACCAGTTATCCAGGAGTTGCTGCTATGCCGATTGTTCTCGCTTGCTGCTATGTTTTCTTCTTCAATGCCGCCTGTTCGTTTCATCTACTGCATGGCCTTGTTTTCACATGAACAGTTTTGTTGGCACATTTTTGAGTGTTCCTTTTATTTGGTGCCAACTCAAGAAGATCTAGGGTGTCGATGTTTGATCGAGGCATCTTTCTCCATGTTTTTCAGGTGGTGGGCTGGCCTATATAGGCTACCTTGCTCCTCTTTTGTTAGGTTGTTGATTAGATAGATAGAAAAGCTTCCAGAGGATTGGGAATAGCCTCTATAATATTTTATTGAACTTGAAGTTCATAGACTGTGCCAGTCAATTCGGCCTTTCTACTTTTCATGCATTTGATAAGACTGTTAAACTGTGTTGTTAATTTCCTACAATATATGAATGCCTATTCTTTAGCTTTTGTAATCTTTTATAGCTTAATAGATATAGATCATGTTTTCGACTCCTCTATGTTGGATGAAGTTATACTTGATTATGCTATGCAATTAGGAGGTGTTCTTATGTTTTAAAGTGATTTTGAGAAAATTTATCTAAATAAACAACATTCGGTGGTTCGAGCCTTTGCATCTAGCACTATGCTCAGGTAATATCATTTATGGTTTGGCGCATCACCTTTAGCTTAGATTTAATATTCTTAGTTATCTTCCTTACCTTTTACCCCCCCCCACTAAAATGAAGAGCCAACTTCGGTAAAACCTGAAGGTCACTTAGTTGTGCATAGAATGTCTCCCAATAGCTAAGTTTCCCATGAGACTGTTGTCACCCGCAAAATCTTGTGTCAATAGTTCTTTTTCTGGCACGCCTGGTGGGACACAAACTAGCACATTTGCTTGATTATATAGGTGTGTATGAGTCACTGGTCTATAACTAGGTTGCATATTGAAAGATTCCCTGGCCTGCTCGTACCACCCTTAGTTTTTTTTCACCCGAGAGGTTGGTAGGGTAGTCCTTCACCTCCTTCGTTCCCTCCTCCTCTATCACCTCCTTTTCCTGCACCTATGGCCACTAGAAATTATGTAGCCTGGGATGCTAGCAGTTCTTTAGTAGCACTTGTGGCTCCTATAGTATGGGCTCCAATTCATGTTCCTCTCTAAAAGCTATTCCTAAGTATTTCGGGGATGAGTTGAAGACACCGACGAAACACCTACAACATGTGGAAGACATATGTCTGGTACATGGTGTGTCAAATGAAAATGTAGCTCTCATATTTCTTTTCACCTCCTTTCAAGGAAAGGCACTGAACTAGTATAGAACTCTTGAGGCTAATATGATTACAACATGGGACCAGCTCGAAACCCTATTTTATGAGCGTTTCTCAAATGCTAGTGATAGTTTTTCGCTATATCATCAGTTGGCCAACATAAAGCGGGCTCCTCACAAGGCTCTGCCCAATTTCAATGCGTGGTTTCATTCAACTTGGCAGAGAGTGCCTGTTGGTATTCGACCAGCTCCGGATCTAGCATTCATGTTCTATTTGAAGTCCATTAATCCTGATATTTCCATGATGCTACAAGCTCAAGGTGGAAGTACTCTACCTGATGTGTATGGCCATGTTATTACCGTGGAGAACAACCTTATCGCTACGGGAAAGTTGGCACCGAGACCCATCATGCCATTGTTCCCCAAGTTCAATGCCATGGAAGCGAAGCTCCTTCGACTAGCGTGCCTACAAATCCTCCCCAATCTATGTACATGTATCAGGAACATCTCTGAGTGTAGCTCTAATTGTAGCTCCTGTGCCTAATCCTTTAATGGCTGAGATGAACGAGATGAGAGAATAGATGTAGGCCATGACTAATTGACTACCATGAAGTGGCAACAATATAGCTATCAGAAGCCAGCCTACCAAAACTATCAAGGCGGGAAAGCTTCATACCAGCCAAATTAGTGGTAAGATAGGTCATGTGGCAATACTCAAGCTCAGCTGAATAACCAAGTTGTTCTAGTGACTCTACTGATGCAGACCGTCCATTATAGTTTGAGTAAGGAGCTAGTGGCAGGACAAAATAACCTAGTCGAAGACACTAATTCATGGTGTTTTCCTTGTAATGATGCACACATGCCCCAAAATTGTCCACATGGAAATTTGCAACAAAAAATTGCAGAACAACGTAGCAAGGCAGCACACCTTATCCCGATAACCAATCATACACCTCTTAGAAGATGGATAATGCATTCCTCACTACTCAAATGTAGGGGATGTCCATTCAGCAAGAGTCAGAAATGGCTCTAGACCAAGTGCTCTTTTCATGGATGGAAGGAGAAGAGTCAGCGTTTCTGAATGAATTTCCTGTGACTCAACTACCCCGAGTGCAATCTAACTACAACACATGTTATAAGTGGAGACTCACCAGAGAATTCACATCTCTGCCAACTAATGATCCATCTTAGCCAATGCCCAGTCCACCAACAGGCCTATTGTTAGTCCCATAGAAGACTAACATGGCTCCTCCTAGCTCTCTGAATCCACCTTCTCTGAAGGCAAGGGCTCCTGTGACCATTCTGACTATTTCCAAATAGTTGGTCATACTAGCTGCGAAGCTTACACCAACTACAAAACCTAAGGAGCAAACAACCATGACTCATCAGTCGCGAGCACAGTTCAATGTGGTGGAACAACTGAAGAAGTCCTCTGCCAATGCTTTTTTGTGGGATGTCCTGGCTATTCTGGAGCAGAAGGTGCTATTATAGAAAGTATTGTAAGGAGAGGAAGATGTGAAGGTGCCTAGTCAGCCCAATGAAGAAAAAATATCTAAGCCATCTGGATAAAGTGCTAACAAATCAACTGGAAGAAAAGCTCAAAGCCAGAAAAGAGAGGAAGCCTAAACCTAAGCCTTTCTTTCTAACACTTATCATTGGCGATAAGCTATTACATAATTGTATGATCGACTCCGGTGCTAGCAACACTGTCATGTCTAAGCAAGTAGCTAGTGCTTTGGGTTTAAAATATGAGCCGCTTAACAAGGGAGTCATGCAATTAGACGGAAACAAAGTTGATACCGTCGGGGTAATCAAGGGATTGCCTATGACATTTTTTTCCTGCCCTAGTATCACTATAAATCAGGATACCGTACTCATTGATATTCCTCCTCTATTTGGGATTTTTTTGTCCCGAGAGTTCACAGCAAATGTCGAAGGATATCTAGCACTAGACTGGTCACACCTGATCTTGAGGACCAAACATGGAGCCAAGATGAAACTACTCGAAAAATTTGCATTTCGAACATGTTGCTGATGAGGCCTTTCTCAACTTTGAAGTGGCACATACTTCAATTACCTAGGAAGAAAGGTTTAATGTGGAATTTCTCGAAGAAGAAGAGGCTATTAGCTCCTGGACTGAGAATGAAGAAGCTTTGTTGAATGAGTTTATAGATATGGATCCTTTTCAGAATTATCACGCAACTAGGCTCAGGACTTATGTCATACATGAGGAAGGGCAGTCTATGCCCAGAGTTACTAAAGAGTCTGGAGCCAAAACACCCTTAGAGTTATAGACTTTGCACTTTGATGGAGCGAGATGCAGAGCCGGAGCTCGAGTAGGAATATGTTTGACATCTTTGTCTAAAGAAAAGACCTTGAGGTCTTATTGCTTCCAATTCGCATGCTCAAACAATGAAGCAGAGTATGAAGGTTTTTTCCATGGTTTGAGCCTTGCAGAACAGATGGGCATGAAGCAGATAAGTGTGTTTAGAGATATGCAGTTGGTGGTCAACCAAATTTGAGGAATTTCTTCTACAAAGAATGTCCATATGCGATCCTACCGACATAGAGTCTGGGATCTTATTGACAAATTTGAGGCATTTAACATTCAGGCTATACAAAGAGAGAATAAATTTGAACCTGACCGGATGGTGACTATCGGGGCTTAGTTTGAGCCAGCCTTTGAGTTATTGAAAAATAAGCATGTGGCGAGAGTAATTGTAAGACCTAATGTTCCAAACAACAATCAAGATTGACAAGTGTTCGATAGCGATGCTCATATTGCATCATTTCTCTAGTCATCTGGGGAATTCCCTAATCAATTACAACCAAAGATTGTTGAAGCCTATGGGGATCAAGTTATCCAATTGAAATCCAACAAGCTTCCGAGAGGCCTAGTCACTGTGGAGATCCTTTTTTATTCTAATGATGCAAGGAGAGACAAAAGGAAGCTTGTAGCTAACAAAGGTGACTACACCAATTTGCATATCGGAGAGGACAAAAATCTCAAAGTTGGCAAGGAAGTATCTTAGAAGAATAAAGATAGAGTAAGGCACTTCTGTGAGGAATATTTGAGCGTAGTAGCCTGGTCAAATGATGAACTTAAGGGGTACGACCCTGGGATTATTCAGCATACAATTGAGCTATCGGAAGGGGTGAAGCTGGTTTGTCAAAGATAGAGGCCTGTGAACCCAAAGATTGAATTTCTTATGTCACAAGAATTGAATAAATTGATTGCATCTTGAATAGTGTTTCCAATCAAACATTGCACCTAGGTGTCAAACTTGGTGCCAGTCTAGAAGAAGAATGGAGACATACAATTGTGTGCAGACTTCTGAGACTTGAATAGAGCGTCCCTAAAGGATCATTACCCCCTGCCTTCAATGGAGGTAATTTTACAAACCATAGTTGGTTTTGAAATATTTTCAATGTTGGATGTCTTTTCAGTCTACAATCAGATTCGGGTAAAAGAAGAAGACCAACACAAAACAACATTCACCACAAAGTGGGGAACATATGCATATGCCAAGATGCCCTTTGGAATCTCAAATGCAAGAGCCACCTTTCAGAGAGCCATGGATATTTTCTTTTAAGTATTTAATACATAAGATTATACTTATCTATCTGGATGACTTGACAGTATTTTCCAAATCCGCCGATGATCACTTCGATCATTTAAAGCTTGTCTTCCAGAAGTGCCAGGAATTCAGGATTTCTCTGAACCCGAAGAAATGTGTGTTCGGAGTTCCCCAGGGGAAACTATTAGGATATGTTGTCTCAAAGGAGGGCATTTCCATTGATCCTAAAAGAGTTGATGCTATCCAGGAGCTTCCGTCACCTATAAACAAGAAGGGAGTGCAATCATTTCTAGGTAAAGTGAACTTCATTAGTCGATTCATTACAGATTTTGTAGGGATCGTTCAACCGATTACCTTGATGCTCAAGAGGGATCAGATTTTCAAGTGGACGACGGAGGCTAGACAATCTTTTGAGCTTATAAAAGAGGTTATTTCTTCTACTCCTGTATTAGTCAACCTAGACCTATCAAAAGATTTTATGATGTATTTTTTTGGTGGTGGAAATAGTATTTCCACTGTGCTTATGTAGAAGGATGATGAGGATACAAAGGAGTCTCTTGTTGCTTTCTACTCATGCACCTTAAAGGGATATGAGGTAAAATACAATTTTATAGAAAAGCAGGCCTTTGCTATTGTGAAAGGGCTTAAGAAGTTTCGACACCTGATATCATACAATAAGGTGATTTTTTGTGCACTGCATCCTAGTGTGCAAGAATATATCATGGAAGGAGAAATCACAGAGAAAAGAGCTAACTAGATTACCAAGATCCTAGAGTATGATATTGAGATCAGGCCTACCAAAACTGTTAAGGGAAAAGGACTGTGTGAGTACCTCACCGAAAAAAATGAACCTGTGACAAAGCTTGAAGCCTCCAAACCTATGTTACTAAACAACAAAAGCTTTAAGGGCGATTAGCTAGATGATAGAATGAACTTCATGCAAACTAGAAGGTATCCAACCAATCTTCCTTCCTTTAAGAGGTGGTTCTATCATTTTCAAAATAGCAGTTATGTTCTCTTGGAAGGAATACTTTTCAAAAGAAATTTTAATGGAGTCCTGCTAAGGTGTGTGAATAAGGAATGGGCCAAAAGGATATTAGACCAATATCACAATGACCCAATTGGAGGACACTTTTCTGCAAGAACTACAACAATTAAAATTGTGTTGGTTATTTCTGGACAACACTTTTCAATGATTCATTTTCATTAGTAAAGTCTTGCAATGAATGCCAATTCTATGTTGGAAAGAGAAAGAATGCTACTATGCCACTAAGACCTATAGTAGTAGAGGACCCTTTGCTCAATGGGGTTTAGACTTCATTGGAATGATTAACCCTTTCTCTTTAGCTGGACACATGTGTATATTGATAGCAACCAACTACTTCACCAGATGGGTAGAGGCAGTGCCATTGAAGAATGGAATGGAAATAGAGATTGTTAACTTCCTTGAGGAGTTGGTGGCCAGATTTGGCCTGCCGAAGACAATTATTTTTGACAATGCCAAAGCTTTCCTTGATTCTAAGATGAGCCAATTTGCATTGAAATATGGGGTTTTCCTAAAAACCTCTTCTAACTATTATCCTCAGGGGAATGGCCTTGTGGAGTCTACAAATAAAAACCTCATTAGGTTAATAAAAAAGATAGGCTCAGAACGCTAGAGGGAGTCGCATAAAAACCCCTGAACAACGTTGTGGGCAGACCGTATCACACCCAAGAAAATATTAAAGACATCTCCTTATGAGATGGTGTATTGGAAGGAGGCATTGCTACCTATTGCCATGGAAATCTCAGCTCTCCAATTGCTGAAATCTCTAGAGATCGAGCAGAATGGAGCTATGGAGGTGCTTTTTCTGAGTTGTTGGAGGTACAAGACAAAAGAGAGCGTTCTCTCGAGGCCATTAATAGCCGCAACAAGTGGTAAAGAAGTGTTTTGATAAAAGGACATCCAACCATGAGCTGAAATGCAGAGACTTGGTGCTCAAGTTCAACGAGCATGGGGCGAAGCCCGACCAGCATGGAAAGTTTTATAGTCTCTGAGAAGGGCCTTTTAAGATTGTCCAATGCAAATAGTTTAACTCTTTCGAGTTAGAAGATATGGAAGGTAATGCCTTGGGTATTCCATTTAATGGGATACACCTTAAAAAATTTAATTAGTCTTGCTGATACAATGAGTTTGTAAATTGTAAATATGTAATTATTTTTCCTGCTTTAAGTTTTGGGTTTTCTCAATGCTTTTGAAAACAACAACAAAATTGCAAGAAATTGAAATACATTGTAAATGAGCCAAGGGTTGAAAAACATAGGTATTATATTTTTGTCGAGACATTTACATTACATACGATAGAGGCTAGTAGCCTTGTATCAAAGTATATACATGTATCCGCTATGGAGTGGAGGTTGGAAAAGGGGAAAAAGCAAAATTGGGGACTATCTTCTCAAAATTCTCAAGCATTGGACAGACCAGCAATGGTAGCAACTGGCAGTGCAAGATGAAGGAACACCATTCTTTCGAATTCCTCATACCACTAGAGGTTTTGGAATGGTTCAATGTAATGTATCTGCATGAGGAAAAAGCAGTCGACACTTACTTTGGCGTGATGCTCTTCATGGGTCTCCAACTCAAAGCTAAATAGGAAGGGCCTGGTTGGCACGGGGCCTCCATGCAGTAGTAACCGATGTAGGTAGCGACTAGAAGGGACCCCATGATCAAATATGGTAGCCTGTACCACTTGCTCCAGTCCTCTGAGGTAGCGCCAAGGGAACACTTGCTTGGTTAGCTTCAGGATTTTATGCTTGGAAACGCTAATATCCAAAATCAAAGTGAAGAAATGGGAATAGATTCTAGTGTTCACCTTGTACTGATCCTCATATTCCACATAGTCTCGGCTGAGAACCCATTTGATCACTTTCACGTATATTAGGTTCTTGACGCCTACACCTAATTTTTCATAAGAATGTTGCCTGGGTTTTCTTGTAAACCAACCTAATCGACATCTCCATTATTGCTTTCTACTTTAACCTAAGAAATTGCTAAGTTAACTAGGGCCTACTGAAGGATAATTCTTAAGCTAATTGTGATTAACAAAGCTACTAGGGGGCTATTTATAGCTTGAAGTCGGGGTTCACCCGATGAGGCTAGCTATAATTACATTAGAATAAAATGGAGCTATATGGCATTGATAATCAGTGTCATGGCATGTGAGTTGATGTGAATGATTAGGTACACCTACAACTTGCTTCACTCAAGTTGCCGAATTAAAGAGATTGAGCCAGGTGTCTGCATAAGGAGCTGTCGTCCCAATAAAATCAAGGCAAATATTTTGGTAAGGTTGTTGGGCATTGTGCCCAAGTGCAATCAGGAGATCAGTAAATGCAAGAGAATTTGCAAAGGATATGGCAAGGCTTTCATGGTGCGTTGTCCAAGAAAAAGTAGGCACCACCTCACGCAAATGTCATGTCTCTTTAATTTTAAGAGTATTTTGGCAGGTTGGCGATATTCTCGCACGCTCGAAAAAGCTGAAGATGCATTGGGCAAATGAATATTAAAAGCTAGCGCAAACACTTGCTAAGTCATTTTTCACAAAAACCAGAAAGCGGGTTAGCCATGCAAAATGGGCATTTATAGTGATAATTTGTTAAAAGGTGAAAACAGCTAAGTTATTCACAAAGGAGAAAGGTTTTTCAGAAGCTAAGTCATTTGCAAAATTTGTGAAAGCCTCTTGTGAATATAAAGAGAAAATGGTTGAAATTGCAGGAAGTTCAACACAGGTCCCAGCCCCTCAATGCATTAATGAGCAAAGATTGACAGTGCCCTGCATAGACATTTATGGCCAAGAGTCTTATGCTACCCTAGACATCCCAACAAGGCCATCCTGGCTATTCACCAGTCAACCAGACCAGAAAATTCTTGTTGCGGTTTCTCCTAGAAATCAGGCCCTAGTATCTGAGGATTGGGATAGTGTTTTGGATCTTGAGTTATCTCATAATCCCAAGAGCCTAAGGGAGGCTGCATGTGAGAAAATGAAGAAAATATCAGACCCATTCAACAAACATCTATGAGACTGTGGGCTTCCCTAGCACATGGTTCCCCTGGTGCATTATTGCCTGGAGCTGGTCGCAGCATGTGCAACAAACTTCAATCCTCTGACCAGAGTTATAAGTGGCCCTAATTTGAAGGTGGTCATCAGCCCTTGTGCTCTATAGGACATGTTATGTGTCTCATTCCCTCTCCCCAAAAGTGTTAAATATTTTGACATAAAAAGGATGCGGGAAAGCTAGAGAACATTCTGGATAGCGTCACAGTTTTATTTTGTTGAGACTGTTCAGTCGACAAATGCTTTAACACCTCCCAAATTCCCAATTGCTCTGGGTGCGTTGAAGTTGGGGTATGCTTCCGTCGCTTCTATGTTGGCATTGGTTTGTGGGATAGATACAGACAAGGGAGTTTTCGAATTCCAAATGAGTCTCAGCTTCATGTTAAGGAAGAACAACCAACCTTTGCTTATGAACTTTGCAAGGGTCATTATGGATGGGATGATCGAGCAACTGCAGGATTTCTAGGTTGGCTCTAGATTCAGGTATTCTTCCTTCCTAGCCTACCTAATTTTGTATCAGAATCCTATCTATTTCCTACAATTCATGGCCCTATCCATTTTCAATGAAAGTGGTGCTCGAAAGCTAGTGCTGACATGGAATCTCATCCTATCAGAGACTTTCGATTATTAAACGTTTTCGGATTCATTCCTAGCTCTGACCTTGCGGGATTTTGATAGGTCTGCAAGTGGCATAATAGTGCATTTGATGCCACGATAGAAGTCATGGTTGGGAGCCCTCTTTCTCCCATGTGATTGGTTCTTTGGCACAAAATTCACTATGCTCCATATGTGAGGCTTCATCCAGGAGCCTTTCTAGCTCCCATGTTTTCTTTCTGACAGAGTGTTGGGCTTGGAGGCATTGCAGTAGCTGAGCAATATTGAGAATGATTACTGGGGAGGAAGATATCTCACTTCCTATTTGGTGTTGCCTATCATGTTCAACTCAGTCTCACTGGTGAAGAAAAAGGGCCCGAATATTAACAACTTGGAGGTTTTGTACTCTAAGTTGGGTAGTCTTGGACTGGTAACTATCATTGACATATGGCAATATAACCCGGGAAACAATCTATCAGAGATTGGCATAAAAATGCCACATGACCCTCGGCCATTCTGGGACCCTTGGGGAAATGTTGAGGAGGGAAATTTGAAATATTATGTGGGCCTTGAACATTTTCCATCTACTGAAAAATCGATCGTCATGGCTAAACTTTTACCATGTTGTGGGAAAGCCTAGCAAAAACCAAAAGATAAGCCCGTACCTATGCAGCCAGTTGAATAAACTTGGATGCAAGCTGAAAAGAATTAAGGACTTCTGGATATACAGGTAGGAGACAAAAGCAATAGCCAACCTCTTTCATGAGGTTGACTTGGATGAAATTTTTAATGACATTTGGGTTCACAAACACCCAGACAACGAGAAATCTCCAAACACTTTAGTTTCAGAGTAGTACTATGAAGAGAGAGGAGCCGCCACAGATTCTGGTGAGGAGGTAACTTAGAGACCCCTTGCCACTGAAAAAGAGCCAACACATGAGGAAGATGTCAGTAGACAACCTACATAGTAGGAGGGATCTTCCAATACACAATTGTTGAATCCTTCTAGCTCCTCCAGATCAGGAAAGAAGAGGCCAAGGAGTTTTGGTCATAGACGAAAGGTTATTGTGAACCTTGAGGATTCTTCGGAGAAGAAAAGATAGCAAATGAGAAATTTTTCTGGAGGAAAGGAGTCGCAACATGTAGAAGTGATGGTGTCAACTACGAGTCTTCAAGAGCCTCAGGTATTATTTTTCCCCTCTTCTCTCTCTACTATGTCTCTAGTCTCCTCTTGGTCTACCCCAACTTTTTCATCTGTGCCAGGTTTTTCTATCATTGAACATCCTAGGCAGTCCAGTCCTTTCCCTCCTGATTTTCCATTTCCATCCTCTGCTTTTCATTCCACCCCTAGGACACAACTGGGCACCAATCCAGACCAAATGAGCAAACAATTTTTATCATTGAGGCCTGACCTTTCAGTTGGTTTTTCCCTGGCCATTCCTCATACAATATTATCATCCTCTCCAAACAAATAATTCATTCCACCATTGTCCCTAGTCAACATTAGAAGGCCTAGCAAAACCACTGATACCTTGAGCACGCTATCTTTCCCGCTAGCAGTCCCTTGGGAGTTTCCTTTTGCTGGTGGACTGGGTATTTCTCGTAGGTGGATGCAAATAAAAGCATCTGTGCAAGATGAATTCAAAAGAGAAGAGGAAAATATGCGGGCAGGTAGGCAGAGCCCCTTTTGCAAACGGTATTCCATAAAAGCCAAAATTCATTGATGTTTGCAAAGATCACCCCCAATGTGATCAAACCAGTCGGGGAAATGCTACCAAGTGACTACTCTATCAACTCCATTGGGCTAGATTTGCATCAAGCTCATCCGCGAGATAAGGTCGAGCTAATGGAGGAGACTCAAAGGGTGGTAACCACCGATTACCTCAAGCTCAATCGCCAGGAAATGAAAAAGGAGGAGCAGTTGAAGGAGTTGAAAGGAAAGGTTGATATTTGGGTAAACAAGTATAAGGCCCAAGAAAATGAAATAACTCATCTGCAAAAGGAGATGAGTGATTTTGAAAGCAAGATCAAAGAACTTCAGGTTATGGGCACGAAGATTGTTCTTGTCCTAGAAAATGAGATTGAGAAGAGCCGGGTGAATGAAGAAAGACTCTATGCTAAAATCACACAACTGAATGACGGTATGAAGCAGCTCCGACAGAGCACAAATGATGAGGTAAACAAAATGAATGTCATTTTGGAGTCAGAAATTGAGAAGAGAAAGCAGGCTGAAGTGGCCCTAGAAGAAAGGGAGAAAGATATTTCCACTCTAAGAAGCCAGGTGTCCACATTGGATGAAAGCTTATCAGAGCTAAGGGTGGACCTGAACAGTTGGGTTGTAGATTTTGATCATTTGAGAGCCCAACCTCCTACACAATAGATGAGCTTTTTGGAAATTTCCAAGTAGTTATATGATTCCTAATGGGATAAGGTCAAGGCATTATGCATTAGTTTGCAGCCCACCCTAAGGTTTATGGCACAGGCAACTGACCTATGTGGAGCAGTTAGTGAAACGATCCAACAAGTGTAGGAGATGACTGCCGATAAGGTTCTAGATAGAATTCTACTGGGCAAGTTGTATATGGCTTCTGATGAGGCCCTAAGTGCCATCGGTATTGAGGATAGGACAATGAAAACAATGGGAGTGAACATTCTCATTTCCATGCACGAGGCTATCCAACAAGTAGCAGAATGTAGAGCTAGATTAAACCAAGTTACCAACGACATGCGGGAAAATTTTCTTGCTTAACTCAGAGAGGTCTCCCTTAACCCTTCATTGTCGATCAGGTGGTAGCAGGTGTCGAGCATATAATTGCAAGGCTCGAAGAGAGGAAACATGACCTTTTTGTTTTCTAATCTTTTGATCAGTCCCCGATCGCCAAGACTATTGAAGGTATCGTGCATCAGCTAGCACAACTCTTTTTCCATCTTGAGTTGGAGGCGAAGGTATTTGGTGGATTACCTTTTAAAGTAATCATCGATCTCAAATTGGTGCATGAAAATTTGTGAGCCCTCTCCACACCATCAAATGAGGTCTGGACCAGTCTGCAAATTGCCCTCTCAAGGTTGTGAGTGATAATCGGATGTTGAACAAAGGTTTTTGGGGTTCTTCATTCCGTAGGCGAAATGTCCCTGTGAGTCGCCAAACTGTTTCACAAAAACTGTTGGCCTTTGCGGTTAGTATTTTTCCTTCATGGATGTGCCTTATCTTTTGTCACTTGCAACCTTTGGTGTTTTCCATGTGGCTTCCTCATAGAGCTTTTTTTCTATTCTGTATCACTTCACTTTTGTCGAGTTCCATGTGTGTGACGCGTGGCTTTCTCTAGCCACTTTCCGAACTAGGCCTACCATACAGTTACTATCACTCGGCATCGCCCATGTGGCTTCCACTCAAAGCTTTTCTTTGGGCATCCCTTATTCCTTTTGCCAAGATCTGTCTACTCGACGCATGGCATTTTCTTATGCGTCAGTTATATAGGAGTTGCTACTTTGTCGATTGTTCTCACCTACTACCGCGTTTTCTTCTTCAATGTCGCCTGTTCGTTTCTTCTGCTGCATGGCCTTGTTTTCACATCAATGGTTTTTCTAGTGCATTGCTGAGTGTTCCTTTTATTCGGTGCTGGCTTGAGAAGATCTGGGGCCTTGATGTTTGATCGAGGCATCTTTCTTCATGGTTTTCAAGTAGTGAGCTGGCCTATATAGGCTACCTTGCTCCTCTTTTGTTAGGTTGTTGATTATATAGATAGAAAAGCTTCTTGAGCACTGGGAATAGCCTTTGTAATATTTTATTGAACTTGAAGTTCGCAGATTGTGCCAGTCAATTCGATCTTTCTGCCTTTTCATGCATTTGATAAGACTGTTAAACTATGTTGTTAATTTCCTACAAGTTATGAATGCCTATTCTTCAACTTTTTTAATCTTTTATAGCTTAATAGATACAGATCATGTTTTCAACTCCTCTGTGTTGGCCGAAGTTATACTTGATTATGCTATGTAATTAGGAGGTGTTCTTATGTTTTCAAGTGCTTTTGAGAAAATTTATCTAAATAAACAACATTCAGTGGTTCGAGCCTTTGCATTTAGCACTGTGCTCAGGTAATATCATTTATGGTTTGGTGCATCCCCTTTAGCTTATATTTAATATTCTTAGTTATCTTCCTAACCTTTTACCTCCCCCACTAAAATGAAGAGTCGAATTTGGTAAAACCCGGAGGTCACTTGGTTGTGCACAAAATGTCCCCCAATAGCTAAGTTTCCCATGAGACTACTATCCCCCACAAAATCTTGCTTCAACAATTACAACAACGTACTTGGCTGAGCCTAGATCCATGCCTTAAAGGCCATACCATTTACTTACCACCAATGCTTGAAGTTTCCATTCAATGGCACTGAGATTACTATACCTGGAGATCCTGATCCTTTCTAGTATTGTACTAATTTGAGAGGTATTTCTAAACAACATGTGCCTATAAGTTGTGAAGATTCAACATCCACGACCTCCAAATACATTAGCCCATCCACACTTTCCAAACCATCCACGTCCACTTCTTTCTCTTTCATCATACCATACACATCCACTCCTTTGACCTCCATCACACCATTTGCCTCCACTACTCCTAGTGTCGATCCAAGCATTAAGATCCATGATGAAGGTTGCGATACATACAAATTACACACTGCTTACTGCATCACTACAATCCCAAGTCTCTAAAATCTCACGGTAGGCCTTGTTTTAGGATAAATCCCAAAGTGATCTTTAAGGTTCCTCCTACAATGACTCTCACCAAATGGGGAGATATGAATGAATAAGACATTGAGGATATCTCAACTTGGATTTACAAAGAAACAAAAGACCTACCTCCACTGCCATTACAATAGTATCGCAAAGGCTATGAAATAATGAAGGTGAAAGGCTATGATGGAACTAGTGGCCTTGGTATTCATAAGACTAGAAGAAGAGAACCTATAATGCCTTCTATAAGACCAAAGAATATGGGGTTAGGGTTTGAGACACTTAATATTGATGGTCCACATACCCATGTACCTTCAAGTGAGTGTGTAAATGCTTCTGAAAGTGTCGAGACAGATGATGAAACCTATACTGAAATTGACTCACACGAGTGGGAATGGGGTTCCTGAAGATCCTTCAGTGACTATGAGCTTGATGAAATATTTTGAGAACTAAGAGAGCCATATTTTGATGAAGAATTTTGTAAAAAGTTTAATGTTTCACCTTCTAGGGACCCTCCTAAAGTCCCTTTGAAAAGAGAATCCTGGGCACAACTCTTTTTGGCTCGTGATGATGACAAGCCTAAACCACCACTTGAACCTATTTGTTAGGAATCTAATTTTCCTCAACCTATTTTCCATGGGTCCAATTTGCCTTAGTCTGACCCCTATCCAGACCAAGAATCCAATTCACTGACATTTGTCACCTATTTTGACCATGAGTCCAATTTTCCTAAGTCTAATGAAGAAAATTACTAGATGGAATCCTCTTGGGACTTTGAGGACAATTATGTTTTTACCCTTTCAGCCTCTATCTGCATGCTTTCCATGTCCTCCCTACCTTTCACCAACACTGATGATGGAATTTCCCTTGTATACCCATAGCTCATTGATTGGGACCAACAAGAGTCGCCTATTATGGACACTTTTTAGAACAATGAAGCTATTACCGAATTCATGGGAATCCATGAAGGAATACTGAGTGGGGACCATAAAGCTAGATTCACTATAGATCTTGATTTTGTGGCATACTTTAGGGAGATAGTTCAATCCTCTAGTCACAAATGTAAAAATAAAACAAAAAAGACATGCCTTTAGGTGAAAATTGCAAGGCACCTTCTGACGATACAAAAGTAAAAGTAAAGGATGTATCTAAGGGTGAAAACCTCTTAGAGGCACCCAAGGATGGAGGATTGGACTTTCTTCCCATGACACAAGAAAGATCAACCATGCTCATTGAGGATACTATATAAGTTAATGTAGCCACACCAAAAAGTCCTAAGATGATTCTCTTTGCAGCATCATTGACACAAGAGGAAAAGTTTGAATTCAGAGGCTTCTTTGTAGAACAAAAGATAAAATTTGCATGGTCCTACTCTAATATGCCAAGATTATATCCAACATTAGTCTTACACTATTTTCCATTACTCCCAAAAGCTAAACCTATCAAACATAAGCTATGAAAGATGCATCCATAAATTTCCTTACTTGTCAAAGTTGAACTCAATAAATTACTAAAAGCAGTATTCATAAGATCAATAGATTACATAGAATGGATCTCCAATATGGTACTTGTTACGAAACCAAATGGGAAAATACACATATGTACCAACTTTAGGGACTTAAAAAAGGCATATTTGAAAGATGATTTTTTTCTTCCCAACATAGACATCATTGTGGATCTCACAGTTGGATACATGATATTGTCCCTCATGGATGGTTTCTTAGGATACAATCAGATTCACATAGCCCCCGGGGATCAACATAAAATGACATTCACTTGTCCTTGGGGAAACTATTGTTGGAATGTCATGCCTTTTGGCATAAAGAACACAACTGCTACATATCAACAAGCCATGACCACAATATTTAATGATCTCATGCATACCTTGATGACCTCTTAGCAAAGTCCTTGACACACCAAGATTACCTAAAAGTTTTGAATAAAATATTTAAAAGGCTGGAAGAGTACAAGGCTCGTTTGAACCCAAACAAGTGTGTTTTCTATGTGACTTCAAGAAAATTTTTGGGGTACATATTTTCTCATCAAGGCATTGAAGTGGACCCTGCTAAAGTGAAAGAAATCTTAGACATGCCTCCTCTGAAGGGGAACAATGAGCTTAAGAAATTACAAGGAAGACTTCAGTCTATTCTGTTAGCTCTCAAAAACATAGGCAAGATGCCTCAAGAGGATGCCAATCTCTTGATACACTTTAGGGTAACAGACAAGGTTAAGGAAACTCAACCTTCTACTGTTTAGGTGCCGCTAGACCTAGGTGGGTGTACCTAATTGAATCAGGTAGACTTGGTATAAATTATATATCAATATCCAAGAAACTAAAACCTAATAGGTGTAGAAATGTGAATGAAACTAAAAATGAAAATGAAAGACCAGTGCCTTATAGGGTTTACGGAGTCAAGAAAATCTAAAACAAGTCTATTTGTTTTCGTAGACATTCAAGTCGTTTAGCATTTTATCTGGTTTATAAATTGTATAAACATGCAATATTGTGATTATTGAGTTCTTCTTAATAATCCAATTGATATTTCCTAATTACTATGATCAATTCAGAGAGTTTAATCTTTACTGGAAAGAGACAATTAATTGATCATACAAGTACAACAAATGTGCATCGATGAACTATGTAAAAACTTGTTTACACTAATTCAAATAACCAGGAAAGACCATTATGCAGACAACTTCAATAATACCCTTAAATGAATATCTTAAACAACTGATACCAGAAAATAGCGCACAATCATATTAAATTTTCATTTGATATCTAAATGTTTTACATATGCAATCAGTCTCATCTTCTTTCAAAAATTGTATTCTGCTATGTCTTCTCTATTCTATATCTAATTCTACTTCGCTCCCTCTACATTGCTTTCAAAATGGACATTTATACATTGAGAACATGAAAGGATGCATCCCTTCAGAAATAGGAGAAAACAAAAATATACAACAAAGATAGAGAATAATTAAGCTCTAGTTAACCATAAGAGAGTTGTAGCAAGGTAATCCAGAAAATCTTGGCCGTTAAAACTATCCACATCTTCAACAGCATTCTGGATTGTGATTTCCATCCTGATCATTTCCTTAGTCTGCTCGCTCACTTCTTCTAATGTTGTACCCTCTGTAGAAGATGTCTTCATGATTTCCTTCAGCACTACATCACATTCATTCTTTCATCTATTGGCATCTTTCAACTCCCCTTTACTATCAGAGGATGCAATCACAGTCTTCATGGCAGCTTCAACTAATTCCTTTTTATCCCCCAGTAATTCTTCATAGACATTTTGATGGTGATTGACAATATGATTTGCAGCTTCAAGTGCAGTACTTCCAGCCTCATCATGTGTGGCCAATTCATGAAATTTATCCATAACCCACTCATTCATCCTCTCATGCTCCTTCACCGCACCCAGAGTATAAGAATACTTCCCCCATTATTGATTTAACAAAGATGTCAAATTTACCTATCTTTTCTTAACAATGGCTACAATTGCATCATACTTTCCTTAATTATAGGCACCTAACCCAATCCAATGATCTTTTGCCTAAGAGCTTTCTCCTTGAGTGAGCATTTTGGCTGGAACTATTGGAACACCAACCGAGTCTTTCAATCTATCATTTTCTCTTAACATTCTCTCGTTATTCGCCTTATACATTTATCTTTCTCTTATCAACGCCTGAATCTGTGCTTTATTTAGTTTTGCAATATCTATCCCAATCTTTGTAGTAACCATAGGATCAGCCTCTCCAACCTTTAAGGTCATAACATGACCAAATTCCTTTTCTGTATCAATTACTACTGACTTCCTGTGGGGTGGGTAAAAATCCCATATCATCAATGATCCCTCATCAGTGTTAAATTTAGAGCCTACATACACCTCTGTCACCTTATCCTTATCCAATTTGTGTGTAGTATTACTATCTTTAAAGAAGCTATCAAACACCAATGCAAAATTCAAATCAAGTCTAGGAAAGATCATTACACCAGCATTCTCCAACATTTTTCTCCCCTTTTCAGGAGTCATATTTGTCCTTTCATCATCCACACATCTTCTTAATTGATCCAATAGTTGCTCTTCATTCCCAAAAGTGATGGCACCAACACCTTCTCTTATTTCTTTCCCCTTTTGTTTATACAAGAATGCTTTGAACTCTGGAGAGTTTATAAATTCATCATCTGAGAAAAATGATCTATTTTCCATGTGCCTTGCATCAACATCACCACTTTCAAGACTCTATTCTCTAATCAAGCAAACATACCTCTGAGTCCTCAACCTAGATACTTTCTCTATTCCGCTCTGTGTCACTTTATTCATTGGAGTTTCCTCACTCCCAGAAGACAAATTTCTTGTATCCTGCAATCCTTGGTTATAGTTTTCAACCACTGCCTCTACTTCCTGTTCATCCAAATTTCTGATCATATCATCAAAAGGATAAGGTACATGCTGATACCTTCCAAATTTAATCCTTTCTTTTGCTGAATTGGTGTATCCTTCAGGGTCAAAGTTTTTCCTGGGTGGTCCACTTTTCATATTATAATGCAATAACCTATCATGGAGTGAATTATATCCCTCCTTGGCCAACACAGTGAAATCACCGAAGAATAATGTACTAGGCATAAAAGCCTGCTTCCCATAAGAACTAAAAATCATGACACTGTTGTAATCCATTTGTCTAACAATTTCCAAATATGCAATTTTGTTTGGAACTTTCCTTGGTAGAATAAAAGAGGTACCTTCAAATCCATATACCCTAGTCATTGTAGCTCCTTCCAAACAATACTAGTCACCCCAGTTATGATCAATTGGCCCATTGAAATCTTTTGGCTGAAGAAACGTCTTGATCTCATCAGTTAATGAATAGTTACAAGGATACTTATACAGTTTATACAAAGTTTTCACAAAATACTCTTCAAAATGTATGAAACTAGAATTAGAAAAACCTACTATCCCAAATAGCAGTCCACAATTGAATAGGCAATGCTTCACCCTCTTTACCAACTTGAGAAATTCTCACCTCTGGAGGCCACACTCCCAACTCTTGTCCAAAATATAGTACCAAGTGCATCAACAATGAATAATGCTTGAGATGAACAATAGAAGCTCCACCCTTTATGGCCACCAATCCTCAATCAAGCTCCCTATCAATATATGAAGCATAATCAAATGGCCTAGAGTTATGATATTGAATATCCATTGTGATAATCATTGGCACAATTGACATGAGTTCCGAGGCATCCATCCCCAACACTTGACATACTGAGAAGTATGTGTACTTCGTGTAAGGCTCAAACAAATCTACATGATAAGGAGGCCCTTCACCATCTTGCAAAGGTTCTGACTTGTTACCCTACTTAATTTTATGGATAGGCAACCTCCAACCCTTATAGATTGTGTCCATTCTTGAAAATTCTTTCTCTAACTCCTCACAACTGATCTCCTCATTGAAAAACCCTTCCAATTTGAAGACCTCGCCTATTGCTTCTTTGGACACATATATCTGTGGTTTTCCAGATGGGTCACATATAGCCTTATGCTTTGGATCATAATTATCAGCAAGCAGTTTTATTAATTCTGCATTTACAAAGATATTAGGGCACACCAGTTTCCCCACATTCAACTTCCATGGATTACAGACTGGTTCAAAACGGTTTCTTCTATGGTAATGGAAATTAAAAATCTCATAACCTCTTATGGAAGTCCGAACATCACCTATGAACTTACATTTGTCATCTAATTTATCAACCTTTGCCCTAAGCTATGTAGACCTTCTCACTTTAGGGCCCAAGCCAGGTAACTGATCAATAAGGTCCTGATTTAACCTCCTTTTAGTGCCCTCTTGCTCTATATCAACCTTTTGTTTCTTTCCCTTTTAAAAATTACTCACAGCAAGCTTACTACCCTTACCCTTTCCAGAACCAGAGGAATCCATTCTCAAGCTTATAGAATCAAAATGCAAAAGCCAAGGAATAGTCACTTACAGTATTCTACTCAAGCTCTTTAGACTGAAAATCATCCTGGTTCTTTGTTCAGCATGCCAATTCACCTGCAATCAATTTCAGAACTGAAGAATTTATTCAATCTTTAATGTGATATCTAGTCATGCCATTAATGAAGCATGAATGAACACCCATTTGAAACTGGCACTATCACATCAAGTGTCCTTTCGATGAGAGATTTTCAAATCTGGGGTGAAATCCCTTTTCAACATCTATTATATCTTTCGCCAGGACAGAATGTAGTCTTATCGACACCTGGGATCCAAAAAAAATATGATTGTTGCTCCTATTTTCTATGTCGCTATAACAATTATGAGTTGGGGAGACATCACATAGAATTCATTGTGTCACATCGATATGCATTTCTTTCAAGCTATAGTCACTAAGATAAAATTACCCTTTCACCGATGAACTATCATTTCGGTATATCCATCAAGTTTTCTCACTGAAAAGACCTAGCAATGAAATCATTTTCTGCGAGACAGAATTTCTTCATGAAGACTCATACTGATACCAAATTTCTTACCGAAATCATCTCTATAGATTACTCCTATTTGGTGAGACTCACCCCGAACTACTTGTCGGTATAACACTCAAACTTCGGTGAATCTTATGCCAAAAGATTGTTCTCCTGGCAATACATATCTCTATCGGCATATCTTCTAAATCAGCAAGACCCCAACACTTTCTCCAATAGTCTTTTGAATCCCCTGGTATTAAGTTTGGCAAGACAAGAGTGATTTCACAAAGACCTTCCCCGACGACATAAGTCTTACCGAGACATTTTGCTTACAAGCCAATCGGCCAGACACAATGATGTCACTATGACTTCATGCCGATACCCACTAGTTTGATTAAAATGACCCTTCCATATTACTAGTCAGCAAGACCAACTGAATTCACTATGACATTAGGACGACACCCCAGCATATGCCAATATGAATCTTCTTAGTCGCCAAAACAAAAGAAAAGTCTTGCCGATTGTCTGCAACCAATACATGTTAGTAAAAAAATATATCTCGGGGAGACTTTTACTATGTCTTGCCGATATGGTTTTTCAATGGAATAAGAAGAGGTGAATGGATTCAAAATGGGTCATATGACAAAGAATACACAAGACAATGCAAAGAGGGGATTTTATGCTTATGGTAAGGACTTAATGTTGGAAACAAATGAATGCAATAGACTGTAAAAATTCAAAATTTTATAGTTCTAATAGTGGCTCCATCTGGGGATGAATGATAGCAAGATCATTGCAAGGATTCAGATTTCTGGATGAGCAGACCAAACTCAAGATGATGGAACATGTGAGCATGATGGAACAGATGGCAATGAAAAAGAATGAGACCCTATACTACTATACATGGAAAAGAGTTTTGAAAAGGAAAATTAGGATTGTCCATGTACTTGCAAATCCTGATTCCTTTATATCCTAGACTACTGTGCATGGAAAAGAATTTTGAAGAGAATCATCAAGAGTTGTCCATGCACTGGCAACCCTCAATCCTTTGTGTTATGTTAAGAGAAAAAATGTTATAGAAATTTCCCATGTACAGGCAATTCCTGATCCTCACCAGCCATATTTTGCAAGTAGTATGAGTCTTCACCTTTCTTTCCAACCACAACAAAGGGCCCTATCCACAAGGCTTCAAACTTCCCATGTTTTCCCTTCTCCTGGCACCTTGCATTCCACATCAATACAAAATCATTTTCTCCAAATTTCCTATCCTTTTCCTTTTTGTCAAATAAATACTTCATCTATGTCTGCAACTTTATATTCTGATTTTGAGCCACCCTCCTGATTTCATCTAGTTCAGCTAGCTGCTCCATTCTTTCCTCCATAGGTTTAGGAATATCCAAATCTTCCTAGAGAACAAACTTGTAGATTGGTAACAAATTCTGCAAAGGCATCTTGGCCTGTGCTCCATACACTAGCTCAAATGGGGACTTCCAATCGCCTTCTTAACCGTAATTCTATCAGCCCATATAGCCAGTCTTAATTTTGCATCCCAAGCCTTCTTATTCTGACCTAGCATCCTTTTTATAATCTTCATAAGACTCTTATTGCTAGATTATGCTTGTCCATTAGCCTGTGGATGATAAGGAGCTGCATAAGAGATAACAATACCATATGTGCTACAGAAACCTCTAAATTCATTTGATTTGAAACACATTCCATTTTCAGTGATCAACCCCATTGGTGTACCAAATCTAGTAATGATATTATCCATCAGGAACTATGTCACCACCTTACTTGTAGCTTGTTTAGTTGGAATGGCCTCTACCCATTTGGTAAAATAATCAGTGGCCACCAATATCCATCTATGTCCACCACTTGATTTTTCTTGTATTTCCCCGATGAAATCAATTCCCCATTGATGAAAAGGGGCATCAGTCTGCATGGGTTGAAGTGGCAAAGCTCCCTGATACTTCAATTTTCCAAAGAATTTCTGGCAAGCTTCACACTTCCTTACATGTGCAAAAGAGTCATTAAAGACTTTTGGCCAATAATATCCTACCCTGAGAATTTTTTGAGCAGTTATTTTTGCTGAGTAATGTCCTCCACAAAATCCTTCATGCATTTCACTCAAAACATGTTTAGATTGAAATTCATCCAGACACAACAATAATATACCATCCCTATTTTTCCAAAATAAATCTCCATCCATAAAAACATATTTAGACGCCTGTAACTTCAATGTTCTTCTCTGGTTGTCATTCATTTGCTCTGGACATTTCATGTATTTAAGATAATGCATAATATTTGTATACCACTGAGTATGTTGAATGCTTGCAATTACATTTTCTTCTTCTATATTGCAAATCTGATTTTCTTCAATATTTGCTTTTGCCATTAGTTTAGCCAAACCCTAACCTCTGACTAGTTAAGTAATTTGTACCTCTATGTCAAATTCTTGGATTTTGTTGATCCATTTGCATCTTTTACCTGTTACTTCAAACTGTGTCAGAATATCTTTGACTATTGCATGAGGAACATAAGCAACTACCTTAGCTCCAACAAGATATGGTCTGAAAGCTTTTACAGCTTTCACTAGTGCAAATGCTTGCTTCTCCATTATATCATACTTCAATTCAGATCCCTATAATGACTTACTGAAGAAAGATACAGGCTAT
Organism: Sequoiadendron giganteum; assembly: GCA_007115665.2. Taxonomy (NCBI): domain Eukaryota; kingdom Viridiplantae; phylum Streptophyta; class Pinopsida; order Cupressales; family Cupressaceae; genus Sequoiadendron; species Sequoiadendron giganteum. The sequence continues at coordinate 304,544,504 of CM021107.1, forward strand.
TCATGACCATCTTCATTTTTCTGTAGCATAACAGCTGCAATAGTGTGCATTGAGGCAAATGAAAAAATCTGAAAAGGTTTTGAAAAGTCAAGAGACTTAAGAACAGGTGCCTCCTTGATGGCTCCTTTAATAGCTACAAAATCTTCGAAAGCTTCTATAGTCCATTCTATTTTTTGTCCTTTTCTCAGCATTCTTGCTATGGGTTTAACAATCTCAACAAAGTTAGAGACAAATCTCCTAATAAAATTTATCTGTCCAAAGAATGATTGTATTGCTTTAACATTTTTAGGGATAGGTATTTTATCAATGGCCTCAACCCTCTCAAGGTCTATCCTAACCCCTTCCTTTGAAACAATATGTCCTAAAAGTTTACCCTTTGTGACTGCAAAATTACACTTCTTGGGGTTTAAACTGATACCATATTCAAGAGCTTTTATAAATGCCTTTTCCAAATGATGAACATGATCTTTAGCCTTCTTGGAGTAAGTAGTGAGTTCATCCTGATACACCACCATGAGAATATTGATCAAATCAGCAAACGCCACATCCATGGCTCTTTGAAAAGTCGCTCCTGCATTAGTAAGACCAAATGGCATTCTCAAATAGACATATGTTCCCCAAGGAGTCATGAATGTTGTTTTGTATTGTTCAGATTCTTTAACCTTAACCTGATTATACCCTAAAAATCCATCCATCATAGATAACAATTCACAACCTGTCACTTTATGTAGTACAACCTCCATATTTGGCAGAGGATAATTGTCTTTAAGGGATGCTATGTTTAGATTCCCAAAATCTACACATAATCTGATATCTCCATTTTTCTTTCTGACAGGGACCAAATTTGAAACCCACATTGAATTTCTGATAGGTTTAATAATTCCACCATCTCTGAGCTTTGTTAATTCCTCCTGCATCTTAGGCCCTAGAGTTGGATTTATAGGTCTTTGCTTTTGTCTGAATGGTTTAGCATCTGATTTCAATGGTATTTCATGCTAAAACAAGTCTTCTCTATATGCTTTTAGATTTTCATAAGACCAAGCAAATACATGTTTATATTTTCTCAACAATTCAATTAGCATTTTTCTAATTGTGGGACTTATCTTTTTACCTATGTATACCTTTTTTGGCACCATCTTAGTTCCCAAATTAATTTCTTCGATATCATTTTTTCCAACTGGTGTTTGCTTCACAAAAGACTGATCATTCCCATCATATACCCTCTCAAGTGCCACCAGCCCTTTAGGAAGTTTATTGGTTTTAAGCTGCAAAATATCTTTCCCAAATATTGTTTCTTTTCCATCAACTTCTTCAACAAAGGCATTAAAGTCGATCTCTTGGGCTTCGTACTAGTCTATACAATGAAGGAATTTCAAAAGATCAGTGTCATCGTTAAAATTTTTTCAATTATATCCATTATCAGGCACAACAGGCCTAGTCTTGAGTTCAATTTGTGATACTCCAGCCAATGTACTATCATCTTTCTTCAACGCTACATTAGCTAGAAAATCTGCCATTATATTCTTTGACCTATCTACCCACTCAATTGAAAAGGCGTCAAGCAACTCAATTATATCCCATACAACATTTCTATATTGCTTTAGTCTTTTGTTTTTCGCTGTATATTTTGACCTGACTTGTGAGACAACTAACTCTGAATCTCCCAGGACAACCAACAACTTTATTTTATGTTTCACTGCTATATTTAATCCAGTTAATAGAGCTTCATATTCTGCCACATTATTCGTACATTCAAAAGTTAACAGGAATGAATACTTAAATGTAATACCTTTAGGCGAAAGAAATACTATCCTAGCTCCATTGCCTTTTTGGTTGCAAGCTCCATCAAAATACATTTTCCACACACCATTGTGATTCTATATAGCATGCTTTTCAATAGGATCACTATTAGTTAATTCTGGTTGTGCTGGCTCTATATTAAAATTCCCAAGATCAACATCACAAAAGCAGTTGATTTGGTCTTGTGGTACATAATCAATAAGCTGATTCATCCTTGGTTCCTTGTACAACTTCACCTCTTGGACATTTACCAGAATTGTTGCATAAGATAGATCGAACTAGACTTTTCCACCAATAGCTGTTGTCCACTGCCTTGATAAAAGCATACCGAATTGAAGAGGGGTGTCTATTACTGTTATATCAATATTATAAGCTACTTGAGGATAAGCAGCTAACTTGACTTCTACATCTTTCATTATACCCACCATAGGAACAGGTCGGTTATCCATTGCATAACATTTTCCTTCATATGTATCCACCCACATGCCTAGCTGTTTCATCACTCCTACTGGCATAATATTCATGGCAGCACCAGAATCTATAATACAATTCCTCAATAATTTGTTATTTATGAGTAATGTAGTAAAGAAAGGATCAACTTGTGGTAGACTTGTCAACACATTACTCAAACAAATTTCTAGAATGTTCACTTTATCCTGCTTATTTTTAGCAGTCACTTTATTTTCAGAAGCTACATGTTTTTCACTTTCATTTGTTATCAATTGTACTGCACTGTCCTTGTATTCTTTAATTTTCATCATTTCAAGAAGTGGGACAGACATCTTTACTTGAGATAAAGCTTAAGTGAAATCAAAAGAAGAACCTTTTGCTTTAATCACTTTCTTTCGTTCTAATGTTTCTCAATTGTTCTCTTCCTTTTCCCTCCTACTTGACAGATCTGTCTTTTGAATTTCTTTGTGTAATTCTTTTACTGCCTCCTTTTGGATAGGATTTTGTTTTCTTTCTTCATGTTGTTTGTTTTCAGTCTTTTTTGACACTCCTTATACAACTTTTTGATCTTTCATAAAGATACCCCTAGGGACACCTTCCTTCTCATTTATTGTCCTATTTCTCAACCAGTATTTACTCTTTGCTTCCTCAACTGCAACAACAATTAATCTCTTTATTTCCTCATTAGTAAGTCTCCTCACACTACTGTGAGAGGGAACCTCAATGGGTGGTGGTTCTACATAATCATCCTCAAAATCAGAAAAGACCTGCTGCTCAGCCATATGGATTTTGTACCTTTGCTCTGCAACATCATATTCATAACCTTCTTCCTCTGAGGATGAATATCTCTCCTCAATATGGTGAAGAGAATTTGAAGTTAAGTAGACCTTGTGATTTTCTCCACCATCTCCCATCAACACTCCCTCCTCTTGCATCTTCTGGGCTACAACACAATATTCAGGGGAATGTGGCTTATCACAAACTTCACAAAAATAATTATTATTCACCATATACGTTCCCTTTTTTCTCAATGGATCAGGAGTATCCTTGTCTCTAGGCTTGTCTGTCATAGGTTTTCCATCTTTCCAATTTGTGTTATAAGGCATATCATGCAACCTAGGCCTATCTTTCCTATATGTGTTCTCCTGCTTATATTGATAATTATTGTTCTGTTGAATAGCCCTAGGGTTGTCTCTCTTATTCATTATCCCAGCAGCCTTTCTATTGTTCTCAATTGTTAATGCTATCTTTTGTGCTTCAGCTAAGTCCCTTGGGAACCTATTTCTCAACTCATACCCTATCTTAGGGTCAAATGCATTTAGGTAAACACTTAATGCTACAAAATTCGGTAACTTTGATCCAAGAGGTATTCTATTCTGTAGTTTATTGAATCTTCTATTAAAATTAAAGATTGAATCATTCTGACCCTTTTGAATTCACATTAGTTCATGGAGAGTAGCGTCTGGTGCACTTAGATTCCCAAATTATTCAAGAAACTGATATTGAAATATCTGGAAAGAATATATAGAAGCTGTTGCCAGACTATTGAACCAATCCCTAGCTTCCTCAATAAGGGACATCATGAATAACCTCATATGCAAATCTTCATAAGGTACATTCAAATCTTGAATAAAAGCATTGAAAATCCTCAAATGATCCTCGGCAGTGATTGCATTACTCCCTATGAATCTAGGCACCAAACTTCTCCAAGAACCATCCATAGGATAAGGGCACAACTGAAACCCTGCCAAATCAAACTGTTTGATCATAGTAGTATATTGATACTGGTACATAGGGTTATTATATTGTAAATCTTGTTGTGGCACATGATGCTGACTAGGAGGTAGATAATTATTTATATGTTGTGTGGGAATATGCGGTGGACGATTTGGCTATCTATGTTGATTCCTAGTTTATGGTGAGGGATCTTTGGTGGTTGAAAATGCCCAACACCATGATTATTATGTTTATGGGGTGGTATATACTTTGGGGGAGAGCCAGATCCCTAAGGAATATTATGAGCTTTCTGCAACTTGAACTCTTTTATTGCTTGAATCATTTGGGCCTTTTCTTGCTCTTCCCTCTCCCTTTTCTGAGACTCAAACTGTGCTTTAATTTCATCATAAGTTAAAGATTCATAATCTTCTTGATGAACTTCCTGATTAGTAAGTTCATTCTAATTACCCTATATCTTTTGGTCATATTCATATTGAACTCTGAGTCATTCAGCTTTGAGTCCAGCTTCAAATTCAGCTTGTTTCTAAGTGTTGTAAAAAGGATTCCTCAGATCCTCCGGGGTACAAGGCTCTTCAGTTGAACTATCTTTCCATTTGTCAAAACAATTCTGACCAAAAGGTATTGATGATTTGTCTTTATTCATCAAGAACATGTCCTCACTTTTCCCTTTACCCTTGTCAACCTTATTATCTTTATGCATCCACCTACCATCGCTAGGAGGAGCTCTAGAATGACCCCCCCTAAATTGAGATCTTCTTCCATTCATATTGCAATATTCAAATCAGAGTCACCACTCACTTTTTGAAAGTGAGAAAAAGAATGTTACTTATTATTCCTAGCGGAGTCTGTATATAGGAATTTTGACTCTATGATTAAGGCACATATTCTTTATTGTCCCCAACAAAGTCACCAATTTTTTAGCTCTCAAAAACATAGGAAAGATGCCTCAAGAGGATGCCAATCTCTTGATACACTTTAGGGTAACAGACAAGGTTAAGGAAACTCAACCTTCTACTCTTCAGGTGCTACTAGACCTAGGTGGGTGTACCTAACTGAATCAGGCAGACTTGACTTTTAATCTTCTCCTAATGCCCTAATTTTTCCAAAATGGCAAATTTGAAATGGACAAAATAAAACAGATTTGGTATAAATTGTATATCAATATCCAAGAAACTAAAACCTAACAGGTGTAGAAATGTGAATGAAACTAAAAATGAAAATGAAAGACCAATGCCTTATAAGGTTTATGGAGTCAAGAAAATCTAAAACAAGTCTATTTGTTCTGGCAGACATTCAAGTTGTTTAGCATTTTATCTGGTTTATAACTTGTATAAACATGCAATATTGTGATTATTGAGTTCTTCTTAATAATCCAATTGATATTCCCTAATTACTATGATCAATTCAAAGAGTTTAATCTTTACTGGAAAGAGACAATTAATTGATCATACAAGTACAACAAATGTGCATCGATGAACTATGTAAAAACTTGTTTACCCTAATTCAAATAACCAAGAAACACCTTTATGGAGACAACTTCAATAATACCCTTAAACGAATATCTTAAACAACTGATACCAGAAAATAGTGCACCATCATATTAAATTTTCATTTGATATCTCCATGTTTTACATATGCAATCAGTCTCATCTTCTTTCAAAATTTGTATTCTGTTGTGTCTTCTCTATTCTCTATCTAATTCTACTTCGCTCCCTCTACATTGCTTTCAAAATGGACATTCATACATTGAGAACATGAAAGGACGCGTCCCTTCGGAAATAGGAGAAAACAAAAGTATACAACAAAGATAGAGAATAATTAAGCTCTAGTTAACCATAAGTGAGTTGTAGCAAGGTAATCCAAATAATCTTGGAAATTAAAAGTATCCGCATCTTCAATAGCATTCTGGATCGTGATTTCCATCCTGATCATTTCCTCAATCTGCTCGCTCACTTCTTCTAATGATGTACCCTCTACAAAAGATGTCTTCATGATTTCCTTCAGCACTACATCACATTCATTCCTACATCTATTGGCATCTTTCAACTACCCCTTACTATCAGAGAATGCAATCACAGTCTTCATGGCAGCTTCAACTAATCCCTTTTTATCCCCCAGTAATTCTTCATAGAATTTTTTATGGCGACTAACAATATGATTTGCAGCTTCAAGTGTAGTACTGCCAGCCTCATCATGTGTGGCCAATTCATGAAATTTATCCATAACCCACTCATTCATCCTCTCATGCTCCTTCAATGCATCCAGAGTATAAGAATACTTCCCCCATAATTGATTTAACCAAGATGTCAAATTTACCTATCTTTTCTTAACAATGGCTACAATTGCATCATACTTTCCTTGATTATAGGCACCTAACCCAATCCAATGATTTTTTTTCTGAGAGATTTCTCCTTGAGTGATCATTTTGGCTGGAACTATTGGAACACCAACCAAGTCTTTCAATGTATCATTTTCTCTTAACATTCTCTCATTATTCACCTTATACATTTCTCTTTCTCTTATCAACGCCTGAATCTATGCTTTATTTAGTTTTGCAATATCTATCCCAATCTCTGCAGTAACCATAGGATCAACCTCTCCAACCTTTAAGGTCATAACATGACCAAATTCCTTTTATGTATCAATTACTACTGACTTCCTATGGGGTGGGTACAAAGCCCATATCATCAATGATCCCTCATCAGTGTTAAATTTAGAGCCTGCAGAGACCTCTATCACCTTATCCTTATCCAATTTGTGTGCAATATTACTATCTTTTAAGAAGCTATCAAACACCAATGTAGAATTCAAATCAAGTCCAGGAAAGATCATTACACCAGCATTCTCCAACATTTTCCTCCCCTTTTCAAGAGACATATTTGTCATTTCATCATCCACACATCTTCTTAATTGATCCAATAGTTGCTCTTCATTCCCAGAAGTGATGGCACCAACACCTTCTCTTATTTCTTTCCCCTTCTATTTCTACAACAATGTTTTGAACTCTAGAGAGTTTATAAATTCATCATCTGAGATAAATGATCTATATTCCATATGCCTTGCATCAACATCACCACTTTCAAGACTTTGTTCTCTAATCGGGCAAACAGACCTCTGACTCCTCAACCTAGATACTTTCTCTATTCCGCTCTGTGGAAATTTATTCATTGGAGTTTCCTCACTCCTAGAAGACAAATTTCCTATATCTTGCAATCCCTGGGTATAGTTTTCAACCACCACCTCTACTTCCTCTTCATCCAAATTTCTGATCATATCATCAAAAGGATAAGGTACATGCTAATACCTTCCAAAGTTAATCCTTTCTTTGGTTGAATTGATGTATCCTTCAGGGTCAAAGTTTTTCCTGGGTGGTCCACTTTTCATATTATAATGCAATAACCTATCATGGAATGAATTATATCCCTCCTTGGCCAACATAGTGAAATCACCAAAGCATAATGTACTAGGCATAAAAGCCAGCTTCCCATAAGAATTGAAAATCATGACACTGCTGTAATCCTTTTGTCTAACAATTTTCAAATATGCAACTATGTTTGGAACTGTCCTTGGTAGAATAAAAGGGGTACCTTCAAATCTATATACCCTAATCATTGTAGCTCCTTCCAAACAATACCAGTCACCCCAGTTATGCTTAATTGGCCCATTGAAATCTTTTGGCTGAAAAACCTCTTGATCTCATTAGTTAATGAATAGTTACAAGGATACTTATACAGTTTATACAAATTTTTCACAAAATACTCTTTACAATGTATGAAACTAGAATTAGAAAACCTGCTATCCCAAATAGCAGTCCACAATTGAACAGGCAATGCTTCACCCTCTTTACCAACTTGAGAAATTCTCACCTCTGGAGGCCACACTCCCAACTCTTGTCCAAAATATAGTACCAAGTGCATCAAAAATGAATAATGCTTGAGATGAACAATAGAAGCTCCACCCTTTATGGCCACCAATCCTGAATCAAGCTCCCTAGCAATATATGAAGCATAATCAAATGGCTTGGAGTTATGATATTGAATATCCGCTGTGATAATCATTGGCACAATTGACATGAGTTCCGAGGCATCCATCCCCAACACTTGACATACTGAGAAGTATGTGTACTTGATGTAAGGCTCAAACAAATCTACATGATAAGGAGGCCCTTCACCATCTTGCAAAGGTTCTAACTTGTTACCCTACTTAATTCTATGGATAGGCAACCTCCAACCCTTATAGATTGTGTCCATTCTTGAAAATTCTTTCTCTAACTCCTCACAACTAATCTCCTCATTGAAAAACACTTCCAATTTGAAGACCTCGCCTATTGCTTCTTTGGACACATATATTTGTGGTTTTCCAGATGGGTCACATATAGCCTTATGCTTTGGATCATAATTATCAGCAAGGAGTTTTATTAATTTTGCATTTATAAAGATATTAGGGCACACCAGTTTCCCCACATTCAACTTCCATGGATTATAGACTGGTTCAAAACAGTTTCTTTTGTGGTAATGGAAATTAAAAAGCTCATAACCTCTTATGGCAGTCCAGACATCACCTATGAACTTACATTTGTCATCTAATTTATCAACCTCTGCCCTAAGCTATGCAGACCTTCTCGCTTTAGGGCCTGAGCTAGGTAACTGATCAATAAGGTCCTGATTTGACCTCCTTTCAGTGCCCTCTTGCTCTGTATCAACCTTTTGTTTCTTTCCCTTTGACAAATTACTCACAACAGGCTTTCTACCCTTACCCTTTCCAAAACTAGAGGATTCCATTCTCAAGCTTATAGAATCAAAATGCAAAATCCAAGGAATAGTCACTTACAGTATTCTGTTTGAGCTCTTCAAACTAAAAATCGTCCTGGTTCTCTGTTCAGAATGCCAATTCACCTACAATCAATTTCGGAACTGAAGAATTGATTCAATATTTACTGTGATATCCCGTCGTGCCATTAATGAAACACGAATGAACACCCATTTGAAATTGGCACTGTCACATCAAGTGTCCTTTCGATGAGAGATTTTCAAATCTGGGGTGAAATCCCTTTTCAACATCTATTACATCTTTCGCCAGGACAGAATGTAGTCTTATTGACACCTGGGATCCAAAAAAAATATGATTGTTGCTCCTATTTTCTATGTCGCTATAACAATTATGAGTTGGGGAGACATCACATAGACTTCATTGTGTCACATCGATATGCATTTCTTTCAAGCTATAGTCACTAAGATAAAATTACCCTTTCACCGATGAACTATCATTTCGAGATATCCATCAAGTTTTCTCATCGAAAAGACCGACCAATGAAATCATTTTTGGCAAGACAGAATGTCTTCGGGAAGACTCATACCGATACCAAATGTCTTACTGAAATCATCTCTACAGATTACTCCTATTCGGTGAGACTCACCCCGAACTACTTGTCAGTATAACACTCAAACTTTGGTGAAGCTTATGCTAAAAGATTCTTCTCATGGTGATACATATCTCTATTGGCATATCTTCTGAATCGGCAAGACCCCAACACTTTCTCCAATAGTCCTTTGAATCCCCTGGTATTAAGTTCGGCAAGACAAGAGTGATTTCACCAAGACCTTCCCCGATGAAATAAGTCTTACCGAGACATTTTGCTTACAAGCCAATCGGCCAGACACAATGATGTCGCTATGACTTCACGCTGATACCCACTAGTTTGGCCGAAATGACCCTTCCATATTACTAGTCGGCAAGACCAACTGAATTCATTGTGACATTATGACGATGCCCTAGCATATGCCGATATGAATCTTCTTAGTCGCCAAAACAAAAGAAAAGTCTTGCCAATTGTCTACAACCAATACATGTTAGTAAAAAAATATATCTCAAGGAGACTTTTACTATGTCTTTCCGATATGGTTTTTCAATGGAATAAGAAGAGGTGAATGGATTCAAAATGGGTCATATGATAAAGAATACGCAAGACAATTTAAAGAGGGGATTTTATGCTTATGGTAAGGACTTAATGTTGGAAACTCATGAATGCAATAGACTATAAAAATTCAAAATTTTACAGTTCTAACACATCCGATGCTTTATTACACAATTAGGCGACAAATGCCAACCGTTCCAATATTTTCTATGCAAGGGCATCCCCTTTGTGTGGATAGACAAATTTCAAATGAATTTTGAACAAATCAAGAACTTTCTTTTGACAACCAATTTTAATGCCTCTAATTGATGGAAAACCTTTGATCCTGTACATTTTTGTAACCACTTCGGCACTGGGAGCATTATTGGCACAAAATGAACATGAAGAAAAAGAAAGTCCCATATACTACATCAATCACACCTTGGTGGGTTATGAACTTAATTACACTTCCATTGAACAGGCCTGTCTCACAGTAGTATTTTTCTCCTCAAAAGTTAAGACACTATATGCTTAATCATAAGACACAGTTAGTAGCAAAGGTAGATCTGTTGAAGTATCTTCTCAATTGTGCAACATTGATAGGGTAGTTAGCCAAGTGGGTAATGATTCTTAATGAGTATGACATATAGTACATGGAACACAAGGCAATAAAAGGATAGGTTATCATGGATCAACTCATTGATGAACCCATCCAAGGTGATCACCCTTTGATAGTGTACTTCCCAGATGAATCTATCTTCCATGTAGGCCCTAGGTTACCCTGAAAACTCTATTTTGATGGCTCACATACAGGTTGTGTGTGGGTAAAATGAGTGAAATAGTTAGCTAAAAAAAACACACATCAATGAAATGTATTACATCTAATGAAAGAGAAATGACAAAGAAAAATATCATAACCATTCATTTGAAATCCTTCCATTGTCCTCTATTCTTGGTGATCTCTTAATTCATGCTCTCAAAATTATATTTTTCACATGAATCTATGAAATGAAAACCTAAGAAATGAGATGCTATATGAAAATGCACAGCTATATGCCTACATCTACATTTTTTTGGTATTTTTGATTGCAATTAAAGATGAAATTCTAAATAAAATGAAGTAAGATGATGCAACAAGTTAAGATACTAAAATTAAAAGTGCCATGATAATACAACTATGAACTAAAATGCTCTCAAATTACACTAAGTTTTTTGCAGCATAAGTTTGTAATCCTATTCTCTTTGAAAAGTTGTAGAATTTCCTTCTATTTATAGATTTTTCCAAGCTTGGGATGAAGTAGTAAATATGGACGGTTGAGATCGTGATCTTGAGGCATTGACAGTGGAGCACAAAGAGGTTGGAGAGGATCATGGAGGTGGTTGCCTTTAAGAGAACACCTTTCCAAGTGTTGAAGAGAATCAGAGGAAAGAAGAAGCCATGTGTCCCAGGTGGTTTCAAATTTGTTGCAGGTTGATGAAAATTCTCATTTTACAAATTAGAAAAATTCAATTTCATGTGACACATGGTGAGGTGGAAGGAAGTTAGAGAAATATGGAGAAGTATGACAATTTGAATTAAAAATTCAAATTTAAATGGAGGGGAATTAACTAAATAACAAATTATTTAATTTGTGCATTTAATTAATTTAAGAAGAAAATGATTTTTGAAAAAGAGGAATAAGGGAATGAACCATATAAATAAATTTATCAATTTATTTATACTAGTAGAAGAATTAGGATTTATTAATTAAATATCAAATATTTAATTAATTGTGCTCCATACCATTTTTATGTGCATACATTTTTCCCCTCTTTGAAGTGATGTGTTTACACATTACTTCAAAGATTTTTTTTGACATGCCCCAGATGCTAATTTTTCAGTGATGATTGGATGATGCCCCCTCGGGAGATAAATTGTTGATTTTTTGAATTTTTGGATTTTTGGAATTTTAGAAAATTTTGATGATTTTGATGATTTCAGCATGTTTCGGTAATTTATCTCCCAAAAATATTTATGAAATCTGCCCCAGTTGATGATTTTATGAATTTAACCCCTTTTGAAAAATAAAATAAATCACTACCATTTAATTACCCATCTTAATAGCCCTTTTCATAGGTAAAAAGTGAAAAATAAGCTCATTTGTGCATTTATCCTTTGAAAATTTGAGAGAGAGATTAAGCAACTTGTGAGCATCCAAAGAAAAATGGTGATCCCAATCTAGATCCACTGATTCGAGTGTGTGTGGTGGCACAACTGCTCGATGGCATATGGACCTCCGATACAAACTTTGAAAAAACTTTCTTTGTGAATTTTGAAATATTTTTTCCCACTTTTTCAAACTTTTAAAATTGTATGCCAATAGTTTTAGCACATTGATAGGATAGAATGGTGCATAGATGGTTTATTTTAGTGCATAGACTTAGAGATTTATCACATCCATGACCCAAAGTAGTGCATTGGTTCAGGTTTTTAGCGCATTGATTATTAGGTTGTAGACTAGATTAAGTTATGCATCCATGTGATGGAGTGGTGCATCCATAGAATGGCACGTCGGTGGAAAAATTTAGCGCATTCAGAGAAGTAGTGCATTGATGGCTTATTATGGCACATCGGTGCCAAAATTTGGTGCATCTATCTTTTAGTGCATAAAAGCGTTGTTTTGGCACATCCATGCTAGAAATAAGAATTGTTGATGTTTCTCCTCGTTGTTGATAGTTTTCGATCATGCCAACCTTGTAGTTGATGTTGATAGATTAGATGATGATCGATCTCATGATAGGAAAGATTCAATGATTGATTGATAATAATTTACCTCATGATAGGTGAGGATCAATGATAGGTTGATAGATTGACCTCATGATAGGTGAGGTATAGTTGATAGATTGCTTGATGATTGTTGATGATAGGAGACTGATTTAGGAGTATTGATGTCTCAGGAGTGATTCCTAAAGATGCGGGATATGATAACACAAATAGTACGGGCTGACATGGATCTTATTGAGAGATGCAGACTATATTATCTAATTCACATACCTCATGTTAGGATTAACTGAGCATTACTGACAACATTAGCAGAGAGGTGGCATAGTGACCACAACACTTTCCACTTGGCAACTAGCGAGATGACTATCATGCCTGAGGATGTGTACTAGTTTCTTTGGATTCCCGTGGTTGGAGAGGTTGTTGTATATGGTTTTGCTAAGAAAAGTAGTATAGATGCCTTATGCTAGATTTTTCACGATGACTAGATCAATGGTTATGAGTTGCCATGGCAGGAGTTTTTTGAGAGCTATTCCCCATTCACATCCATACTTTCTAGATTCATGGGTGGATTCTTATGTCCCGATCATAGGTTGAAGGGACTATCTATGGGATGGAGTCAAACACTGGAGAAGATGATCATGCAAGGTACTAGCTATGCCTGGGGTTCATGCATGCTCACCCATCTCTATCATGATTTACCTCAGGTAGTGTACCTTGGAGCTTCCATTCTATTAGCTAGAGTTACACTACTTCAGATCTAGGTGTGAGAGCACATAGCAGTTATCCAACTAGTTGCTAATAGATATTAGCCAATTGGAAAGCCTTATGTTTATGGATATAGCAGTCTAGTTGTCCAACATAAGCTGGGAAAACTGGAGTACTGGAGATGAGTACTAGATGACCTGGATATAGTCACATGGCACCCATACATGGATTGTGAGTAGTGGGCAGAGGATCCCCTAGAGATGCCATATGTGTGTACTGCCATATTTTTTATAGGATAGACATAATTCATCATAGAGAGATTTCTTGTGGGAATGGTACACATGTAGTACGACAGGATATAGGGTATGCCATAGGGAGTGGCCCACTATTCTCGTAGACATCAGGACATACCAGATTGGGGGCCCCTTCTATCATATGATGTAGCTTATCAAGATTATTTTTATTTACAACCAATGGCATGGGACTACCACCTTGAGATTACCGATGCCATTATGTCAGATGATTATGCATAATATTTCTTGACACATCTGTTTCCCAGATTGACCAGCCTAGATGAGCCAGTACCTACCCTAGATGATTATGAGGAGATGGAACCCAGATGGAGGAAAGGTAGGGGTGATGGAGAGGAGGAGGGGAGAGCTGAGGGTGGGGATGATGGGGGATATTGTTATGCCTTGCATAACCACCCCATCTTTTGTCTTGGTCAAAATGGGTCCCCCTTTGTGTTTTTGTACTTAGTTGTTTTTGGAACAAAATTTGGAGTATAGTTTTGCCAAGTATTTTGTTTTTTTTTTGTTTTCTCTGTCGGAAGCGGAATCGGAGCTGAATCGGGTTTTGAAAGGTCTTTTGAGGTGTATTTTTGGTTTTGATCCCGACGGTCTTTTCTTTGCCTTTGTTTTTTCTCGGAAGCGTAAGCGGAGCAGGAGTGGGAATTGGGATGGTTCTATTCAAAATTTGCAAAATCAAATTCAATTCCGATTCCGACTCCGCTCCCTTTTTAATGTTTGTTTGTCTCGGTTTTTGTGTTTTGTTTTATTAGGTTGGTCTTTTACTTAACTTTTGTTTTTGTTTTTGTTTTGTTTTTAGTTATCGGATGCGGAGTTGGAATGGGAATAAGGTTTGGAAAGTTTATGATTTTAAGATCCTGTTTCCATTTTGGTTCCGACCCTGCCATTTTTTTTGTCGTTGACCTTTTTGACAGAAGTTGCACTATAGACCAATGTTTGTTCTCTTACAGTTCTGACTCTGCCTTTACTGTGTTTTAATGCATTAATGGTGGTTGCCGATGTAGGTAGAAATTCACTTTTTTTTTTCTTTATTAAGGGTTAAAGCCGATTATTATTGTTATTATTACAAGTCTGAGAGCGCGAAGAGCAATAGCAGAGTTCATTTGAGTGAATTGATCGAGATAGAGAAGGGATTGTGTGTGAATTGATTCAGAAAGTCAGCGTGGCTTTGTTTGCATTTAAGGTAGGTCTTTTATTTTTGTTGTTTGCTGTTTTATTTGCGGTTGTGTTCGTTGTGTTTTTCTTTGTATCTGTTCGCGTGTTCAATCATTGTGTTTTAAGCAATTTTATGATCAACGATCTGATTGAATGAGTAGGTTCTTGTTTTGTTTTTTTTTAGTTTTATTTTTATCTTTGTTGTTTTATTTTTGTTGTGTCGTTTCTTTCTATTTTTGGGCATTGTCGTTTTCATGACTTAATCGTGATCGCGTCGGGTCGTTTTCGATTTGTAGTAGATTTATATTAGATTAAAGGTTTTTATTATGGTGTAAGTTAGATTAAGAATTTACAGTGAGGTAGATTAGATATTTTTACAGTGAGTTGAGGTAGATTAGGTTTATTGTTTAATTTAGGGTTTCGTTGTTTGGTAGAATGGCAGGGTTTTAAAACCTGTGCCCTAGTTTTATTAAGTTCGTTAGATTAGAGTTTCGTCGGTCTCTGCAATAAGTTTTAAATAAATGACTCTAAAATATAATTGTTCCCCCACGGTCATATGAGGGTAGAGTTTTTAAGCTCCTTTGCTATGTTATGGCGACCTAGGTTTAATCATGAAGTTATGATGAAAATAGATAAATTTGATGATGTCGTGATTAGCATATGCGGAGGCGGCATTGGAATGGGTATTGGCATAAGAGTTTGTTTTTACCAAAGATGTGAATTCCATTTCTATGTCATTTTCGATTTCGAGTTCTAAAAAGGTTTGTTTTAAAGTATGTGATAATTAGCGGAGGCGAGATCGGAACTGGTCTTAAACTTAAGAATTTTTGTTTGTAAAGGTTATCAGTTCTATTTTCATCCCGTGTCCGGCTCCGCATATTGTGCAAAGTCTTTTGTCAAAGTAACGATAAACAAATCGGAGGCGGACGCAGAATGGAAATAGAATATGAAATGAGAGGAATTTGAAGAAAAACCAAATCCCTTTTTTATTCCGATCCCGGTTCTGATAACTTCCCTAACTTTGACTCCGAGCCCGTTTGTTAATAGCTGAAGTTCCTATATTGGTTTTTGCTCCGAGTCCGCCAGTCTTGTAAAAATGATTATTTTGTGTTTCTGTCCGACTCCGACTCCGATACATATGTAATAGGTATGTTTTTAAAACAAGTTTTATAATGATTTATTGGAAGGGGTCTAATTAGAGGTTTGCTTGCAGGAGATTTGAGAGATGTCAGGAACATCAGGAGAGGCTGCTCGAAGGAATCAATCGGCTAGAACATCAAAGCCTGCACCAAAGATCAAGAAGGTGAAACCAGAACAGTTACCTTATACATTAAGGTATGATCATAGGAATCTGGTGGTGAAGGTGAGCAAGGTGGAATCAAACTGGTCAGATATCACAGATACCAATCTGGGCCAGTATAGTTTCGAAGAATTACATGAAGAGACCTTTGCAGAAAGGGAAAACTTGACAGGGAGAACTCAAAGGATTGTTGACTCCGGTCTTACACATATCACTGTGTTTCCTTTGTCAGTTCAATGTCCAGAGTTGATATATACAGTGGACAGTACTTATAATCTAGCTACAAGATTATGCATGGATTCACAGAATAATGTAATTATAGATCTTACTCCGCAGATGTTCCAAAACATATTCAATGTTCCTGATCCCAAGAATTTAGTGCAGTTAACTGAGGCTGAGGCATTGGAGAAATACAATAAGCATAAAGACTCCAATAAGTCTCATTTAAACAAAAGATGGTTAAGTATTGAGAAGAAGTCTTTGAGCAAATTGGCAGATCAGCTAAAGAGGGCAAACTTCAAGAAGGAGATATCTGATTTAATATTGATGTTGTCCAGAGTGTTTGGGAAGAGGGATGCATTCCATTTCAAGGAATGGATCTTTCATTTTATTCAAGTGATTTTTCAGGGTGATTATCAATTTGATCGGTCCATGATTGTTTCTGATGCCATACATGATCAGCTCACAAGGGTCAAATAGACCAAATCTTTCTTCATGACTTCATATGTGGTCTATGCTGCAACAAGATTGGTGATTTTCCCAGGATTAAACAGGGTAGGTATAATGGGAGCTTTGGATGGACAAAAGAAGGTATGGGAACACTATGATCAATTATCCCTTCAGGTTGCTAAGACTCACTTCAGAAGAGTCAATGATGCATTTTTATATGTGGTTATCAATCAGTTGAGTGGAGATGCAGGATACAGGTTAAGTCGGGAAGCTATGGCTTTCATTTCTGAATGGGGAAGTTGGTACATCCAATACCCCAAATTTACATACTTCAAATTGTTTGGGTTTGAAGGTTATCCTCATTCACTTCCAAGATGCTGCAGCAATAGAATAGTGCTTATGGAATTTGTATATCAAGCCATCGGAGTTAATGCTAGATTTGGGATGAAGCACAAGACAGGATTCCATAAGTTTCCTATGACACTGGGGGAATATAGTTGTCAACACTTGAAGGCGGCTAAGGTGGTTTGTAATGAGTTGATACAATTGAAATTGGGATTGTATATAGCTCGTAAGTATTTTGATCCGAAAAAGAAGATGTATACTTTATTACCTTCTGTGCTTACTAGACACTTTAATTTGTTAGAGGATTTTTGGTGTGATAGGCAACATGAATTTGACTTGAGGAGGAAAAATTATGAGAGATTACCAGTCTCACTTATGGTAGAGCTGGGCATTAAAGATAATATTCCTAACACTTTGGTGGATGATGGAGTGGTATTAGATCCCTCATATGAAGCTTTGAATATTGGCACCAAAAACTTAGATCCAATAGACTGGAGTGAAGAAGAAACGATTGACATTAAGAAATTGGGAAGAACAGTCTTGGATAGAAGTGTGCAATGGTTGATGATGAGGAATCAAGCTCCTCAGGGACCAATCCTCAAGAAAGGTAAAGGGTATAAGAGGATTAAAAGAAAGGCGCCTTCCAAGGAACCATTGGAATTCTTTCCTCTGGATGTTGAAGAAACAGAGTTGGAGGTGGTTGATGAAGAAGAAGAGACACCCGAGGGAGATGTCCCAATTGAATCTGCTGTTCCTATGCCCGCATTGGGTGAGTCATCTACACAAGCCCCACTCACAAGAAAGAAAAGCAAAGAAGTTCAAGGAGTGCTTTATGCCATGGCTGAAGCTACTAAAGGAAAAGAAGTGGAGGAAGAGTTGGTAGAAATTGAGACAGATTCAGATGAAACTCTGTCAGAGAAGGACTTGCAAGAAAACATGCCTCTAGATCCTACTATTGAGTAGATTCTTACACAGGAGGAGCAATGGAAACAGTTTGAAGATGCTACCAGAGAATCTGATGCAAGGGCTGCTGCAGAGAAACAAAAGGAAATAGAGGCAAAGTTGCAATTTGATGCTCTACTTCAACAGTAGCAATTGAAGGAAAGAGAAGTTGAAACAAGGACAGCAGCTGATACAATGGAGGAGCAAATGAGGCAACGAGAGCATGAGATCAAGGTCAAAGCTGAAAATGACAAGTTGGAATTGATATAGAAGATCCATGATCTCGAGGAGGAGAAAGCAAGAAACCGAAGGGAAAAGGAAGCCCTTGTTGCTAGATTGAAGCTCACAGAGGAGACTCGACTAAAAGAACAAGAGGCTGAAGCTCTAAGGAAAGAAAAGGAGGCTGAAGAGCTGGTAAAGAAACAACTAGCTGAGAAAGAAAGGGAAAAGGTAGAGAAACTCATAGCCTTGGAAGAGGAAAGATTGAGAAAAGAAGAAGGAGATAGGAAGATGCAGGAAGAAAGAGATAGAGAGGAGGCTAAGAAGTTGGTGCAGTTGCATGTACTACAGGAGCAACAAGAAAAGGAAAAGGTTGATTCTCAACCTAAGGTAGATATTCAGCCATCCTCTACAGTTGCTGCTTCCTCTTCCATGATGATGGCTCCTGGTGCTCCTACTTGGTTGAAATTAGATCTACAGAAAAGAGCTAGAACACCTCCTCAATCTCTTAATTGGGAGGACATGATGAAGGAGATTGAACAAGAAAGGCATAAGAAGAGGGCTAAAGTTTTGCACTCTACCAGACTCACAGATAAAGGGGAGATAGTTGTTGAATGTGCCGTGCCTATGATTGAAAAGGAGGTAGGGGATATACAGCTTACAGACTATCAATTGAGTACGGTTAACTTGGGAAGACCCACTAGAAATCAATAAATGAATTTGATTGATGTGGTGGCTTCAACGATAAAATGCAGAATGATCGAGGACAAGCAAAAGATAGATGAGCTTAAAGCTCAGTTAGATCAGCTACATTCATTTTTGAAGAGTGTCTCCTCTCCAAGGTCACAAAAGGTTGCAGCAATTCAGACTCCTGTTTTGCTAAGCAAAAAGGAGGTGGATGATTTGATGCAGGTTAGAGGTAAGGCAGAGATGGTTGACAAGCGGATAGACAAAGTGAATCGGGAGGTAGGTGAGGTCTTGGAAAAGGGGTTTGAAACCTATAAGGAGGCGGAAGGAGTAATAAAATAGATGCATCAATATATTGAGGCCTCCGAGAAGTTAGAAGAAGAGTACAAAGAGTATAGTGAAAAGTTGGAGAAGATAAATACATTGCCTCTAACTACTCTTTTAGAAGAATCTATACTCAAAGATGATAATAAATATTTTGTAGAAAAGACTTCTCGTATCCTTAAGTTTAGGACTGGCTTCTTGAGCAAACATAAGGATGAACTTCAAGGAGCAGTTAATAATTTAACTGAGCAGTTGGAGGAGTTGGAAGCGGTTATGGCTATAATAGTAGATGTGAATGTAATGACTAAAGATGGCATGTCGTTAAGTCAAGTTAGAGAGAAATGGAAGGAAAGATTCCAAGGACTCATGCAGGATGATGGAGAAGACTTGGTGATAGATCGACTTGTAGAGGTCAAGGAAGAGATAAAAGCTGCAGGAAGAGAGTTGGTCAAGGTAAAAAGCATGAAAGAATTTGCTGCAGTTGAGTTGGATCAGATCAAATTTGAAGATAACTGGATTGATGGGCCAGATATGGATATGCTACAATAGGTCTTCACCAGTTATGATGAGTTCATAGCGAACCCAGCATCACATGCATAAAATCTTGCATGCATGATATTCTTCTTCCTTGCATGATGCATGATGATCTTCTTCCTTGCATGTTGCATGCATGCAACACTAGCAGTCTCAAGGACGTGGGATCTTCTTTTCTCCTATGTTCTATCTTCTATTGTTAGATCAAACTGAATGTGTAATGTAAGAACTCAAGATCAAAATTGATCTGAGTTTCCAAGATAGTTGATTGTTCCTAAAAAGGTGGAAAGCCTAAGATAGAAGTAAAAGTTCGAACTTCTTTTTTGTATTCTATAAATACCAGTGGGGTATTACATTGTAAAGGTTGGCTAATTGAGAATTGGATTGGCTTACCTAGTGTTAGGAGATAGAATTTTCAGAGAGCATTTTGCAGAGATACATTGTACCAGATCTTGTTTACAGTTAATAGAATTGCAGATTTACGAAATATGGAGTTTGGCATTGAATTGTGTGTTTGATAAGGTTAATGAGTTATAATCCACTTGAATTCCAATGATTGTGTTGAAGCATGATAGTTTCTTATATGATGAAATTCATTAGAAGAAACCAGGTTTAAAGATTATCTTGTTAAATTGTCATTGAATTAAGGTTATTAAAGTCTGTTGATCTATAGTTTTAATGATGAATGAATGTGTGTGGTTTTGAGATCTTGGAAATATTTGTAATAGGCGAATAGAGGAATTGAATTAAGCACCTAAGATGTATATGATGGTACAGTTATACTGTGGGTTGTGTCATGTTATGGTTTTTGTGATCGGTTAAGAAAACATTCATTGTTAAAAGTATATGTCTAGATAGTAGATAAATTTAATTCATACTTACTGATTTACCCCTTGGATCTATCTTTTTCTTTTATTTTAAACCCCTTGATTTACAAAAACTATTTTGACAAAGAGATTCATAGCTTGAATCCTTTGTTACCAGTCCAGGCCCCTTGAATATTGCAGTTGCATGAACCAATTGAGTGACATCAGATAGTTGAGAACCAACTACCAGGACCTTGGGAGTTAGGCCACTACATGTAGTCTTTCTGTTTAAGGAGAAATAGAATAGAAGTATTCTGTTTTAATGTTGTTTGTGTCATTTTAACCATCAACAGATATGATAGCAGGGATGGGGATGGAGGAGGTGGCAGAGATGGAGGAGGTAGGGGAGGTAGGTCTGGTTTCATTATTCAGGATGTGATGTTGCCCCAGAGGAGGAGATCCTTGTTAGTTGTGCCACAACAACATGTACAAATCGGGGTGCCCTCCCAACAACAACAATCACATATTACTGCACTATAGGCATAGTTGGTTCAAGCCCAGGGACAAATTGGTACACTACAGTGGCAGATCCAAACACTACAAGGTCAATTAGCTCAAGCCTAGGCACAACTATAGGTACAAGTTGCTGCCTTGACAACATAGAGAGATGCAGCTCGATGGCAGGGGGAGTAGGTAGCGGCTATAGCTGATAGGCTCTAGACATTGGCTAAGGGAGCTAGTACAAATGATCTTGTGAGAGAGCTTCACGAGTCTACAAAGGAGGCAGAGTACTACCGAGGCAAATACTACGAGGCAGTGCCTACCGAGTAGAGAGTGAACTATACTTGATATAGATCTAGTTGGACTCAGTCCAAGACCACTAGCAGGGGTGTTACACAACCACTTCCTAGGGGGTCACCAGGTAGAGCTCTAGGATGAGGTCCATCAGGGGCAGGAGGTGTAGTAGGATCAAAGAGGCTTGCGACCTCCAGGGGCAGTACCACATGATCCTGAGGTCATGCTTGACATGTTGTATATTGATTCAGAGACCTGACTTTGCCACATTTTTTTATCATCTCTCATTTATTGATATCATTGTACACTTTGAAATTATTATTTTGAGTTTATATATGATATGCAATAGAGATTTAGTGATCTACATGTTGTTTATGCTTTTATGATGGATGAATTTATTTTTATTTTCTATATGTTATGCGATATTCTATGTGATTATGTCATGTTCTATGTATGGATGCATTAATAAGATGATGACTTATATGAGATAGATGTGATTATGTAAATGATATGGTATGCATTGTATTTTCATATTTTTCACATGTATATATCAATGATATGGATGGACAAATGAATGCAAAATGTTTTATTATGGAATGCAAATATATGATTTAATGTGTGGATATGGATGATATATGATTTCTAATGTATGGTAAATGAATGAACTTCTAGTAGATATGATAAGTACAAATGTATGGATATATGATAATGCTCTCTTTTTGGATTTTTCATGATGTGAATATGTGACCTAAATTTATGGATGATTATGTGAATGGATTATGATTATTAATGATGTCAATGTATGAATGGATGTATGACAATGTTTTATTTTTGGATTTTATGCCATGTAATGTGTGTACCGACATGGATGGATGGATGATGATGAATCCATGATGAACAATTTAGGATAAATGATTAAAAATGATTAATTTTTCATTTTTCATGATACTATGACTTTGATGTATGATAATGAATTAGTAAAAGATGTTATCATGGATAATGCTTTATTTTTGTGGTTATGCAATGCAATCCAAATGTGTGATGAATGCATAATGGGTTATGCAATGCAAATGATAAGTGTATAAAATGATAATGATAGATGGATGTATGATAATGCTTTCTAATGATATGTTATGGAAACACAAATGCAAACGAATAATTTTTTTTGTTATGTCAAGTGTACTCAATCTTGTAGTGAGAGATAAAATCATGTTGAGAGTTGCTAGCTTTGGAAAAATATATAATGTAGATGCAAAACTAATATGAATGCAATCCTATCTATGCAATGTTTCCATCTAATTCATTGAGTGATTTATTATGTTGAAAGTTAGTACAAACATCAATGGTATAATTAGACCATGATGACTTGAGTAGAACTTCCATACAACTTCAGTTGAGATTTGATAGTATAAGATATAACAAGAATCTAGGTATAATTGGACTGAGATGACCTAAGCATCACTTGCATAAACAAACAAGAGTTAATCATTTTCCCATGCAAATTCAGAATGTCATCAATGATACTTTGTAGAGCATGTCCCATGACAATTCGCACAATAGCACTGATTGACTCATAGAAAGCAGACAAAGAAAAATATCATTCTCGATCATAGCCCCTCTAGTTCAGGACATCATCGAGGTACTCTAGAGAAATGATAACAACAATCAAGATATAACAATTGAAAATTCATGCTAAAGTGGTCCAACCATGATTAAGAAGATGATCCTCCAATGAGAATGGATTTGATTTTTCTTGATGTTTGATTTGATTTTAATGGCTGGTTGACTGATTGATTGATGTTCGATGTTCATTTTTTATGGTTAGAGTGATTGTTGTTTTCGCCATGGTTCCCTTGTTGTTTTCTTGCTTGTTGTTTTAAACACAATGGTTATTTTCCCCCAGTGAGTTCAGTACTTTTCCCCTAGTGAGAAACAAACCAAATTTATCATGGATATGTACAATGATAACCAAGCCAAAGTGGGACACGATTGCGGCAGCCGAATATGGACATGAAGCTCATTGTATGATAGGCATGAGTGCTCAGTGATAGAAAGAAGCGGACAATCGACACACACTCAAAATAGATGGAGGAGCCAACTTATCACAAATAGCACTTGTTTTCCAGGTTTTCACCATTTTTTCTTATTGTACTTTTTTAGATTTTATGATTTTTTTGTTGTTACCAAGACACCTGTTTGCAAGGTTTTCATCAAGACAACAATTTTTTGATTTTTCACTTTTTTTTGTATTTTCTCTTTTTTCTCTTTTTTTTTTCTTTTTAATTTATTTTTGTTGCCACCAAGATGCCTTTTTGTCAGGTTTTCATCAAGGCAACCATTTTTTCAAGACTTTTTCTAATTTTTTTTAAGAACTTTTTTTTTTTTTTTTACGATTTTTTCAAGACTTTTAAGCATGCATCAGATGCATTATGTGTAGAATTTCTTCAAATAGATCCCCTTCTGGTGTAGATAGCTGATATGCCCCCAATCCAAAGACTAGGATGATAACAAAAGGGCCTAACCAATTTGGCTCAAATTTCCCTTTCTTTTCTAGATCTTGTTGATTACAAGGATTTTCCTTTAATACTAGATCACCAACCAGAAATTTCCTTTGGTTTAACCTTGTGATTGTAACTCCTAGACATTATTTGTTGATATAGCTTTATGTGATCTATCGCAAGCTGACGATGTTCATCCAACAATTCCAACTCTTGTAGTCTAGACACTCAGTAATCTTCTTCTGAAATGAAACCTTTCAAGGAAACATGGAGTGATGTTATTTCATCTTCGATAGGTAATACAACTTCAGATTCATATACAAGGGCATATTGTGTAGCTCCTATGGGTGTGCAGATGCTTGTATGATAGGCCCACAAAGCAGGGTTTAGCTGGATATGCCAGTCATGTCTAGCCTCATTGACAATTTTATTTAAAATCTTCATGATAGTTTTGTTTGAGGCCTTTGCTTGGTCATTCCCATGAGGGTAATAGGGCATATAAAATCGATGCTAGACATGGAACCTTTCATAGAGTTCTTGTACGTCCTGATTGTTGAAAGGTCTGCCATTGTCAATGACAATGGATTGAGGGATACCATATCTACATGTGATGTAGTTCAGGATGAACAATGAGATCTATTTCCCTATGATGGAGGTTAGAGGGATGACTTTGACCCACTTTGTAAAGTAATCTATGGATGTAATTATGAACTTGTGTCCATTAGATGAAGATGGGTGAATTTTATCAACAAGATCCAAACCCCACTCACCGAATGGCCATGTTGATGTGAAGGGCTGCAACTCTTGTGTGGGTGCATGGATAAGATTACCATGGATCTGACATTTTTGACATATCTTGACAAATTGGAAGGATTCTCTCTCCATAGTCAACCAATAATACCCCAAATAGAGGATTTTATTAGCGAGGGTTAGACCACTTGAATGAGTGTCACAGATACCCTCATGGACTTCTTGCAAAGTTGTTTCAAACTTTTTGTGTTCTAGAAATTGTAAGAGAGTTCCATCAAGACCTCATTGGTATAGTACATCTGCTATAATGGTATGGAGGGCAGCTTGGCAAATAAAATTTCATTTTTGGTTTTGGGAGAGATTGAGAGGAAGGATATTAACTTTTAGGTAGGTATAGATCTTCTCATAGATGGAGGTATCAGTCTCAACCAGGTGGCATATGAGTTGGGACTCAGGATCATCATAAGCAGGGGTAAATAGTTATTCCACCATGAACTCACAACGGCTTCATTTTTCTTGAATTTATAGCAAAGAAGCAATGGTATCCATAGCATCAACAGCTTTGTTGTCAATCCTTGGGATTTGAGAAAATTTAATGTAAACAAAATATTTCTTGAAGTCATCAATCATCCTTTGTTTGGTAATCATTATTGACTTGATTAATGAGTAGTTGAGAATCCCCATAGACTTGCAGTTCTATAATTTTCCATTCTACTGCTATCTTGATGCCGATGATTAGTGCTTCATATTCTACCATGTTTTTGGTGCAGGGAAACATTAGGTGATATGAATTTGGAATAGTATTCCCTAGCGGAGTGATGAATATAATTCACACTCCCAATATGTGTTGAGAATATGAGCCATCAAAATACAATACCCACTACTTTTTTGTTATAGTGAAGACATCAACATCTAAAAATTCCATGTGCAATGGATGATCATCATGAATTGGTGCTTTAGCTAATTGGTTAGCAATAACTTTTCCTTTGATTTATTTTTTTTCAACATATTGGATGTCAAATTCATTGAGTATCATTACCCATTTGGCTAACCTTCCTATCAGATTTTCTTTGCTAAGGAGATATTTTAGTGGGTCTATCTTGGCTATAAGTCTGATTGTGTGAGTCAACATATAGTGCCACAATTTTTGCATAGTGAACACTACTACTAAAAAAGAATTCTCAATGGATGTATAGCTTATTTCATAACCATTTAGAGTTCTACTGATATAATAGATCAATCTCTCCTTTCCTATTGAATATTCTTGTGCCAAAAAAGCTCTCAATGATTGATTAGTTGTGGCTATGTACAATAAGAGAGGCTTTCCTTCTGTTGGTGGTGCTAGGATAGGTGGAATCATTAGGTATTACTTTAGTTGATTGAAAGTTACCTCACATTTCTCATCCCATTGAAAGGAAACATTATTGTGGAGAAAGTGGGTAAAAGGATGGGTCTTGTCAGTCAATTGTGATATGAATCTTTTGATTGACTAGAATCTACCTTGAAGGGACCTTAACTAACTGATATTTTTTGGAGGTAGAATTTCTATGATAGATTTCACTTTTCCAAGGTCTACCTCAATAGCTTTTTCTGACACTATATATCCCAATAGCTTTGTCGATGTTACCCCAAACACACATTTCTTTGGATTCAAGCGGATGTTGAACTTCTCTAGTCGGGTGAAGAATTTTTCTAGTATCTCCAAGTGTCCTTCCCTAGTGAAAGATTCGGCCAAAAATTCATCCACATAATCTTCCATGAAGGTATGCATCATGTAATGAAATATGGTTGTTATGGCTCTCTGATATGTAGCCCTTGCATTCTTCAATACGAAGGGCATGACGTTCCAGTAGAAGGTTCCCCAAGGGCAAGTGAAAGTTGTTTTATCCTGATCTTTAGGCGCTATCTTGATTTGATTATAGCCGAAAAATCCATCCATGAGTGAAAACATGCCATGACCTATTGTTAAGTCTAGATTGATATCAATGTTTGGCAATGAAAAATAATATTTCGGACAAGCCTTGTTGAGGTCTCTGAAGTCTGTACAAATTTGTATGTTGCCATTAGGCTTTGAAATAGGTACAATGTTGGATATCCATTCAGCATAATCAATGGGTCTAATGAATCCTACATCCAATAATTTATGTAGCTTCACCTTCACCAATAGGGCAATGTGGGGCTGCATTTTTCTCAACTTTTCCTTGACTCATTTCACTCCTAAAGGGAGGGATACATGATGTATGATGAGATCTGGGTCTATTCCTAGCATGTTGGCATATGACTAGGCAAAGTTGACTTGTCGCTCTTCAAAGAACTTGACAAAGCTAGGATTTTCTTGTTTTGTCAATGATTCTACTAGATGGAGAGTTTTTACTATTTTTGCATTGTTGATATTGATGAACTGTGTTGGCTTGATAAAAACTTTAGATTTATCCTAGAAGTTCTCTAGAAGAGTGTCAAATTTCCCATCTTTTAGTGCCTCGGAGAGGTTTTCACTGTCAAATGCGCTCTTTATTTTTATTTTGTCTTGATCTGACACTACCATGGAATGGTTTTCACCATCAGATCTTTCTTTTGCTTTACTCATTTTGCAGCTGGGAAATTTGGCACTCCCCTGTCTGGAAGCTTTGTTATGATGTTCAATGGTGGAATCTGTTTGAGAATTAATAGTGCAAAGGAAGTTGACAATGGCCTCATCATTTGAAAGGGTAGGGATATCAATAGGTTCAATTTGGTCCCAATCTATGAGTTCAATATGTACCAATGGTAAGGGATCGTTTGGTGGGTTCAGGTCAGAGGTCGTAAGGGTCCTAATGGTGACATTCTCATCAAACAATAATATGGCAAGGTCAAGGTCTATGATGTTACTCTCTTCCAAGTGATCCATCTCGCTAGGAGTTTGATAGTCTTCGTTGGAAAGATCAATATATTGCGATCCTAATTAGAGTGGTCTTAACCCTGAGCTTTGTCCCTCCTCGAGTGTGGGGGTATACTTGTGTATCAAATCATTTTTCTTATCATGACAGGATTCTTCTGATAGTGAATCCCACTCATATTCATTGGAATTAGTTTCATAGTGATCACATGCTTGCAGTTGCAGAATTCATTCAACAAAATTTTGCTTTAGGTCTTCCTTTGTTTCTTCATCCTTTTGATGCTCTTTATATCCCAACCCTATTTTTTCTTTTGGATTTGTTATAATGGGTTGGATGGGTTCTACAATACCTTATTTCCTTTTTCCAATAGGTCCTTGTCCCTCATATCCCATTTTTTCCAAGATTAGGAATCCTTTGCCATACTGTGTGGTTTTTACATTAGCCATTCTGTTAGGACTCAAAAACGCAGGTTTAAACCACGAGAGGTTGCCAAGTTCTCACAATGTTTCTAGCTAACGTACAAGGCCAAATAGCAAATTTGAACCTTCTACTCTTTAGGCTCCGCTAAACCTAGGCGAGTGTACCTATGTGAATAAAGCAGACTTAAACTATATGTTTCCTGCTTGATCAATCAATCCACAAAGGAAACTGGGAGTGGAAAGATATAATCCTAATTTGGTGAAAATTGTACAAACAATATATTCAATTAACAAATATGGAATTCTGAAAAAATGATTTAATGAAACTTAGTGAATTAAAATAGGTGAGACCAGTGCCTTATTGGGTATATGGAGTCCAATGAAGACATAGAAAATGTGACCTGTAATGGAAATAACTCAAACTATTTGGCACAATGATATAAGTTTATAACTTGTATAAATGTGCAAGTAAATGTTTGACAAACTCTACTTGAGATAGATTGACAACCCTAATTATATGGTTCTACTTAATAATCCAATAAACAGTTCAAAATTACTGTGACTGACTAAAATGATTTAATCTTTACTGGAAAGAACCAATCAACCATATCACGCAAATACAACAAATGTGCATTGATAAACTGCATATACAATCAATATACCCATTTAAATAAAAGAGAAGCATCAAAATGGAGACAACCAAATAACTAGATAATTCTAACAAACAATTGATACCAAAATTAGGCAACAAAATCTGACATCTTAATTGACTTCTTCAAAATTTATACATGCATCATGGTCCTCATGACATAAAGATCTAAAAATTTATTCCATTCTAACTACTATTCTCCCTTCCAACCATTATTCTACATCGAACTCTTCCTTTTATATCCTCGAAAAATATATTTTGTGCCTTTTGGTTTTTGACTATTCATATTTTCATGAGAGGCAAAGAGTTGCGTCACTTCACAACTGAAAATAACCATCATAACTATCACAACATGAATAACCACTTTACCACGCTACCGCACACCATCATTTTAATTGATGCAGTATCGCAGTAACATTTCATGTTACTCCACCATCTATTGCTCTACTATAGTCTACTTGTCTACTCCCCATGGTTCCACGGTGATGCCTGGCTCAACTCTCCCTATCGCTCTTCCGTGCACCACACCTCATCTTCTTGCGGTGTAGCGGTAACCTATCTTTTCCTTTCTTTTATTATCGTGTTACCTCAGCCTCTTCGTCACCTCCCCACAGTACTGCGGTGGCTTATATTGACTACCACTTCATTGTCTACTACCCTACTGTGGGCTATACTTTTCCTTCACGTGGTATGGCAGTTTTTCTATCACAGTCTTCTCTTCCTACCGCTCTACCGTGGGATTCATTCCTCCCTTCAGCGGTATCGCAGTATGATCCTTTTTGACTTTCCACCACCCTACCATGGGCTCCTTATTGACCCTCTATGGTATAGCGGTTATCTTCTTATACATCGTGCAACCGTAGGTCATGCTTTGTTCCTCTGTGGTGCAGTGGTAAGGGTGTAATATGGCCACTCTTAACCACCATACTGCAAGTTGCTTTGTGAGAGGCTGTTGTAAAGCAATAAAAGATGAAAGCTATGAAAGGTGAAAAATCATGGCTGTAGTATAATAGTAAAAGGAAGCTCTAACATTATGGATGGGGGAAAAATGTTTTTTCATGAAAAAGATAGGAAAATAATGGGTTCAAATGGGTGTAAAAAAACCTTAGAATTTTTATGAAAATTCTGGTTCTAACACATTGCTGCTTCAGAATTAGTTTTATCCTTGTAGAGCCAATTCAAAATATCTTTGTCATCAAATTCCTCTGCTTGAGTTCTTGCTTTTATGAATCGTCCATCAAAAAGTGTAACTGGTTGCGAGGATGATTGTGATGAGGCTGATGGTTGACCATGGGATTTTGGTGAAATTAACTATGAGAGGCAGAGGGATTGTTCAATAGAGTATTCACCTACACCTTTGTCTTTGACTTGGGATTTCTTTTCAAACTTCTTGGCCAACGTGTTGGGCTAGGCTTCAGGATTTGTAGGCATAGAGGGGTTAGGCTCTTCCTTTTTCTCTAGTTGTTTGGATGAGGAATTTGGTTGGATTTCTTCATTGGAGGATGTGGCTAGCAACTTTGACAATGGATTGGCTTGACTTAAATTACTGGGGATGTCAGGGGTGGAATCAGAAGCTTCTTGGTTATGAGGCACAAATACATCCTGGACAATCTTAAGGGTATTTCAATGTTGGGGACTACTAGAATCAACGTGGATGGTAATCTCTTTCCCATTGCAAGGAAATTTTAGACATTGATGCTATGTTGAAGGGACAGCTTGCATTTCATGGATACAAGGATGACCCAAGAGTATATTATATGTCAAATCTTTATCTAAAACTTGGTAAACCACATCCTTTTGAATTGTCTTGACCTGAATTGTTAGTACAATTAATCCCTTTGAAGCTCTTTCTTCATCATCATATGCTTTGATGGTGATATTTTTCCTTGCATCTATTGTATTTTTCAGAGAACCCTAGTGCACAGACAAGCTTTAAAGTACATATATTAAGACCGACTCCTCCATCTATTAGGACACACTTGACATGAATTTTATGGATTAGGACCTTGATATGTAGTGTTGCATTACCATCATTTTATGAAAAGGATAAGCAATGAGGTGCAACTAGATGTCCCACCATGGCTTGGAAAGTGTAGACTTCCAAATCATTTGGTACTATTGTATCCACTAAGGCTTTTTCAAAGATATCCTTGTGGGCAGGAGAAATTTTAAGGAGCTCCAGTATTGATATTTGCACGAGAATCTTCTTGAGCTGGTCAACAATGTTATATTGATGATATGGGGTAGCGGGTGTTTTGGAAGTGCTTCCTTTCAAAACATATTTAGTTTGTGCCCTTATAGTCACATTTATGGGCACATTGTCTTGTTTTGCCTTTATTTTGATAACATTAATTTGATTATCTATTGCAACCATGTCTTTTTGGATATTATGGACTTCATTAGAGGTGATGTTGACATCAATGATTGGGTGGTTGGTTGCAACAAGGTCTGGTGTGTTATTGCTCTCAATGTCATTTGTATGATTTTCAATGGCTGAAATATGATAAATGGTAGTGTCATTAACATAGTTCACACTTTTTCCTTTATCATTTGAGGTAGAAGACTCCCCTTTATTATAATTTGGCAAGGAATTTTTGAATACCCCATGATCAATGTTCGTTTGGGGTTCTTCTATTTGTATGATCTTATTGTCAATCAAATCTTGTATTTTGTGTTTCAATTGCATGCAACTATTGGTTAGGTGACCTTTGCATAGATGAAATTCACAAAAGTGGGCCTCATTCCACCATGATGATTTTACTTTGGGTTTAAAACCTCGAGTGTCAGGTAGAGTGATAAGATTTTCTGCAATAAGTTCTTTCAATGTGGATTCATAGGATTGACCCAAAGGTGTAAACTTTTTGTGGTTGTTCGATGTTTGGTATGGTAGGGTCTTGGATGTTGTGTTATTTTGATTGTTTTGAGTATTTCCTTAGTTGGTATTTTGATTGTTTCTTTGGTTGGTATTTTGGGTGGTCTTTTGATTGGTATTCAAGGTGCTTCCTGATAAATTGAAGACTAGTTTAGCATTATGCATTTTAGCTGAAGTATCATTGCCATTATTTTTGTACTTTTTCCATAACTTTGGTTTATCATTTTTTGAGGGATTAGATGAATTGTTTTTGTTATAAATTTTCAATATTCCTCATTTGACCAAAGCTTCTTCAATTTTGATCCCATTTTCGATCAATTTTTCAAAATTTGGAGGACATTGTAATTCAAGCCTATAGCTCATGTCGTCATTTAAATTTTCAATGAATACCTCTATCTTCTCTTTTTCTAGTATGGGTCGAGGATACCTTGTGAATAATATTCTCCACCTTTGTAGAAATAATAGGAATGATTACCCCTTCTTTTTTTTGATGTTGTAAAGGTCTTTCATCATGATTTCATGTTGGATGTTATATGAATATTGGGTGATAAATTTATTGACTAATTCCTCAAAAGATTTGATTCCTGGCGGTAATTGCAAGAACCATTGCATGCATTTCCCTCCCAAACTATGTGGGAATAATCTCATCAAATATGTTTCCTCATGGTAAAATTCAAGGTTCATTATTCGAAATCCCCTTATGTGATCTATTGGATTGGTTTTCCCATTGTACTTATCATATTTAGGGAATTCACAATGTTTGGGAAATGGTATCATGTTGACACTTGGGTCAAAAGGGTAGGGACATATATCTTGTATGGAATATCTCTTGGTGGTCCCAGTTTGCATGTTTTGCATTTGTTGTTGGAGGGTTTGGATTTATTATTTCAAAGTATCCATGGGGTCATTGGTTTTTGCTTCACTTCTTGTTTTAGTTTGCTTTTCTACTTTTGTCTTCTTAGGAGCTCACTTTAATTTCATGATATTAAAATCTTCAGGTAGTTAGACCCCTTTGTTTGCTAGCATTAAAAGGTATTTTTCACCCTCCTTTTCAAAGATCTTCTCCATAAATTTATGAAAATTTGGATCTTGTTGTGCTTGTTCTATGGTTTCATCTATTATTTCTTCTATCTCATCTCGAGGAACTTCAAAAAAGGGATTATCCTCTCTTTCAGCCATGGTGTTTTGGTTTTCAATTTCTTTTTGCTCAAGTTTTTTCTTTTGCAATCTCGTTAAAATGGGCATACAAGTTTTGAAGTGCCAAAAGGATTGGTTTAAATTTGATTAAGCAAGCTTTATTTTGGGATAAAGAATGATTAATCTTGATGAAGGATGATAAATCTTGATGGTGAAACACAACTACTAATCATAAATAGGTGTGATGAGGAGGAATTTTTGGATGTTTGATCAAAGTTTAGATGAGGGATTTTCACTTGAAAAATTCTGGTTTCAACAAGTTTGAGATTCTAGTATGGCTGAGGAAAGGTTTTGAACTAGAAAGGATCCTGAATTATGAGATTAAAATTTGGGCAAATAGGGGTTTTAGCTCTTTGGTTTAAATTTTTTATGGATGCACTATAACAGTGAAAAAATGCGCTAGAAAAACAAATGGATGCACTGAAAGGTTGCATGTATGCACCAAAATAGGCTATGTATGTGCCAAAGGATGGTATGTATGCATTGCAAGGTTACATAAATGCACCAAAATAAGGGATGTATGTGCCAAAACAACAAATGTATGCGCTAGATTATGACAAGGTTGTGCTAGAATAGTAGATGGATGTGCTAAAATATTGCAAGCATGTGCTAGAGAAGTCAATGGATGCACTAATCTAGAAAATGCTTTCTTGTTTTTGACAGTTTTGATTGAATTTATGGTATTCTTGGAGAGAACTCTGATTGTTTGATTTGGGTTTTCTTTTGAATTAATAGTTGACCATTTTTGTGTGATGTTTGCTTGGATATTTATTTCAAAAACACATAGGTAAAACACATCAAACAAGCACAATCCTAGGCTTTGTAAGACAATATCTACTAGATTCCCACTTGGATTGCTCTAGTTGTGCTTACTTTTGGTGAATGATTTGAGGCTTGAGCACACTAGCTCCCTCTTGCATTGCACTCACTTCTTGGGTCAGCCAAGCCTTAGTCCTCATGAATCTCCCATGACATACTTCTCATTTCTACTAAAATCCACAAGAATGTGGGACGACTTCAAAACAATCGTTCTTACACCAGGTAAATAGTAGGGAATTTTGGGATTACTAAAACAAAGGGTTTTAGTAGGGGCATTTCGTTCATGGGGGATCATCCATACGAAAAGAGACCATTGCTGCCCTTCTCGTCAGAACAATCCTCATGATACTTGAAATTTCCTCAAGTACCCACATTTATATCTCGGGTGGAAGTCGCTTGGCTTTAGCATGTTCTTGGTTGGTTCGTTCCCTTGGGGTGATTACCTCTTATCTCACCAAGGTAGACCCTCTAAGGATTAAAATACAATAAAAAGAATGGGTCTAGCATTCTGATCACCCAATTAAGGGGAGAGCATAAATGCCTACCATTCCACAAACACAACAAACATGGTGTAAATTTATCCCTCCTAATTAAGAAATGTTCCAAACTTAATCAAAAGGAAACAACAATAAACTCCAGCCCCTACAAAATAAATCATTAGTGGTTTCAACATGGAATTCTTGGATAACATTCTTTATTGTTTCAACAGAGTCTCTGTCTGTGTATGGAATTTTTGAAAAACAAAAAAAAATAGATTAGTTCTCGGACCAATAAATTTATGGAAAATAAAATAGATGTACCATACCAATAGACAGATGCACTAAAGTTTCAAATAGATGTGCTAAAATATTTCATGAATGCGCTAAAATAATCTATGTATGCGCTAAAAGAAAAAACATATGCATAAAAAAAC
This sequence comes from Sequoiadendron giganteum, assembly GCA_007115665.2. Classification (NCBI taxonomy): domain Eukaryota; kingdom Viridiplantae; phylum Streptophyta; class Pinopsida; order Cupressales; family Cupressaceae; genus Sequoiadendron; species Sequoiadendron giganteum. Next base: position 304,578,930 of record CM021107.1, read on the forward strand.
TCCCTGTATGTGCCAAAAGATGTGACGAATGCACTGCAAAATTCCACGGATGCACCAGAACAAAGCACAGATGCACTGGAGAAAGTTTCATATGTGCCAGAGGAATTCACGATCGCACTAAAAATTTACACGTCTGAACCTGTAAACACACTTTTCTAGAAAACATTAAAATTAAAGGGGCTAGGCCCCACAGTGGGCACCAATTTATGTGTGTGGGTAAAATGAGTGAAATATTTAGCTAAACAAAACACACATGAATGAAATTTATTATATCTAATGAAAGATAAATGAAAAAGAAAACTATCACAACCATTCATTCGAAATCATTCCATTGTCCTCTATTCTTGGTGATCTCTCAATCATGCTCTCAGAATTATGTTTTGCACGTGAATCTATAAAATGGAAACCTAAGAAACGAGATTCTATATGAAAATGCACAACTATATGCCTACATCTACATGTTTTTGGTATTTTTGATTGAAATGCTAAATGATCTAAGATTATGATTATGTTGTATTCAAATGATACTAAGATAATTGTAATTAAAGATGCAATTCTAAATAAAATGAAGTAAGATGATGAAACAAGTTAAGGTACTAAAACTAAAAGTGCCATGATAATGAAACTATGAACGAAAATGCTAAATACTAACTACAATGCTCTCAAATTGTACTAATATTTTTTCAGCATAAGTTTGTAATCCAATTCTCTTTGAAAAGTTGTAGAATTTCCTTCTATTTATAGATTTTTCCAAGCTTGGGTTGAGGTAGCAAAGATGGATAGTTGAGATCATGATCTTGAGGCATCGACGGTGGAGCACAAAGAGGTTGGAGAGAATCGTGGAGGTGGTTACCTTTAAGAGAACACCTTTCCAAGTGTTGAAGAGAATCAGAGGAAAGAAGAAGCCATGTGTCCAAGGTGGTTTCAAATTTGTTGCAGGTTGTTGATGAAAATTCTCATTTTATAAATTAGAAAAATTCAATTTCATGTGACACATGGTGAGGTGGTAGGTGAGGTGGAAGGAAGTTAGAGAAATATGGAGAAATGTGACAATTTGAATTAAAAATTCAAATTTAAAAGGAGGGAAATTAACTAAATAACAAATTATTTAATTTGTGCATTTAACTAATTTAAGAAGAAAATATTTTTTGAAAAAGAGGAATTAAGGGAATGAACCATATAAATAAATTTATCAATTTATTTATACTAGTAGAAGAATTGGGATTTATTAATTAAATATCAAATATTTAATTAATTGTGCTCCAGACCATTTTTATGTACATACACAGGTCATGGATCAGGGGTGGGCATATTGTTCATCACACCACAAGGATATTCTATTCCGAATTTATTTTGAATTGCCTTCCCCTACACTAATAATATTGTTGAATATGAGGCACTGGTAACAAGACTTTGAATGGCCATAAAGTGGAAGATCAAAGAACTCATAGTCTTTGGAGACTCTTAGTTATCAACCAAGTCAACAATGATTATGACACCAAGGATGAAAATTTGATGCCCTATAAACACATGGTCGATAGCTTTCTATCATAGTTCCACATAATCACTTTTGAGAAAATTCCCAAAGCACAAAACAAGGCAATAGATTCAATGGCCACGATTGGATCTCTTTTAGACATTCCCAGCAACGTGTCATGATTCAAGTTATTAGTGGAACAACTTTTGGTTCTTGCTTATGATATTTCAGAATTAGAAATGGCTTGTGAGCTTGTTGGTCCCAATTCCCCCTATTACCATGACACATATGATTACCTACACTCCCAAACCCTCTCGCCAAACCTTTCTAGCAATCAATGCAAGTCTTTTATCCAAAAATCCACCCGCTACACCATCAATAGTGACACCTTATACTGACACAACTTTGACAACACCCTTCTTCGATGTCTCGAAACTGATGAAGCACGAACAACCTTGTGTGAGGTACATGAGGGTATATGTGAATCTCATTCAAGTGGCCCAACCTTAGCTAATAAGGTTATAAGACTTGGGTATTATTGGCCGACCATGGAAAAGGATGCCCTTTAATTTGTAAGAACATGTCATCAATTCCAGGTACATAGTGATATTATTCATGCACCTACATAGGAGCTTTGACCAATCACTTCTCCATGGCCCTTTTCACAATGGGGACTTGACCTCATGGGAAAAATCTATCCCACTTCATCCAATGACCATAAATTTATTATTACTGCCATTGAATATTTTACCAAATGGATCGAGGCCATTCCCCTTACCTATATAACCAACAAACAGATTTCCAAATTCATCCTCAATTACATCATCTTCCGGTATGGTGTTCCATAATCCATCATCAAAGACAATGGTCATCCTTTCAAAAATCAAGATGTCTATGAGCTTTGTGAACACTTCCACATCCAACACCATTTCTCCATGCCCTATTACCTGCAAGGTAATGGTCAAGCTGAGGCATCCAATAAGACAATCATTAAAATTCTTAAGAAGACTGTCAATGATGTTGGTTGTGACTGGAATCTATAATTGAATCCCGCCCTATGGGCCTATCACACTAGCATCTGCATGCCTACTGACGCCACCCCATTCACTTTGGTCTTTAGATCCGAAGCCATCCTGCCCATCAAGGTCAAAATCCCCTCTTTATGGGTCTCTCTGAAGGGATTGATTGATGATGATGAATACCACCAGTCTAGATTGCATGAACTAGAATTTTCAGAAGAACACAAACAAAATGCCTTGACACACTTAGAGGCATATGAGAATCACTTTTATCAAAGCTAAAACTAAAAGGTAATGATCCAAAAATTTGACATTGGTGACTTGGTCTTAATGCAAAATCCAAAGAACCAAGTTGATCGAGAGAAACCTAGCAAGTCCAAACCTAATTGGTTGGGTCCATACATCATCACTATTTCATTTAGTCCTGTAACTTATCAACTAGCTACTCCAGATGGGGAACAATTGACAAAACCTATCAATAGTCGGCATCTCTGCAATTTCTACACATAGCAACAAAGATTTTGGCTAAAAACCATAAAAATTAAAAAAAAAAAAAAAATACAAAAAATCGTCACTCTAATGAAAACCTGGTAAATAGGCATCTTGGTGACACCAAAAAAATTAGAAAATCTCAAAAATAGTAAAGAGAAATAATTCGTCTAATAGTGAAAACCACTTTGGCGGTGCTTTGGATAAGTACCATGGTGAAAACTTGGCAAATAGGCACCATGTGTAGTCATTTTTTGCTTCGACATCTACCATTATTCCATATACCTTCATGCATAATAAATAATCAACATTCCATCTGTCATAAAACCCTATTTCTTGCCATGGCTGAGAATGGTTGACATCATGTCTCGCATATCACTCACTTTTCATTTCAAGCATGTCCCTTTTCATATCATTCAACTTGGCTAGTTCTCAACCTAACTGGGGGAAAAAACTTTATCACCTTATTGTAGTGGGTCTCACAGATGGTCCTGACAATCATAAAAAGTCTTGAAAAAATCCTAAAAATTAGAAAAAGTCCTGAAAAAGCCATAAAAATCATAAAATGTCCTTAAAAATGACAAAACAATCAAATATCCAAAAAAAAAAAACTTTGAAAACATAAAAACATCCAAATAACATCAAAAATCTCAAAAATAGAGTCAAGTATGTCATGTCAGTTGTGTCACTCTTTTTCACAATTGAACTGTGTTGTCTCTATGCATTTTCTACATTGGCAAAGCTCATTTTTTGAGCCCCTAAGACATTAGGCTGGTCCTTTTAGGTTTTTCAAAATAAAATCATGACTCAATCTTTGGTCAATTAGACAAAGTCATTGGTCATGTCAAACTATGAGGTCTTTGAATGTATGATGTAGTCAAGGCCATCAATCGATGAGCCTCTGAAGCCACACTAGGTCAGTCCATTAAGGTTTGTTGCACCACACACTCACACACATCATATCTCTTCAAATAAATCAAAATATTTTCTCAATCTTGTCAATAAAAATCAATTGACCTTTTCTAAATCAAACAACTCTTAAACAACCTTGGCAATCATTTAATGGACATTCCAACTAAATGAGCATGTCAACACTAGCATGTGATCAACTTGGTCATTCAGTCAACCTATCATATGTTTATGCTTTAGGATGTGTCCTTCTAAAGCACCAACTCTATCATCTACCATTTTGGGGAATTCTCTTGACATTTGAAGATCGATCCTCTCAACATCGACATCATTCAGGATGTGTCCTTCTTGAATTTGGCATTACCTGGCATCTATCACACATGAACCTAGACTTCATCAAACCTGACATCTTAACATTTCAACATACTTGGAAAACACTTGGAAAACACTATCTTTAATATTGGAAATTTATCATTTAATTTTTTTCATGCTACTAGTTTCTTGAGGATAATCTGGCATCAGGATTTAAAGGAGCAATGACATATCATGATGGTTATCTTTTCTTTTCAGATTTTCATGCTACTAGTTCCTTGAGGATGTCTTGCATAAGATTTAGAGGAGCAATGATATTTCATGGCTTGTATTTCTTGTTTATGGTTGGTTATGACAAAAAAACTAGGGGCAATGGAGTTCCTCATATGAGTCATTATCATCCTTTTCTACAATTGATTGTTTCATGTGATGGTATGACCTTGCACACCATTGATCTATGTCATATCATGGTGTTTTTTGGCCATTACAATAATCTTCCCAATGATGATTAGAGAAACACCTATTTAGTAATTTGGAAAAATATTGAAGGATTCTTTCTCCGCACTAACATCCATCTCCATCTCCTTTCATCTGATAATCTCTCTTCTTTTGTCTCCTAATAATATCCTGTGATATACAAAAACATTATTGCATACTCTCATTTATAGAAATTATATTAACATACATTTTGCATTAACATACATCCATGATCACATTGGCATTTTCACATTTGCATTAACATATATTTTTCTTTAACATACATCCATTTACATATTATCATTTACATCCATATGGAATTCACACAAAGTCCATCATTTTCCTTCATGCATTTTCATAAATGTGACATATAAGTGCATTCATTTGCAATTACATAAAATTTAAACACATTAAACATTCATCATCCATATCATTAATGCATGCATCTAGGATCATAACATAAATCATTACATATTACACCATCCATACATACATAATCATAGACCAATACATACATAAATCATAAGCATGGCATCTACTAGAGCCTAAACATTAAGCGTACCCAGAACATTATTATCATCATCACATAAATAACCATCATACATAAAGTAGTATTATCATGGAATATCATCATAAATAATCATTCATAAGTGCATACATCACATAAAGTAAAATATATTATCATAGGAATCATCACATACATCACATCACATAAACATAATGAAATCATAAGGCATCATAACATAACACATAGGATAGATTATTTTGCAAAAATGCATCACATATATATCTCAAAAATCATGTCATAGCATAGACTCTTGAGGTATCCCAAAAAATAGAGCTCGCAGGCTTGACAGTCAATATATAAATGTGTCTCAAACATCAATATCAAACATAAAATGATATGCACTAGCTTGTACTCTCCTCATCCCCTTGAGGTGAGAAATGGGGTGACTGATGCTCTCTCATAAGCTCTGATGACATATGCATTGATACTATTGACTAACTCTATGAGGAACCAAGAATGGTGACATGTGGCTAGCTATGAGTAGACCTGTGCCCTGATGATGAGGAACCGTGACTGTGGCTAGAGGAATGCTTGTGGCTATGGTGAGAGCAGTGCCTTGAAGACTGCCTAGATGAAGTGGAACCACCAGCACCGATGTGGCTATGGTCTTTGTGGCTCCTACTGCTGCCACTACCCATCCTACTACTAGACCATGAGAGGCCAGGATCCCTCTTCTCTATCGGCACTTCCCTCTCATATAGCAACCTATATCATGGCTCTCTGGGAGTCACCCTTTCCAACTCTCTAGCTACCTCTCCCACTGACCTAGAACATTGTTGTGAGAACTCAGAGCACCAACTCTCTACCTCCTATTGTTTTGACCATTGCCTGATCCCTATCTACTCTGGTGACCTCCAACTCACCCTCGCCAAATCTCTAGCTACCTCTCCCACTAGCCCATAACATAGTTGTGCAAACTCAAAGCACCAACTTTGTGCCTCCTGCTGTCTGACCACTGCCTGATCCCTCTCTACTGTGGTAGCCTACAACTCCCCCTCTAAGGCCCTAATCTTTGCTAGGGCCTCATCTAGCCTGCTCTACATATTAGTCAGTCATTGATCAATTGTGGCATCCCATAGAAAATATGGCCTCCTAGCTATGTCCTCCTCCCCATCCACCATCTAATCCCTCAACTATCTCTCGGCCTCATCCATGTCATCCTCTCCACCGATATCTATCTCCTCATCATCTCCTCCAATATCCTCCTCCCCATTGACATCCAACACCTCCTCCTCCCTCAACACCTCCACCTCTACCTCCATCTCCTGATGCTCTACCTCTTGACGAGGTCCCTCTAGATGCTTTGGCTGCTTTGCTTGATCCATATCCTCCTCCTCTCCAACCTTTGGGATCAAGGCTAACCACACTCTACTGGGCTATCCCCACCCGCCATCTCCTCCTCACCTTCTTCTACCACCTCCACCATCTCCCTTCTCCCCTCCATCATCCCCTCCACCCTCATCTCCTCCACCCCTCCCCCCTCTCCTCTACCTCCATATCTCCCTCTCCCCCTATCACCATCCCTTCCTCCTCATCACACCCATGGTATCACTGACCACCAATCAACAAGCATTGGCTGATCTAGATCCATCAATGGAAGTGGCTTGTGTGTCTTCCACCATGCATCATACCTTATAGAATTCCTTAGATCTGCTAGACCCTCGATCTAGGCCCACTATTGTGCTACTAACTCATCAATCTATTTATCTTCTAATGGAACTGATATGGGTGGTCCCCACACTATCTCTCATGAAGACTTGACATACTCTGCAGTGCCTACTGGGACACCCTATTTCTTGATGAATTGTCGTAATACCCATTGGGGAAGGTACATCTCAATGATAAGTTATGACTGATCAGTATGACGAATCAAATATTGGAACTGCTGACATAATGAAAGATGATCATCCTCTCCTGGCCACTATGCACAGTCTCTATATGGCCTCCAGACAAAACCCATCAATGTGTCAATGTGATGTCGCCATACCATATATCTCCTACATGGGTATGTGTCACTGAATCTATGTATAAATGAACATAAGGATACCCTCATCAAGTTGTTTTACCTAAAGTGGTGGTTGAAAGATGAGAATATGCTCTCAGGCCCAAATCATCAATAGTGTAGTCCTATAGCTAATACTAATCATCGCCCTATAAGCCACATCATGTAATTGATGATATAGCATGCCTAGAAGGCATGGTCCCCAAGCAAATATAGTCCTATCCTGCCACATGCGAATAAGAACATCTCCCCATCCAATAGGAAAACCATGACCACGATGTTCTGGAATAAGCACACTAACAATCAAAGTGCATAACATCACATCCCATCGAGCATAGTGCTCATCCATAAACTCCCACCTGATCTCGTACCCATCGATTCCTACCTCCATGGCATCACTCGGCTCATAAAAATCTATCATGCTCTGGATTCCCCATCATGGATCATAAACAACCATCTCTCCTCTAATGGGGATCCACAGGATCCTATATACATCCTTAAGAGTCATAGTAGCTTCTCCCATCAGCAAGTGAAATGAATAGGTCTCTGAGTTCCACCTCTCTTCCAATGTTGCCAGTAACCCCCTTTTTTCCCAGATAATGGACATATAGGTAACGTGAAAGAGACCTAATCATATCATCCACCTCCACTCACCATCCCTCAGCCAATCCTAAAATGTGTATGTCGCTGGTTTGAACTCTGTAGTATAAATAAGGGGTAATCATTTCTACAACGCAAAAATAGGAGTTAGCACATCATTGAAAATCATCATTACCATCTACCTAATAAAAAATATAAAAGAAGCTGAGCCTAAAATAGGTCAACCCTGGCTACAGTCAATTGTGGCATCCTTCCTATCAATTGTATCATGCCTATCAAATGCATCATTTGAACTCGTTGTTTCATCATGCTACAACAGTTGCGCCATTTGACTTGGTAGTTGCATCATTATATAGCGTTTGCATCTATTGGGAAATTATGCCTCAACATTTCTAGCTTTTCCCTTGAAGACTTGGCATTTTCCTCCATGTTCTAGCCTTTACCACGGTGGTCTGGCTTGGTCTTGGCAGTTTCTATTTGGTGGTTACCACCTTATAGCCTGCGCTGGCGTTTACTGCCTTACCACGCGCAGTGAGTTCTCTCACCACAGTGGCATGGTAAGGCCACCAGTGGCCTAGCTCAATGGTTACTGCCATACCACTGGTAGTGGTCCCTCTCACTACGGTGGCCATGGTGAGACCGCTAGTGGTTGGCCTAGCAGTTACCGCCACACTACAAGGAGGCTCGGGAAGGTCAGCAGTAGCACGGTGGAGATGGTAGTCAGCACAGGCTGTTACTGCCATACTACGGGTGGCCATATGAGCTGGTGGTAGCATGGTGTAGTTAGAGTTTTGGCTCAGTGATGACTTGGGTGAGCTCAATTGAGCTCATCGCCATACCATGAGGCAAGACAGACAGGGTAGCGGTAGTGAAGTAGATGGTTGACCACCATACCACAAGGCGACTCAAATAGGGGTGTAGTAGTGTGGTGGAGTCAGAGTGGGAGCTCGGATGGCTTACCACCATACCATGAGGCGAATCAGCTGGGGCAGTGGTAGCGAGGTATATGGCAGGGTGAGCTCAGACAAGCTCACCATTGTATCGTGGCTAGGTCATGTGGGCTCGGCGATAATGCGATAGGAGCTCGAGTGAGCTCGAAACTTGGTTGACCGAGTTGGACCGGTTTGACCAACTGTCAGAAGCGATAGATGAATAAGATGGTGATATGTGGCAAGTTCTTTGTGATCCCATTGGATGAATTTTTATTTTTGATGTGTGACTGAGCTACATTATTATAGCAAGGTAAACGAACATGTCTAAGATCGGATTTAATGTTGCATGGCTCGATGCTTACAGATTAAGTGGTGCACATTATCAGAAAAAGAAATCTTGTAGGTGGATAATTTATTATCCTAATGATCCTTGTTGGCAAGGATGGGCTGAATAGGTTGGCATATAGTATATGTATTCTAGTGTGCAGATCGATACAGATAATGAGAAATAACAAAGAGAGGTCGAGAGTGTTCGAGCGGTTCAACCGTGAAAAGTTAGACTCTCAGATCTGTTAAGATGTGAACCTGATAGGCCAAGGGGCTGGGCTAGCTATGAGGCTAGCTATAACAGTCATGAGTGAGGAGCTAAAGGGAATCTACACAGTATGTCATGGAGGACATTGCAACTATGTGAATATTCTATTTTGTGTTTCTTGTATTCTTTCTCTTGATGAACAAAATGTAATATCCTAAAGAGCATAGCTTTGTGTTTGTATTGTAATCATTTTAGTTACTGAATAATACAAGTGAGTTGAATGTTTTGGAGGTGGGGATTTTACCTGAAAAGGTTTTCCCCACATATATTTGTGTGTTCATAGTTTTGTCTTTCATGGTTGTCTGATTCATGTTCTTGAATCTATGCTTGTGTTGAATCTGTTATAAGTTATGCATTTACTTCTCTCAAAGAATCACTTCTCTCAGAGGATCAATGGGGGATCAACTATGCTTGCTTCTTCTTTATGGCATAGTTGTTTGTGTCTTTGTTGTGATTTAAATGAAAATCACTAAGAAAATTTTGTCTTAGATGCTAATCTATGATGACATAACCAACTCTGTATCCCCAACAAGTGGTATCAGAGAGAGGTTGAAGGAGGTCAAGGCTTGATGATACCAACAAGTTTTTTCAAAGCCTTCTCCTGGTTACTACAGTTCTAGGTATTTCTCCTTAGCCTGGCAAGCTTGAGGAAATCTGGAGAAATCAGTTGGTGACTGATCCTTCGATGAGTGGAAGTTTCTTTTTTTGATTCAACATAGTTTTGAAAGACACTAGAGTTGATCATATTGTAGCGATGTGGTCTGAGGCTCCTAGCTCGCAGTAAATGCTCCTGATGCAAAGGGCGTGAGATGTTCTTGTGGTTTCATACTCGGTGTCTATGTGAAAGGCTCCCTGGTAGTATGGAGTTGTTTGTGTTGCTGTTCAACCATGAAGTTTTGGTGCTTATGCTGGGTGTTTTGACTTAGCAATGAAGGTGGTTTCTTTGCTGCTCTAATTGCATGGAGGCTATGAAGTGACCTTAGTGGTCTGCAACTTTTGGATAGCCTAGTTCTCTCATTTGCTAATGCATGAGTGATTGTGTTGGAACTAGTCTAAAATGGACCTGTTGTTCTTGTGTGCCTGTTTCTTGCACTTGCATTGTTTAGATTCATGTCTTTGGCTCTGGAGGTTTTGTGTAGATTTTCCTAAAAATTCTATCATGCATATTCATGTTTTTCATTGTTTTGGTTAACCATGATGGTTGTGTGTAGACTCCTGAGTCATCCAGATGAGCAATGAATATGGAGATGCGTGGGTGTTTTATAAACACAGTGGTTTTGCAGGTTTTACATGGTCAAGGAAAACTTGTGGGGTGTGTAGCTATTGTTCAACTATTTTCTAGACCCTGGCTTCTGGGGTGTGAATGGATGATATAGTTGTAGTTCGACATGTCTTTGAGGAGGTGTGATGTCTTCTCTACATGGGATTTTTGGTATGAGTTTCTCTTTTAGCATTCATATGGTGTGCTTGTTGGTTTCCTAGACTATGGTGCTTGAGTTGTGGACATGACTAGGAAATTAGATCTATTGCTGATCTGGTGTTTGAGTCATGTTTGTCTTCTTTGGTTGTTCTCTTTGATGATCTTAGTTTTTTAGTTTCCAGTGCAATGATAGATTTGAAGGTTTCATTTTGTTGCATCCACGAGTTGTGCATTATTGTGGGTTGTCCTTACCTACATGTTTTTTGTGAGACAACTCAGAAGTGGACTATCTATATCCACGAGGTTGTAACTATGTGGTGCAAATATGTTAGTTGACCTTATCTATGGTCACTTGTGCATTGGTGTGGTTGTTTTGAGATGAGAGGAGGGATGGTGTTTGAGTACCTGAATAGTTAGTGATGGAGACCTGAAGCATGTGAATCATGATGTCATGGAGAGCTGGATAAACTAGCTATTGTAAGATTTTGATAGTGATGGTCTGGTCTGTGTGATCTAGTGATCTTGGTGTTGTTTGATGTTGTTGTCTGATGGACATGTTGTCGTTTATACCCGGAGGACTCTCGGATCAGTAGATGTTTGGTCATGATGCTTGGAGAGCTCAGTTTCATAGTTCAGTGGGAGCTTTATCAGTGACTGTGGATTCATCACTTGGTGGTGAATGATCTTCTTTGGTGTTGCAGATGCTCCTGGTGGGATTCTTAGATCATGTTGCTGCAGAAGAGTTTCTCTTGCATCTGCATGGTCACTATTTGAAGATGTGCAACATCTTGGAGCCATGGAGGACTTTGGTAGTCTTTGGCTAAGATATTGGTGGTGCTTGACAGGTGATGTTGGTTTAAAGTTTGTTTGCTTTATGTCATGGTATACTCTTGCTTGTGCATTAGAGTTTTGGCATGCTGCTTTTCTCTTGAGACTATGGCTTGTTCACTTGAAGCATGGTATCTCCTAATGGAGATGTGTAGATCATGGTGTCATGATAAGTTCATGTTCAGTTGGTTTGGAGCTTTGACAGTGGTCTAGGGATTCTCTATTTTTTGAGTACTTTGGTCATATGTTGGAGGACTTCATGTTTATTGTAGTGATGTAGTTTGGAGTTAGCATGAGATGATAGGTTGCTGGTGCTTATGGCTGCATCGAGAATAAGGTGAGGCTGGAATTTTTTTGAGAATTTTGTTGTTACAACTGAAAGTCTGAGTAGCCTGCACCCTGGTTGAATACGAGTTCAATAGAGACCACGAAGGAGAATGGTCTTGGGTAAGTCACGGTGGCTTGTATATCTTGGAGGAGCATTTTTTCTCTTCCTCCTGGTCTTCTCAACAGTAAATTTTATTTGTAAGGTATTTTCCCATTATATCTTTTAGATGTGTGTTATGCTTGCTTTCATGATATGAATCTTGAGTTTTTTTGAGTTTTTGGAGGTTTCATAATGAAAGGTGGACAACATAGTGTATCTCCTTGTTATTTTTTAGGACTGATAGGAGATGGTTATATGGGTGATTTTGATCTTCTTTGATGTGCTTACATCCATGGTTTTGTTGGATGTTGTTAAGGATTTTCCCTTGGGATGTGAAGAAGATCATTCTTGGCACAACTCACATTTAGAAATGTATGTAGGAAGATGCTACATGTTTTGATTTGTAGTTTCTCTCTAATCTGGTCTTTTCTTCCTATGTGCTTGTTTTCATATGACTTTGGATGTGAGATTTTTTTTTGGAGCCGAGTTGGTCATAGTTTGTGGTCATGTGTTGTCACTTGGGTGATGACACGAAGGTTCCTGTGCTTCTTTCTTCAGTTTGATATGGAATATCTGGGAAGAATGTGGAAGACTATTGAGAGAAATGTCTCTTGCAGTAGGTGGTTGTAGGTTGTGCAGATTAGTGTGGATTTTCCTTGGAACTACATGGTTACATTCCTGACTTAGTATGCCTAGATCATGTGTTATGGTGCTTTGTTTGCATTCATTTGGATAGTACCTTTGCAGTGGGAGTACCTGGATGTGTGTAGTCTTTTTGTTGGTTGACACATGGTGCTTGTGTTTGCTATTGTTGGGTTGGCTATGTGATGGCATGAGTTTATTAATGTTCATACCTCTGAGGTATGGGTGGTTGGATGATTCAACATGATTTGTGGGTGCTGGTTTTCAATCATGTGGGTTTGATCAGTTCGATGGAAGGCAGTCAGTTTTATGGTTGTTGTTCTAGCTGGTTGGTTTCTTGTTCTGGAGAATAGTTTTCTGTGTTCGCATTTTGCTTTGTTTGTTGCTGTTGTTTTGGTGCCTATGCCGCCTAAAGGATCAGATGTTTGCATTCCTCAGACTGGTTCTTTTTCACCTTGGAGTGTTCCTGTGTTTGGAGTTGTTGACTGAGATGGTGGAAATTTGTGATGTTGTTGTAGGGGTCTTGGTTGGAGTATGGAAGCATGGTTTTGGTCCTTGTTCGGGTGTTTGAAGGAAGCCTGAAAGTCTTTGGCAAGTGGGAGATTGTTGGGAAATTATGCCTCAACGTTTCTAGCTTTTCCCTTGAAGACTTGATGTTTTCCTCCATGTTCTGGCCTTTACCTCAGTGGTTTGCCTTGGTCTTGGTAGTTTCTATCTAGCGATTACTGCCTTACCACGCGCAGTGAGTTCACTCACCACGGTGGAGCGGTAAGGCCGCCTACAAGTTGCGCTAGAAGTTATCGCCTTACCGCGCGCGATGAGTTGTCTCACCGTTGTGGCATGGTAAGACCGCCAGCGACCTGGCTCGATGGTTACTACCATATCATTGGCAGTGATCCCTCTCACTGTGGTGGCCGCAGTGAGACCGCTAGCGGTTAGCCTGGCGGTTACCGCCACATCGCAAGGACTTTCAGGAAGGCCAGCAGTAGCATGGTGGAGATGGCGGTTAGCATAGGCCATTACCACCATACTGTAGGGTGGCCATATGAGCTTGGTGGTAGCATGGTGTAGTCATATTTTGAGCTCGGTGATGACTTGGGTGAGCTTGGTTGAGCTCATCGCCATACCATGAGGTGAGATAGATAGGGAAATGGTTGCGAGGTAGATGGCTGGGTGAGCTCAAGCGATCTCAGCTCCATACCACGAGGTGACTCAGACAGGAGTGAGGTAGTGTGGTGGAGTCAAGGTATGAGCCTAGAGGGCTTATCGCCATACTGCAAGGCGAGTCAACTGGGGTAGCAGTAGCGAGGTAGATGGCAAGGTGAGCTTAGGCGAGCTCACCACTATACTGTGGTTGGGTCATGTGGGCTCAACGGTAACGCGGTAGGAGCTCAGGTGAGCTTAGAACTCGGTTGACCGAGTTGGATTCATTTGATCGACTGTTAGAAGCGATAGACGAATAAGATGGTGACACATGGTAGGTTCTTTGTGATCCCATTAGCTGAAGTTTTATTTCTGATGCGCGACTGAGTTGCATTATTATAGCAAGGTTGACGGACATATCTGAGATCGGATTTAATGTTGCGTGACTCAATGCTTGTAGTTTAAGTGGTGCATGTTATCAGAAATGGAAATCTTGCAGGTGGATAATTTATTATCCTAATGACCTTTGTTGGCAGGGATGGGTTGAATAGGTTGGCACATAGTATATGTAATATGTATTCTAGTGTGTAGATCAATACAAATGATAAGCGATAACAGAGAGAGGCCAAGAGTGTTTGAGTAGTTCAACTGTGAACACTTGGACTCTCAGATCTGTTAAGATGTGAACCTGATAGGCCAAGGAGCTAGGTTGGCCATGAGGCTAGCTGTGATAGTCATTTGTGAGGAGCTGAAGGGAATCTACACAATATGTCATGGAGGACATTGTAACTGTGTGAAGATTCTATTTTTGTTACCTGTATTCTTTCTCCTAATGAACAAGATGTAATTATCTGAAGATCATAGCTCTATGTTTGTATTGTAACCGTTTTAGTTACTGAATAATACAAGTGAGTTGAATGTTTTGGAGGTGGGGTTTTTTACCTGAAAAGGTTTTCCCCATGTATATCTATGTGTTCATAGTTTTGTCTTTCATAGTTGTCTAATTCATGTTCTAGAATTTATGCTTGTGTTGAATCTATTATAAGTTATGCATTTACTTCTCTTAGAGGATCAATGGGGGATCAATTGTGCCTCCTTCCACTTTATGGCATAGTTGTTTGTGTCTTTGTTGTGATTTAAATGAAAAAAATCACTAAGGCATTGTTGTCTTAGATGCTAATCTATGATGATAGAACCGACTCCGTATCCCTAACAACATTGACCCCCCTAACAATTGTGCTACTTTAGGGAATTTACGTTGCATAAACCCATGTTTACATTGCAACCTATCGATTGCATCGCTAGACCTATCACATGCATTGCAATTTTGCACTTGCATTGTGCAACATTGCATTTGTGTCATTTTAAACTTGGACCCAACCTGCCCCTTGCATTTGCATTGTGACACATCAAATGTGTGTGACACGAACACAATTATGTCTTTTGGGAGCGCATATACATTGCGACGCACTTGAAACACTAACTATAATGCCTAGAAATGCATGTAAAATGAGAAAATGATAAAGCGGTAATAGGGTACATACCGGTGCCTATGCGCCCTCTGGCTGATAGAAGGTCCAAACTCGATATCCGCGATGCTCGGTCACTAGAATCACCATCTTTTTGTAGTCTCCTCTATCTATGGGATCTAAATTTTCAAAAGGAAAAAGTGAAAATGAGTTACCTTTTCACCAAAATCAAATCTATTTATATGGTGAAAATTAGGGTTTTGCTCTAAGGGTTATTACTAGAGGTAGATTTGACCATCTTTGACTAGATTTTTGACCACCTTAACCTTGTCGAAATTCAAAACCAATTGCGCCACTATTTTTTTGGTCATCAAATTGACTTATCGGGACACTTTCCAAATTTTTCCGGCACCGGGCCAAAATTTGTAAATTTTCTCGAGGGGGCAGAGACACTTCATACCTTCGCTGGGGCATATATGAACTAAATTTTCTTTTTCACAATGTGATAAGCCGCATTTTGACAAAGAGGGGAAAAATGTAGACACATAAAATTGACCTAGGTCTGCGAACTTTATTTTCTCCATATTTCTTCTCAACATAATTAAAATATTTAATTATGTCCTATAGTCCAATTTCAACTATTAATTATAAAATTTTCAATTATTTAATTAATTCATGTCTTTCATTCCTCTTGACTATTTAAATAAATAAATTATATTTATTTAATTTAAATATGTTGCTAATTTCCTATGTCTCTCTATAGTTAAATAAATTCCTAAATTTATTTAATTAATACTTGTCCATTATTTCCTCCTGATTATTTAAATAAGTAAACTTTATTTATTTATTTAAAATACATCATTAATTTTTCTTAAATCTTCTTATAATTAAATAAATTCCTACAATTTATTTAATTATTATCCACCTTGTCTCTTCCTAATTTTAAATAAAATCATTTATTTAAAATTATCCACTTTCTATTTTTCCCCACCAAGCAAATAATTTAAAATCATTATTTGTTGTCACATGGCCCCACCACTTTTGAATTAAATTATTTTTTAATTTAAAAATTCAACTCACCTTTTGAATCAAATAATTTTAAATTTCTATTTTGATTCCCCACATGCCTCTTTTTTTCAGCCAAATATCTCCTTGTCACATGCATTCTTGTCCATTGATTTGATTTTTCTAAAATCAAATCTTAGCCCTTCATTTCAAAATTCACCCTAATGTTTCCCTAACCCTAATTGATGGTTGTCACATTTAATTTCAGCCTTTGATCTTAGGGCATCTCGCAACTTCTAATCTTGGCCATTCATTCAAAATTGGTTTTTCTATAAAAAGACAATTTCTACCTCATTTTGTCACTTCATGCTTGGCTATTTTATGCTTTAGAATTTAGGCTTACTTGCATTTTAATTAATACATTTGCAGCAATTATATAATCCTTCAATATTTTCTTAGGACTTGTCATAGGTCATAGTTGCTCACAAAATATGAGGGAAAACATCTACTTGCAGCAAATGGAGAAGGTGCAATGAAGGTGATTCATGGAGAGCATGAAGGCTTGGTGAGATTGTTCTTGGTTTTCATGCATTTTAAATCCATTGTTCTTCATTGTTTAGCTAGGGTTTTAATTGTTTATGCTTTATAATGCTAACCTAAAAAACAACAATGCAATTTATGTCATATCATTATGGTTTAATTCTCCATATCAGCCTTTATTATTGCATATTACTTACATATAGATCGGCCTATAATACTTGCATATTATATATAAATCATCATTTATAAATACCATATAGATATGTACATGTATATATGTGTGTGTCAATAAATAGCATTAACACTAATATATATATATATATATATTTCATGTCAATGAAGTATGTATATATTTGATATACAAATGAGTATGATCAAGTTAACATTCATACAATAATCATATCGACTATATATATATATATATTCCTCTATGTACATGTATACATATGTTGATATATCCATATAAACATTTTAATTTATCATACAAATGTATGTATCAACACATGTATACATATGTATATATGTATATATCTTATATATATATATATACATTCGATTGCACAATCAAGCACATACATAATTACTATTTTATTGATAGGAACATATGTGTGATGTATTTATATATATTCACATACATGACGTATTGTCTGTTCGATAACACCATGCTCATAAGAAACTCATTCATAAGTTTGCATAGGTATGTCTACCTATGTACTCTCATGTACGTGTTCCTCCATGTGTATGGTCTATCACTTGACATGCATATGTATACATATACATACACTCCATGTGTGTTCACCTCATCAATGTAAGCATAGAAATATAAGGAAGAACTCATAAGCTCCAAACAAATAAACATCATCTAAGAATGCACTCAATAGTAATCTAAACCCTTATTAATGAAAACCTATCATACTAAGGATGACTTACCAATTCCCAACATAATAACTTGACTCTACCATTCTACTGTGAGTCTATGTGTGTAAGCTCAGGTAGGTTACATTACTAGTTACCCAACCAAGTTCATCTTTTGAGTGATACTTCCCTTAAAACTTGGAGGATTGAACATATAAATGCATCCAACTAGCACATTCCCATGGTAGTCAATTGTTCAAAAAAATATTCTTTCACATAATATTTCTTCGTAGTTAAAATATTTGATTCAATAACCATCCATTTCACATATATGTATTTCATCACATAACATAAAATGAAATAGCATTCATTCATAATTCATTGATAACATAGTGCAAGAACAGTTTATTCTCATTTAGAATTCTAATTACAGTCACACATGCAATAATTTACCCTAACTCAATAATAGTAAATAGATAATTACACAATGGAACGTGACATACTCCCCCCTTGTGAATCATCATCCCTGATGATTTAATGTAGAAAACATAAACTAATCAAATAAACAATTGTAGAGAAGGGGGATTCACTACTCATGAGTTCTCCACTTAGATAACCTCACGGGGTGAACTACCCTAAAGTATCTCAAAGCAAAATGATGAGAGTTCTAGAATTTGAAAGAGAAGGTCATGAACATTCTCTAGACAAACTAACAAGCTCTCGACCAAAGGACGTCAGCACAGAATATGGACGATAGTATGGCACGCTAGAGTCCCTAAGGCGCATTGTTATCTCGTATGGACCAGAGAGTGAGAATGTCATAGAAAATGGCAAGGTGAATACTTCTACTCTAATTCTAAGAACATCTAGAAAGTGATAGTAACAAAATGTGATAAAGCTTGAATGGAATAAAGTAAAATAGAAGTGATAGAGTTAAAGGGGAGAAAGGAGGTGCTTACAACCATGCGAACGATGAAGCCTCTAGCTTGTGAACATCTTCAATACCTGCACACAAGAGATAGAGAGAGAGAGAGAGAGAGAGAGAAAGTGTTGGGGCTGCACAGGGGTTTTCCTTAGTCAAACCCCCATTTTGGTGTTCCCACCTCCACAGACAACCAAGATAGATAGAGAGAAAAGTAGGAAATGAAGTAAAGAGCATTAAAGCACTACAAAACAATGTTATGCTACTCAACAAAATAATAGAGGAGAGGAGTGAAATTTTACCACCTCCGCCCAAAGCACTCAAGGCTAGTGGGGGAGAAAAATGAGAGGAACTCAAGCCTCTTTTTCCATGGTGTTTCGTTCCAAACTTTCTCTGTTGAAGTGATGGAGTTTTGATGTTGCTGCTATGGAGTGTAAAGTGTTTGGAGATTGAAGATATGGTGAAGAGGCTACTTAGATCTTGTGAATAAGTTGTGGAAGAGGATTGTGAAGTGCTAAGAGAGGGATCTGAGAGAGCTAGAGAGAAGGATCCAAAATGAATCAAGAAGAGGTGAATTTGAAGAAGGAGATGAAGGGAACAACCATATTCGGGTCAGTCAGCTAAAGAGGGCATTACAAATCGACCCCCAATGGGAAGTGTAACAGCTCTATAGGCTCCAGGCATGAGAATCTGTTAGGGATGTAAGCATGTCACATAGACGTTTGCACGTCGCGTGGATGTCTCCAAGCCGCATGGGCATCTTTAATAGTTATTCCTCTTCTGATGCTCAAAATGGGTGTCAAGTGTGATGTGAATAGCGGGCTTATGTGCAATAAAGCATCCACCTTTGGTTTTTTAAAGTGCAAAGGAATAAAAGGGGAACTTGCATTATGGGTGCAAATTCGCTCCTATACATTTTTCCCCCACTTTAGCGAGCACAAATACTGATGAGTGCTTTGGTAAAGTAAATAGAAGAATTAGTAGGGTTAGAAATGTATACCTGAAATGTTGAGGAAGCAGATCATGGTCTAGAAAACCCAAGAGTGTAGGACAAGAAAGGATTTCATAGTTTTGCAAGACTATGAAGCTGAAGAAAGAGAATATACTCAGGATGAAGAAGATGCTGATCTTCAATCCAGTATATACAATTGAGAAGAGAAAGATATAAATGAATACAAGAGTGATAAAATAAATCCTCGCTCAAGGAGGAAAACCTATATCATCGAGTAAAAGTGATAAAAGCAATGCCTACTCGAGGAGGAAAACCTGTATCACCGAGTAAAATTGATAAAAGAAATCCCTGCTCAAGGAGGAGAGCCCGTATCACCGAGTAAAAGTGATAAAAGAAATCCTTGCCTATGGAGGAAAAATCATATCACCGAGTAAAAGTGATAAAATCAATCCCCGCTTGAGGAGGAAAACCTGTATCACATAGTAAGAATGTAAAGGAGCTCTATAGGTTCTCGGTCTTGTAGAGCAAGTAAGCAGATAGTCACGCAAACCATCGTCAAGTTGGAAGACTTTTAAAGGGGTCCCTTGGGGACCCTTCAAAAAGAAGAGGGGTTCACTCAAGGGATAGATTGTTTGAAAATTAAAGTCTACTCGGTCTGCCCCCAAGCTAGACATAAGGATGTAAAGTAGGTCTAGTCAAACTGCCCTCGGGCTAGGCATGAAGATGTGAAATCAGTCTAGTCGGGCTGCCCCAAAGGTGAAAAATATTTCAAAGAGGTCCCTCCGGAACCCTTCAAAAGGAAGAGGGTCCACTCAAGGGACACTTCAATTAAAAGATATAGATAAGAGAGGGGGTCCTTAAGAAGGACGTGAATCTCTAGAACAAGTTATCACTACCCCTAGCATAGAGGGGAGGAGAACCATGCAAGATATTTAGGATAGGATAGAGGTAAACCTTGGTATCACTTGCCATGCAAAGAAAAGGAAGGTGCGTTAGCAAGCACCTAAATCATGAAGTTGTAGTATTTTATCTTTCAAGGCCTTACATTCACTAGTGGAATGGTCAGGCACTCGATGGTATGCACAGAAAGAATGTTCTCCTTTATCATGTTTATGAGATTTCTTATGTGTAGGAGGAGGAATATTAATCAAGACAGCTTTAAGAAGCTGCAAAAAAATACATTATTTCTTAGACAAAGGATGAGGAGCAGGAAGCAACCCTTTCTCTTGTAGAGAAAAGTTTGAATGCTCACAAGAAGAAGATACAGAGATAGAAGAAAAAGGAGGAGGATCTCCATGGAGAGCATTATTCCGATAAGGGGGATTACACTCTTCTATGGGATCACCATCAACCTTCTTGAAAGGACTACCAACATTAACCTCCTTAACATAAGTGTGATCATCTTCCTCAGAAGGAGGATCAACACCAAGAATATTACAATTTGCATTCACATTATCCCGTGATATAGAATAATTACCATCTTTGACAGTGGGTGCAGATAATATTGTCGGAAGGTCTGAGTGGATCGGGTTGACTTTATATTCCTAAATGGAGGAATTTATAAAGTCTAAAGGACCCCAATCATCACCAAGGCATACATTCCTTTGAGAAGAGGTAGAAGGAGTACACTTAGTATTTCTTGCTTCAGAAGGATCTTCTTCAAGGACATTTATCTCAAGAGAATCCTTTGTAGTAGATATTGTTGGAGTAAACATCGACACATTGGAAGACAGTAAAGGAATAAGAGTAGGCATAACTGAAACCTAACCGACAACTACCATCTCACATTAGTGTATAGCATCAAGGTCAACCTTAACTGTGACTACTTTATTATTGCAAATGAACTTAATATATTTATGCAAGGTAGATGAGACTGCACCCATAGCATGAATCCATGATCTACAAAGAAGAAGGTTATAAGGTAACTTCTTTTACATAACATATACAAGAGCGGGTACAGTAATAGTTCCAAGTTGTAAAGGTAATAATATCATGCCTAGAGCTTGTCGCATAATATTATCGAACCCATAGATGACAACAAAAGAGGCATTAAGAGAAGATCAATCAATATTAATCTTAGGCAATAGATCAATGCTACATATGTTAAGCATCGAACCAACATCAATGAGAGTACGTCTAATGCCAATCTTATTAATGTTAACTATAATCATTAGAGGGTCCATTTATTTTGTACTTCTGGAGGTGAGAGTTATTGGGGATAGAACATAATATTCGGTGAATCTGCACAAATATGAGCTATCAACACATCAACATCTACTAGCCTAGCATAAGAAGGCAAGAGGATATTTTGCAAGGCTTCCTAAAGAATACCTTGATAAACCAGAGCATATTGAAGTAAGTCCCATAGTGAGATCTTAGCCAGAGTAACACGAGGTTGCTTGACAAGATCACAATCACTAGATGCTTTAGTTGTAGGTTTAGGTGCTTGAGGAAGGCTTAGTTGTTTATTCATTCTAGTATCATAGGTCAGGATATTGCTCTATAAGAGGAATTTGTAGAAAGATCAAGGAAATCACTATCAAATGGAACACCATCAATAGAAAAAACCCTTTCAGGAGAAGGACTAGCCAGAGTCATGTAAATAACTAGTCTCTTAGGCCTTTGAGGGGTAGTAGAGACATAGATTACATTTACAAAGTCATCACAACTATTAGAATAATTATTTGAAGATATACTCTCAGCATCAATCCAAACAAGATCAAATGTGGAAGGAGATTCATCATGCACTAATGAATCATCTCTAGAGGAGAGTGCATTAGAATAGATAAGAAATTCATCATTCAAAAATGCATCATCTCTAGAAGAGAGTGCATTGGAAGGAGTAGAAGGTTCATCATTCACAAATGCATCATCTCTAGAAAAGAGTGCATTGGAATGAATAACAGGTAGAGTAACAATAAGAAAGGTATCAATAATTTCATCTTCTTGCAACAATACATCCTCTGAAGCAAGAGGACTCTCATGAGAAGGATGAAAGGCACTAAGTGACATGGGTAAAGCCAAGTCACCATCACATGCATGAAATGGAACATAATTAATATTTTGAACAAGACTAGATAAAAAACTAATAAAAGAAGATATTAAATTCATTCTAAATTTTTTGGTATTTTCTATGTTCTAGTAATTTGCATTTTTGGAGGTCTCTGAAGCGGAATTTGAGGTCGAAACTTGCGTCGGTCACTAAAATTTGATTGTTGAAGGCACTAGTATTTTGGGGACTGAACTAGTTCTCTAGGAGGCCTCTCCAATGGCATAAATGATTCTGAATTTTGAGCACCGATCCAAAAGTTATGACCTTTCCAAGTAGGGGTAAATAGATTCCTAGTTTTTGAAAAAATGTGTTCTTCACGTCAGGTTCACCAAAATGTAGAGAAGGGGGATTTTCTACTCATGAGTTCTCTTCACTCAGAGAGCCTCATGGGGAAAACTTCCCTAAACTACCTCAAAGGACAGCGGCGAGAGTTCTAGAATTCAAAAGAGCAGGTCACAAAGATTCTCTAGACAAATTGACAAGTTCTCGACCAAAGGATGTCAGCGCAGAATATGGACAAAAAAATGACGTTCTAGCATCTCGTATGGACCAGAGAGCGAGAATTTCATAGAAAATGGTAAGGTGAATGCTTCTACTCTAATTGTTGAGAACTTCTAGAAAGTGATAGAGTAACAGAATGTGATAAATCTTGAATGAAATAAAGTAAATTAGAAGTGATAGAGTTAAAGGGGAGAAAAGAGGTGCTTACAACTGTGTGAATGATGAAGACTCCAGCTCATGAAACTCTTCAATACCTACACACACAAGAGAGAGAGAGAGAGAGAGAGAGAGAGAGAGAGTGTTGGGGTTGTATAGGGGTTTGCATTAGTCAAACCCCCATTTTGGTGTTCCCACCTCCACGAACAACCAAGATTGATAGATAGAAAAGTAGGAAATGAAGTAAAGAGCACTAAATCACTACAAAACAGTGTTATGATACTCAACCAAATAATAGAGGAGAGGAGTGAAAACTTACCACCTCCACCCAAAGTTCTCAAGGCTAGTGGGGAAGAGAAATGAGAGGAACTCAAGCCTTTGTTTCCGTGGTGTTTTATTCCACACTTGCTCTACTAAAGTGATGGAGTGTTGATGTTGCTGCTATGGAGTGTAAAGTGTTTGGAGATTGAAGAGATGGTGAAGAGGCTTCTTAGAGATTTTCAAGAAGTTATGGAAGACATGTGAAGGAAGAGGATTGTGAAGTGCTAAGAGAGGGCTCCAAGAGAGCTAGAGAGAAGGATCTAAAATGAATCAAGAAGAGGTGAATTTGAAGAAGGAGATGAAGGAAATGACCATATTTGGGTCGATCGATCGAAGAGGGCATTACAAATCAACCCCTAATGGGAAGTGTAACACCTTTTTATGATCCAGGCACGAGAATCTATCAAGGATTTCTGCACACCACTCGAGAGTCTCCAATAGTTATTCCTCTGTCGATGCTCAAAATAGGCACCAAGTGCGATGTGAACAATGGGCTTATGTGGAATTAAGCCTCCACCTTTGGTTTTCTAAAGTGCAAAGGGGTAAAATGGGAACTTGAATTAGGGGTGAAAATTCGCTCCTATACAAAAACATATTATTTTCAAGTACTTTAAAAAACATACAAAACATGTGGAAACTTTTGTTGTATCTCAACATAGTCTTCCCAAGTGGTAGAATCTTCTGCATACTAGTCCCACTGGACTTTGCAATACAAAAAATCCTTGTTACGTAAGAAAATCTTATGCGTTTCGAGCACCTTGATGAGCTTGAGTGTTACCACTTTGGGGTCCTATACCTATAAATCATTCCAATCAATTACATGATTATCACCCGATACATACTTTTTTAGGTAAGACACATGGAAGAAATTATGCATCCTAGCAAGAGCTGGTGGAAGTGAAATTTGGTAAGCTACCAAATTCACTTCCTCAAGAATCTCAAAAGGTCATACATAGTGTGGAGCTAATTGGGAAGTCTTCCCAAATTTTATGGAACTCTTATGAGGTTTCTCTCTCAACAACACCTTGTCACCTATTGCAAAAGTTTGGGGCACTCTCTTAGCATCACCATAAATTTTATGTCTATCGTTAGCTTCAACCAACCTTTTCTTAACAATCCTTACTTGCTCTTCTATTTCATCCAACATTTTTGGCCCAAGACTCACCCAATCCTCAAGTTTATCCCAACTTATAGGGGTTTGACACTTTCAACCATATAATTCATCGAGAGGAGTCATCTTTATTGCAGAATGGTAGGAATTGTTGTAAGAAAATTCCACTAAATGAAAATAGTCTTCCCACTTATACTGTTGATCCATGCAATAAATTTGAAGTAGGTATTCCAATACTTGATTCACCCTTTCTATTTTTGCATCCATTTTTGGATGATACACTAAGCTAATATTCAACCGAGTCCCAAGTGTAGAAAATAAGGTTTTCCAAAACCTTGAAGTGACTCGTGCATCCCTATCTTAGATTATCTTCTTAGGAATTCCATGTAGCCTAAACACTTCTTGCACAAATTTCCTTGCTATGAAAAGAGATCCATCAGTTAGATTCTTGGGTATGAAATTTTCTACCTTAGTAAGCTTATCCACAACCACAAGAATGGCATTGTGCTTATGCATTTACATAGGCAATCCTTGCACAAATTCTATACTTATGACTTTCCACTTTCTCTTTAAAATATCATGTGCGTATAACAACCCTGTTAAATGATGATGCATTGCTTTCACTCTTTAACATTCAAGACACCTAGCCACAAATCTAGTAGCATCTCCTTTCAACCCTTTCCAAAAATATAATGGCTTTACATCTGCCAACATTTTGGTCACACTAGGGTGTCCAGAGTATGGTGCTTCATGAACTTCTTTCCATACCATATTTCTTAACTCTTTTGAGTCAGGTACATACATTCTCCCCTTATACCTAACTAATCTGTTGGGTTCAAAATGAAAACATTCATATCTATAATCTTGTGGATTTCTTGTGAGTGATTTCTTAACTTGCATATAGTACTCATCCTCTTTGTATTCCTGCAATACTTGTCCTTTAAATTCAGTTTGGATTGTCACTATTGAAGCAATATGACATCTTTGACTCAAGGCATTAGCAAGCTGATTGTCTTTTCCTTTAATGTAATTTATATTGAATTCATCATATGATATTAACTCTAACCATCTTCTCTGTCTAGCATTTAGATTAGGTTGAGTAAATAGATATTTCAACCCATGATGATCAGTTGCCATATCAAAATATTTCCCGAACAAGTAATGCCTCCAAATTTGTAATGTGTGAACCATTGCTGCTAACTCTAAATCATGTGACACATAATTTTTCTCATAAGGTTTCAAATTTATTGATTCATAAGCAATTACTTGCCTTTCTTGCATTAACACACATCCTAAGCCCTCTCTGATGCATTTGTGATAATAGTAAAGTAACCTTCAGGATTTGGTACTTTTAGAATTCGTGCAACATTCAACTTCTCTTTGAGTAGATCAAAAGATACTTGGCACTTCTCTATCTACTCAAAATTCTTCCCTTTATTCTACAAAGAAGTAATCCGAAAGGCTATCTTGGAGAATTTTGCAACAAAATTTCTATAATAACTTGCCAAACCCAAAATCTTCTTTACCTCATATACATTTTTGGGCACTGGCCATTCTAGCATTGCCTTGATCTTAGATGGATCTACTAAGATTCCATCTGCTAAGATCACATGTCCAAGATAATGCACTCTCTTTTGAAAGAAGGTACATTTAGAGAGTTTTTAATACAACTTATGTTATCTAAGTCATTTTAGAACCATCTCTAAATGCCTACAATGTTCCTCCTCATTCCTTGAGTAAATCAAAATATCATCTAGAAAAGCTAAGGCAAACTTATCTAGGCAATCCCTAAATACACTGTTCATAAGGTTCATAAATGTTGTAGGTTTATTTGTTAGACCAAAGGGTAGAACTGTAAACTTGTAATGTCCATATCTAGTTCTAAATGTAGTCTTAATGATGTCCTCATCCTTAATTCTCAACTGGTGGTATAAAGATCTCAAATCTATCTTAGAAAATACAACTCCCCTCATTTGATCAAAAATAACATCAATGCATGGTAATGAATACTTATTCTTTATCGTAGCTTTGTTAAGCATGTGATAATCTATGCACAAATGCAAATTACCATCCTTATTTTACACAAAGATTAATAGTGCTACCCAAGGTGATAGACTTGGTCTTATCAACCCCTTAGACAAAAAATCATCTAGTTGTTCCTTAAGCTCCATTAGCTTAATTATCGTCATTCTATAAGGTACCTTGGAAACAAGTTCAAATCTTGGTACTATATCGATAGAGAAGTCAAATATCCTTATCGGTGGTAGTCCAATTAATTCATCTGAAAACACATCTAAAAAATTTCGTAGTATAGGATATCTCTCCATATCTAACATTCCAGTTTCCTCCATTTCACCTTCTTCCATCTCTTGGAATCTCTGTGTTCCAAAATTATCAATATTCTCTTGAGAATTAGATCCCTTATAATCTCCAAGCTTTTCCATCTTGACTACAAAGAGCTTGCATCCTTTCTTCTTAGCCTTTAACAATTGCATTGTAGAGATTTGACATATCTTGATCTCCCTAGGTATCCCTTGTAACATCACTTGGTTACTAAGATCATCTAAGAATTCTACTATTTTGGCATGGCTATCTATCTTGGCTCTATGTCTCCATAGCCATTTCATTCCTAGGATAACATCATAGGATCCTAAAGGCATGACATATAGGTTCACCTCTTTAAAAAAATAAGGTAGCTCTATCCTAGCTTTGAACAAACATTGTTCCACCATTTCTCTTGTCTAGTTTGCATATTCTACAACCCAAGACTTTGCCATGTAACCAACTTTCCTAGATATTTTCTTAGCTACTCTAGGTGAAATAAAAGTTTTCGTTGTTCTAGTATCTATAAGTATAGAAATGGGTAAGCCAAACAAAGTACCTAGAGTTTCAATTGGAGTCACTTGATACTCCACCCGATGATCATCCACAACAACATGAATATTTTTCTCGAACATTGCTTGTTGGGTAGGAAGTGGATTACCATAAGATCATGACCTAGAAGACCTATTGGGACATTGGTTAGCATATTGGTCTCCTCCACATGTAAAAAATCCAGTAGCCAATCCTTTCTTTCTTGCAAGTTCTCTAGATTTATTAGCATTTCCACCAATATTATTGGTATTCCCACCATTGGAACCATTCCTCTTACGTTCCCTTCTTGTTTTCTAGTATTATGGGTTCCTTTTCCCATTTTTTCTACACTTCAACATTCTTTGGAGTTGGTTTATCTTGAACTCCTACAATGTTCTTACGATTTTTGTTTTCCTGACAGATGGAGATAGCTTTGAGATTTTTCTATTATTTAATAGATTTTTCATACACAAGATCCATAGTAGTTGGACTGTGAACATCTACCTCTCCCCTGATCTAACTATTAAGTCCCATGATAAAATTTCTTATACGAAAGCATTCATCCTTCTAGTACATAAGAAAATAATGTAGCAGATGGGTAAAATTCTCCAAATACTTATTAATCATCATCTCACCTTGTCTTAGATTCTAGAAATACATGATTTTTTGGTCAAAATAGAGTTCGGGTAGCCATCTTCTATAATAAATTTCAACAAATTCATTCCATGTAAGTTTCAGTGAGATAAAATCAAGTTCCATCTTTTTATTTATCCACCAGTTAGAGGCTTCTCCTACAAACTGGTATGCTCCCCATGCTACTTTGGTGACCTCAAAATAATTTTGAATTTTGAAATATTTCTCCATTTGGACCAGCCATGCCTCAACTTCATCTTCACTGGCGCTTCCCTCAAACTTAGGTGGGGTAATTATCTTCATATCTCTAGATAGTTTATAAGCCATGCCCTTCCTATTAGTTTCCTCAAATAGATAAGGTGATTTCTCTCTCATGATCATGAGTTTGATCATGTTCGTGACAAGAGTTTTCTCCCTCATCCTCATTATTCAAAACTTCCTTATAAACTCTATCCTTTACCCTTATTTCTTGCTCTAGGTTTCCCAACCTTGCTAAGATTTGATCCAGAATAGCTTCAACTCCTATTGAGCCTTGCCCGACTTCTTGGCTTCCACCAAGATTGGTTTGTGTTCTTACCATCTTTGTAAGAATGGATTATACCTGAAGGTTCAACCATATTAGATTAAATCATGTTATAAATTATCTTATGGAAATTATTTTAATGAGAATTCAATCACACATAAGGAATTCCACATAAGATTTAAGCATAATATTTTTGATAAGCACATGATTTTATTATTCACAATGATTTCAATATCCTTTTGATTACATAGAATGACTATACAAATAGTCAAGTGGAGATTATTTGTTAGATTCACTCTCTGACACATAACTCAGTGGGGTATACCATACAAATTGTTTCTCATCTCTCATTTGTTCATATCTATCCCAAAATAGATAGTAACCTTCATATTTGTCATCTAATACATAGTTGTGAGGGAAATAATCCTCTGATTCATTACTCAAGGAAATTACAATTACTTATGCCATTGGAAGAACTATAGGGTCTCTAAAGATAAATGTTGGGTTGACACTTCCTTCCAAGGGAATATACCTAGAAATTGGTAAGGAATCAGACTTCTCTAGTGAGACGAAAGGTAGATAGTTGTACTTGGCTTCCATCCTCATCTTTCTCTTTACATCACTAATCTGAGAAAGAGCGCAACTGAAGGTTTCAATGTCGCTTAACTAGATGGCATTGTCATAGTTGGTACCCTCAATTTTTTTCTGCAATGGCCTCTCTTTTCCTTCTTGGCCTTTACATAGCACTCATTCCCGATTACTAACTTTCTTGCAATTAACTTGAGATGAACCATCCTAGTATAAGAATTTCCAAACATTAGATAATGTTGGACACAAATTATGATGAGCTCATAGGTTCTAGAGATAAAATTGGTAGCTCTGATACCACATGTAACATGTCAATCATTCACTAAAGTATATTTTTCATGTTTTTACTTTCGAGTAAATAAATTATGTAACTTAACCATTGCCATAAAAAAAATTATTTTATTTATAGAGAACAAATTAACATAGATTTCATAAAAATAATCAATATCGATTCCATTCCAATATAATAACCCACATATTACAATATTCCAAAGAATGTGTACATAGTACATACATAGCTCAACCGATCTTTCAAGCAATAGATATAGATGGTCCAAGAATCTCCTTTAAAATCTTACTCTTATGTTTCCTTTTGAGGAGGAGAAGCATCACTCAAGCACTTTTCTACCAACCATAGACTCATATGTTGTCCCTCACACATCTATCATAAGATAGATGGCCCTACCCTTCGATGAAGAGATTGGTTGAGTAACCTCATAATTACAACCACTATGAGCTTAGTGTTGTGGCATACATGAATATAAATTGTAAACCCTACAATCTAAAACTAGCATGCATAAAAGGATCATGGTGAATTGACAGTGGATCTAAAGGCATTCACACTACTTTTACCAAACTGTTCTCATTCAGTACTTCGAGTGATAGTCATCCTACTCACATACACTACTCAAGCTTGATTTGACTTTAGGCCACTATAATATATGCATAGGTATTTCCTCCAAAGGATAATCTTTAACCCTAGAAACATCCTATTCCCTTTCCCACAAACTCTATGGTATCTCTACCCACAAAGCATAAATATAAGTTACCCTCCCTTCAATGGATAATCAAATCCTAGGTGTAACTCACTAGCTATCTAATATAATCAAATAACTTAGATATGAATAACCCTTAAGATATCCTTGTTTAATGATTTCTGTTGTTTTAACACTAATGATGAAAAACCCATCCTATTATAGAGTAAATACAAGCACTTTTATAGAAAAGCGTAAAAAAAATTCTTTTTCCTTTCCAAATAAAATGCTATGATTCCCTAATACAAGTAATCTCAAGTAGTTCAATATAAAGCATTCAAATCTCATTCTTCCATAAATAAAGACAAATAATAAAAGACTAGATCCTCATGCCTGTAATATGCTTAACCAATTGATTGACTTGATGCACAACCTTCCAACAGTAGTATTGATGATGATTTCACTCACAACAATAGGGTGAATAAAAATATCCATAGACAAACTGCGAAGAAGCCTATCCTTCTTGAAAGATATGGAACAAGACAATCTCAAAGGGAATATGTGCCTAAATAGAACAAAAAGATTGACTCAGTTCAATCTCAAGTCTTTGGTAATCAGGTCATGATCATACTAGGTTCACTTCAGGGTATGATGCGAATTTATTATTAATCTCAAAGGCAATATGTTTGTTTATTTTGATTTTATCAAAGATCATAAGATTTTTGCAAAATATTTCCAATTCATTCATAAAAATTACATCATGAAATCAAAATATTTGAAATAATATTTCATGAACATCAACAATTTCATTTTCTATCACTTAATTATATTTAGCTTTAAGCATTCAACAATTTTATATAAAATAAAAAAATTTCAATAAATTTTCATCCATTCATCTGTTTTTTGGAACATTTCCGAAGAATTTAAGCATCTATTCTAAAATAAAGCATAAAAATATTGAAATTAAATTTCTCCTAGTTATTCTCCATGCATGCCCCAAAGAATTAATTAAATCAAAGAAAATTGCTTTATACTTCACCAAATTGCTTCATAGCTACATACAAAACAATGCAAGCTTTTAAAGAGAGGTGTTTTATTTTGGAAACTGAGTAGTTTCTATATGCACCCTTAAATGACATAGCATACATGCTTGTTCAACTAAACTAAGAAAACCAACCATAAAAGATTCATGAGATAGGTAGCTATCAAATTGGCTTGGATATTAATCAATGTCTGCATGCATACAAGTTTTTAGATCAGAATGATTCATAAAACAGGAAAAAATAACAAATCTTAGAGAAGTTTTGGCTCTTTCACATCCATAAATTCTTAACTTAAAATAAAAATAAAGAAAAAAATGGCCTTTTATAGGGACAAGTCCCTAAGAGTTTTCACTTAAAGCCCTTCAGATAATCAGAAATAAAAAATCAAAGGGTAACACATGGCAAACACCAACTTTCATTTAGAACATTCCAGATGAAGTCAAAGATTTGACCTTGTTAGCAGTAACACTCTTCGATCTTTACTCTAGTACACAATAATTTGCATAAACCAAGGCTATCGGCATCCTTCTGAATATCAGACAAAATACATCCACTGGGATTGAGAACAACCTGCAAAATTACAAAACAAATGTTATCGTAACACCTCTGGTATCCGATATCTTTTATCATTCAAGACTTGGGCTTGGAATCCTTTCTCTATCTTTCTTTTATCGATACTCTTGAAAAATATCCCAATGCTTGATGCATATGATCTTTTGAAATTCCTCGTATAGCTTTCAAAGTGAGCTTAAGCCTAGTATATTCTTCTGATACTTGAAGTATTATATCATTTCTCTGCAGTTTGTCTATTGAATATTTATCTATAGTGTTCCTGCACTATATGATCTCATCAATAAAATCCTAAGTTAATAACTAAACAGGGTCTCTATTTATTCTTTTGATACATTCCTTGAAATATTTGGCTTCCTTACCCTCTTCTCCTAATGTTTGAGGATCACATCTTTGACATGTTAACAATTCGATAAAATCTTGATACTTATCAAGTAATCTTTTACTTTCCATGGTGACTTTTTCAAATCCTTCAACGCATTGTATCAACATGTCACCTTCCCACTTCAATTGTTTCTTCCATTTTTCTAGAAATAGAGCTTCTTGTTCTGACATTACATTTCCTTGTATTAAACCTTGGACATCCGTTTGTATGAGAATTTCAACATTTTTCTTCTCAATATTAATTTGTTCCTGGCAAACCTTGCATTCACTTTCAAAGCTTTTGGATTTTTCAGACCAACAATAAGCTTCCTTATATTTCCCTATTGCATCTATGATGAATTATTCTCCCTATTTTACCTATTACTCAATCCATTCTTCAAATACATTCATCTATGGCGAACCGTTGCAATTGCATGCATTTTCTCTTGTTACATTAATACTGGATGTTGGGGAAGTTTTGTTTGTGCTTGATTGGATAGGGTTACATAGTTTGTAAAATCTTCTAAGGTAGCAACCCGTCCTTTCAATTCTCTTTTCTTATTTTTTTACTTTTGTACTCTAGCAATAAAGGCATCCAAATTCACTTTTATTTCATCCAACTCTTTCTTCCAAGATGAGCATCCAAGATTAATACTTGTTATCTTATACTCCTTAGGCATGATTTCATGTCTATCTTTATTATCTATTGGAGTAGCTATGTGTTTAGTTATTTCACCATCTACATTCCTTTGTATGACATACTTTGCTTTAGCTCTGTGCCTAGGCTTTGGAGTATCTATTTCTTGTACAAAACTGTAAAGGTCTAGAGGCAATATTTTTACTTCCATTGGGGAGGCTAATTCCCTGATCAACCAATCAGGTGCATCATTATCTAACTCTACCTTTGTAGCATTCCTTTTTTATTGATGTCCATTGGGTTCAAGAATTTCTTCTCTTATTTCTTCAACTTTATCTATTATTTCATCTAAAATAGGAACTTCTTTAGCAATTTATGGCATACAGTTGAGATTGCTAAGATTTTTCACTACCTCCTCTATTTGGAGACTTACATTCTCCTGTCTATCAAGATGTTCAATATTAATTTCTTGAGAATTACCTTCTTCATTCTCTGCTACACCATGGTTCTCTTCATTTCCAACTTCTTCACCCTAAATCTGTGTAGTTTCATTTTCAACTCAAGTTTCAGCCAAGTCTTCTTCCAATTTTCCAAAGACCTATGATTATTTATTATCATTTAGCACATTCCCAAGTGAAGGCTAGGAATCAAAACTATCTTCAACAATTGTTTCATCAATAGGATATTATTATGCAATCTGTTGTGTTTCCATCTCAAGAATGTCAAGATTCCCCACTTTTGAGGTGAGCATTCCTTGTATGAACTCTTCTTCTTCAATATTTATAGGGGAAAACCCTGTATCAATAATTTCTTCTACCGCTAGTTGTACAATGGGTTTATCTTTGGACTTATTTTCTTTCACTTTCTCCCACATGGCACCCCATTTATCCATTTGTTCTTTAATTCTGGCCTCATGTATCTTAGAAATTGTATCCAAGGCCATAGAAGTTCCTCCTAGTGCTTTTTTCACATTAGTCATGTTAACAAAGGGAGGAGAAGTAAATAGTGCTACAACTCTCTAAGATGTAGACCTTGTCTGTGTACAAACATTTTCTGTTACTCCTATTTCTTCTTCAATAACCAACTTATTTCTTGGTTTTGTTGTAGAAGAGGATGCACCTTTAGTTCTTAATTTTGATTTATCTTTATTTGGTTCTACATTCCTCCATTTATCAGATGGTTTAATTGGAACCTTTGGTTTTGAAACCTTTGGGGTTTTCTCTTCAATTCTTATACTAGGATCCACTTTACTAGTTCTCCTTTTCTTTTTAATAGGTTCCCCACTCTCAAATGCAATTTCATTTCTTTTTTTTCTCTTTCTCTCAAAGCTTTGCAAAAATCATTTATCCAGTGTTGAGTATGTAACAAAACTAGTGTAGAGAAATAATCAATTGACATTATTTCTTCACCCTCTTAATCTGGTTCTAGAATGGGTTCATCATACACCCTATTTTCATTATAGGATTTATTCAACACTCCATCATATTTTTCTATCTAATCTAGAATATCATGAAGCATCAGAATCCAAGCAAATTCTAAAGACAATCTTTCATATTTTCTCAAACTTAATCTATGCTCATGTTCACAGTTAATCGAATAATCTTCTAAGTGATGGGAATGAGCATGATAACCAACAATAGTCTTGGAAATATTCCCTTCAAAATCATAGTATATTCTCTGAAGTGGAAAAAACTCAAAATTATATGTTTTCAATTCTTCCTCACACAAGTTAGACAACCTTATTGCATTGCATTTCCAATTCCCTAATACTATAGGAAATATGAAAGAGGCCTTCTTGTGAGCTTTTTTATAAAGGGTCTAAGACGATTTCAACTGTCTCACCAATTCTAATAAAAAACATTGTATGTTGGGTATCTAGGTAGTATAAATGGATGTCCATCAAATCCTTCCATCCTAATGTAGGAGGATGTGGGGAAATGAATATACCAACCTCCCATTGGTCTAATAATACTTTGTGCTTGCAAGGACAATCTTTTGGCTTTATCACCTTCCATCGTTCTAACCAGCTTCATGGAGAACACATCATTAACTCTCATGTAATTCTCTTTATACCCATGGATAGTGATCTGGGGTAAATGAGCATATATCAAACTATTTCCAATCTCCCTTCCCAGAGTACCAACCCTTTTCAACCCTTGTTTGCTTGCCCTCATGGCATAAGAATAAATCACATATGAAGAAAAATAAAAACACTTGGTTCTGGGAAATGCCTTTATTTTTTCAAATGATTTGTCAATAATAAACTTTCCCCAATGCATCTACATCAGACTTTCCATCAATCTAGATATTATTACAAACTAACAGGGTTCAAATTTACTGGCATCTCTTAAACCAACCATCCTGCTTAGCAGAGTAATAATGTCTTGAATTTCTTGGTTGAATATAGACCTATGAAGTACTTTGGCCTATGGTGTAATTGGCTCATGGCACCATTAGGTACTCATAATTTCTCTATTGTGAACTTCAACATTTTGATATGTCCTGGCCTTCACCTTTATATCAATATTGTACATCTAAGTGAAAGTACAAAGCCCAAATGTGTTTATAATTCCTTTCGACATGAGATCAGCATAAATTCTTCCTTCCTTCTCAACAACTCTTTTTTCGGGGTTATAATAATTCATACATTGTGTAACCAATTCAGGGGCCTCCATTGTTGGCAAAAATCCTACTGTTGAGAATAACCCTCTTTCTATAACATTTCCAGTATATTGAGAAGCATTTTCTTGCCGCACCCGAGTTCAGATTTCAACATTAAAAGACCACCCCCTATGAGTGTGTGTCACTACCATATTGATTGGTATGGCATATGAATTGCAATATTTGAACTCATCTTCTGCTCTTGCGTCAGTACTCATTTTTGCTGGTATTTTTTGCATTTTCAAATGTTTGCCTTATGTGCGAGTTAGGGTTAAATTTAACCACAAATTTCTTACAATTTTATAAAATTTTCATTCACATTTTGGTTAAGTTCAAAAAAATCAGAGAATAATCATCATTTCAATTTAAAACATTTTTTAAAGGGAAAAACATCTTTTGAGATATTTAAACATGAAAACGGCCAGCATAAAATCAATTATTTAAAACATACCTGGTTCTGGTTGATAATTATAATATTTTGAAATGAACTCCAAAACCCTTGGTAGCTGTGTTCTTGGTTTCTCAAAATTTACCTTTCCTTGCATGCCAGTATTATTTCATTCTTTCAATGTGCTTTGCAAAGTTACAACATGACACGAAGTAGGGTGTTACAAAAGAAATTGTATGCTTAAGGTGGTGCCAAGTATATGAGTAGTTTTCCACCTTCATTAATTACCTATTACAATGCATTAATTTCTAGAATAAAGGTGCAATCATTACAAATTAGGGTTCAAATTATGAACACCTAGGTTTTTGTGTGGGCTCACTACTAGAGGGAAAAGATGGTGCGGTGTTTATACATGGCACTCTAGTGTCACTTCGATCACCCGCTAGGCATGGACCTTCAAAGATACGTGATCAATGTGTGATCACCGGGATTGAAACTTTCCAGTATCAAATTTTGGGAGAAATACCAAAATTCGAGAACTTACTTCCTAGCTTCACAGAGAACATAGACTAGAACGAAAGAAAAGACCAAAAACTAGGCTCACGAAAGATCAAAACATTTCAAAATAGACTCTCTATTTTTTGAGTTACGAATAAAATTATCGAACTCCGATACAAGAATAATAGATATCACCGAGATTGACACTTTTCGGTTGGTGACTTATCGGGCGGAGTTAAAATCAATTGAAGATACAATCACTTTGATATAATTGCAGGACTTTGAGATTCCAGTATCTAGTAAAATATCAAACTTCATAAAAAGACCAAAAATTGAATCTGAGGAAGAAAATATAGGGAAAAAATAAAGGCCAAACAAGATCAAAAGAGATATGGAACCAACCAAACCACGTAACAATGCCAAAGCAAGCAAAAGCAAAAGGGAACCAAAAAAAGAAAAGAAATGGGGGTCCACATTTTGCCAAAGGGAAAAATGTGGCATGTTGTGAAACCACACAACAACTAACAACCAACAAAACTAAATATAATAATAGAAAGTCAATTCTAGATCTAACATCAGTGCATCAACCTTTTATAGTCTTCTAATTATAAATCACTAAATCCTTATTCCAACATTCAAATTTCAATTTAGCTAGCATACAAAATTAAGTATCACTAAGGTCACATGTGTGCAATTGGTTATTTCCACTACAGTAAACTTAAAAATAATACTTTTTTGCATTAACCTACATAATTTGACAATTCATTTTAAGCCAACCAGGGATAGAGCCTTGCTTCCAGTCAAGCATCCATAGCCCCGACAAGGTTATCTATGTAATTCCCCCCAAACATAGCTCTACTGACAGCCAGGTGTCTATAGCCCCGGTAGAGTTATTTGGATAGCCTAAAAAGTTGATTTATATATATATATATATATCAATGATAGCTCATTTTCAACTTTCAGGCAGTGAAGCCCGCTATTAGGTTGGGAATTATAGTGGTATCAAAGGTAGTCTTTTTGATGCAGGAGCATCCAGTGGTGCAAAGGCAATCCTACATCACCCAAAAATATCTTTACTTTCATTTAGATTTTTGTAGATGTTTTTGCATTTCTGGATACCCTTTTCGTCGAAGTTGAATTCCCAACTTTCATAACCGCTTTTTTGTTTTTTCTGCTCAACTGCTATTTTTAGCAGGTGTGAATTTGAAGGTGTGCGAAGGTATAAATTTTAGGGAAGCTTCAGGATAGAAAAATAAGCACTTTGGTGAAAGAATCGGATCAAGATCATTCCTAGTTTGAAAGTTATTTCAGTTCCAGTTTCTGCTTTTTGCCCTGAAAACTCTTCTAAGCCCTATTTGAGGCAATAAACGGTCCTGTACAGGCCCAAAAATTGTCAAAACCAATGGAGTGGGTTCTTAACGCATTCTTCACCTTGAGAACTTTCCAACAGTTAAAAAGATTCGAAAAACGGAGTCCCGGATCAAAAGTTATGGCTTTCGAAAGTTGGTCAATTTTTGGAAAATTGCCAATTTTCGAATTATGACTCAATTTTTGAATTTCAAATTGTAACTTTGGGCGCCAAACTACCAAAACTCATTATTCAAAGGTGGTTTTTGGCTCCAATGAGTGGGGGTTTTATTTTTGGGGGGTTTCTGATTTGTTTTGGGGGTAGCTTTTTGGGGAAAGAGCGCACAGTGAGAGAAGGGGGGATTTTGGTAGTCTTTGTAATTTTGCATGTATTGCAAAACTTGAGGATTTGAGATCCTCTGTATGTAAGGTTTTCACACTCAAAATATTAATAATAATCTCTAGTTGTGTGTGTTATTTTTTGTGTCTTGGGTTGCACCCTCATCACTTTTAATTTTTCAATTAATGCAAACAACTGGTATCTCAAATTTTAGTAGAATGATTTAAATGTGTGTGTTTGCAATTCAACATCAATTGAATGATTCATGCTAACTAGAGTATAAAGAATGAAACAATTCTCTAATAATCCATAAATAGAAGACTAATTTCAGTCAAAGCATAGATCAAATTTATAGAATTGGTGTTCTCTTAACCTCTTCACCTTCAAAAGTTGCTAATCATTGAAAATTAAAACAACACAACACCCAAAAGAAAGTGAAGCAAAGAAAAAAAACTATTTACAAAACAACACAAAAACTATTTACAAGAAAAAATAGTATTTACAAGAAAAAACAATTTACAAAAAAAAAAAAACTATTTACTTATGACTGGAAATAATGCTTTAGGAATTTCCCATTAATAAGCAATGGGATATTGTCACCAGTCAAAGAATTCAATCTGTAATTGTTATCGCCCAAGATCTCAAAAACTTGATATGGGCTTATCCACATCTTATCAAACTTACCATGGTCACCTTTTCATTCATGACCTTTATTCCAGTACAAGACCAAATCAGATATTCTAAAAGTCTTTAATCTAGCCCTTTTATCAAACCATCTTTTAACTATAGATTGATGCCTAGAAAAATGATCTATAGATCGAGTATGCTTTTCATCTAAATGCATCAGTTGTAATAACCAGGCCTCATTCTGGTCATCCAATCCTATATACTCTTGGGAAAACTACCAAGTAGGGATTTTCAAATTTATTGGCAGTATAGGATCAACTCCGTAAACTAAGTGATAAGGGGAATTCCCTAATGCAGCTTTCATCCTAGTGTGATCTACCCAAAGAGAGAATTTTAATAAAGCATGCCATTCCCTAGGATTATTTTCAATCAACTTTTTTATTATATCCAATAGATTTTTGTTTGATGATTCAACTAATCCATTTCCCTATGGATAATGGTTAGATGAGAATTTCAATGCTATACTATATTCGAATTCCCAATTATAAAATTTTAATAAATAAAAGGTAAGGCCATTGTCACATACCAGTGTGTAAGGTACTCCAAACCTAGTAATGAGATTCTCTTCCAAAAATTTGATTACCACCTCTATAGTGCATTGTTTGTTGGGACAAGCTTCTATCCACCTGGTACAGTAATCAATAGTAGTTAATATAAATCTATGGCCTATAGATGATATAGGATTGATAGTACTAATAAAATATAATCTCCATTGTGAAAAGGGATGCATTTCTATCATTGGTTGTAATGGTTGAACATTAAATCTTCCTTTTTCTAATGCAGTCTGACATGTATGACAATGTTTCACATGTTCGTATGTGTCTTTGAAAATCATTGCCTAGTAGTAACTAGCTCTTAAAATGAGGTGTGCAGTAGCTAATGGTGCTCCATGAGCTGTTCCAAATTTATCATGTAATTCCTTCAACACTTTTTCCACTTTTGTTCTATTCAAGCATCTTAAATAGAAAATGTCATGATTTCTTTTGAATAGAGCTCCTCCTTTGATCATATAGCTTTGTGACTTTATTTTGAGGGCTCTTCTTTGATTTCTTTGCATGTGATCAGGGCAAGTATGGCTAACCAAATAATTCCATATATCTCAATACCAATCATCTTGGTCTTTTACATCCAACATATATTGTTGACTTGAAATTTGTGGATCTATTTATGTAATAGACTTGACCAAAGCTTGTCCTCAAACTAATTTCATGGGTATGATTTCTAGATCAAATTCCTATAGGATGGTAACCCATTTGGCTCTTTTTTCCTCGAGCTCACTCTGTGTTAACAATATTTTGACTGTAGCATCTAGAACAATAGCCTTAACCATACTCCTAAGGACATAATGTTTGAATTTGTGTATTGCTTTAACCAAAGCAAAGGCTTTTTTTCAACATCTGTATATCTCAACTCCACT
Organism: Sequoiadendron giganteum; assembly: GCA_007115665.2. Lineage (NCBI taxonomy): Eukaryota > Viridiplantae > Streptophyta > Pinopsida > Cupressales > Cupressaceae > Sequoiadendron > Sequoiadendron giganteum. The sequence continues at coordinate 304,619,176 of CM021107.1, forward strand.
TCTTTGAATGGAGTGCTCATAAAAACAATTGGCTTTTCTTCTTTGTTCTCACCCTTTTGTGTTAGTACTGTTGCACAAGTATGACCAGAAGCAAAAGATTAAATATAAAAAGTTTTAATATAATCCAGACTTACCAATATTGGAGCTTTTGTGATAGCAGTCTTTATATTTTTGAAGGTGATCTTAGCTTCACTTTTCCACTCTATCTTGGTGTCTTTCTTCAACATATCATTGAATGGTTTCACTATTTATGCGAATCCAGTAATAAATTTCTGAACAAAATTAATCTTACCCGAAATAGGATTTCAATTCTTTCTTACTTCTTGGGGGTTGTAACTTGAGCAATGTGCTTACTCTGTCTGGGTCTATCGAAATACGTCATTCAAAAATAATATTTCCCAGTAACTTACCTTCAGTTACCCCAAAAATACACTTTTTAGGATTTAGTGAAACTCAGTAAGTTTCACACTTCTATAATATTGCTCTGAGGTTTCAAACATGATCTCTCCTATCTTTCAAAAATACTGTGATTTAATCCATGTAAATAATAATTCACCTGCCTATCAACCTAAAAAAATCATAATCCATTTTGCTTTTAAATGTGGCTTCAGTATTTATCAATCCAAATGGTATTCTTCGATAAGAAAAAGTTCCCCACTTTGTGGTAAATTTTATCTTCATCCAATATTCCCTTGCTACCATTACTTGATTATATCCAGAGAATCCATCCAAAAAGGACATCATCTATGAACTGTTAACTATTTGTAACACTTCTTCCAATGAGGGTAATGGATAATTGTCTTTCTCAAATGTCTTATTGAGATTTCAAAAATCTACAAACAGTCTTATATCTCCATTCTTCTTTCTCAGGGGAACCAAATTTTCCACCCAAGTAGAATATCTGATAGGAAAGATTATATTAGTTGATAAAAAATTTTGGACTTACTTTTGAATTAATGGTTCTAAGAGTACATTTGTTGGCCTCTGTTTCTATCAAAAAGGCTTTGCATCAGGCTTTAATGGTATCGTGTGAGTAATAATGGAAGTATCATACATCTTCAAATCTTCATATGTCAAACCTATAACCTTCCAATAATCTTTAAGTGCCTGAGCAATATTTCTCTTCTCTTCCTCAGTATAAACCCTTCCAATTAGCACATTCTTAGGATCTTCTTTAGTGTGTAAATTGTATAATTCAAATTGCCCTCCATCGCTTCAAGGAAAATCCTTCTATCTAATTATCTGATTGATATCAAATAACCTTTATAACTCAATTATTCCTTTTGGAATATTATTATCTCTTACTTGATCTAATTCTTCATCTTGAATTTCATCCTCAGGTGATCTATTTCTTTGATTATTTGTGTTTCAAAAATACCAGAATTAGTGATGAAATCTAATATATGTCAGTCATCTTCGAACACCTGCAAATTGGTAACATCATCAGGAACTGAATGTAACTGCACCAGCTCAACTATCAATCTTTTCAAATCAAAGGTGTCTAGAGGTTCTAGAGTATTGGAATTAGTAGCCAAATTATTAGCTCTTTTATTAAATCTTCTCAGGATATGAGTAATATTGAATAAGTCAAAACTTTCTATCAAATCCCATACTCTGTGTCGATAATTGGATAAAAACTTGTAGTGACAAATATATTGCTTTCAAACTTGTCTCACTACCTATTCTGAATCACCAAATACCTTGAGGATTCTGGCTTTCTTTTTTATTTCAAGGATCAGACCATGTATAAGGGCTTCATACTTTGCCACATTGTTAGTACATTGAAATTGTAACCGATATGCAGAAATAAAATATCTACCTTACAGATTGATGAGTTTGATTCCGAATCCAATCCCTTGTTTTGATTTAGACCCATCGAATTTAAGAATATAGGCTTGATCATTTATAACTTGTAATTTACCATTCTTTGATGATGTCAGATTAGTCCTTTCAGTCTATGTGACATGGATTCTATCTATATTCATTTTTTATTCAGATCCATTGACCTTATCATGTTTTGGAAAATACTAATTTTCGATTCTATGAATTATCTCCAAACACATCATACAACTATTTTCTAAGTGTGCATCATTGTGTAACCTACACCAATCATGCAATAACAAAAAATTTAGTGAAATTTTAACTTTATCTCTCTTCTAAGCTTTTGTAACAATATTCTTCTAAAATCTATAATAGGTACTATTTTCTTCTTCAGAAGAATTGCAATCCGATTCAATTAAAACATATGTTCCAAGAGTTAAAAATTTGGTTTTTCTAGCATCACATGTAAATACTTCTTTTATTTTAACTCCTGAATTTTGTACTTTGCAAACTCCTAGTTCTACATCAATACATAAAACTTCATTTTTCTGGTTATATTCAGTGATCATATACTTCATGCTCAGTTCCCTTTCAATCCTAATTTGATTAGGAACTCCCTTCCATGATAACCACATATATGAGAAGTTAGTAGCCATATATCCATTCAAGACCTTGGACCAATCCCTACTCAATAACATACCATAAGTGTCAGGTATCTCAACAACTTGAATGTCTATATAATATTGAACTCTAGGATCCGATGCTAATTGCATATGAATATTAGTCAACTCTCCAACTATATTTACTTTTGTTTTATCAACTTGAGTAACCTTCTTTAAAGAACTTTTCAGAGTTAATCCTAGTGTTTGACATTTAGACAAAGGCATCACATTAGTAGATGCTCCAGAATCTACTAAATAATTATGAAGATTTTACCAAATATTCTCAAAGTTAGCAAAAATGGTGGAGACTCTATTTTTCCTTTGTAAAAGGCTACTTTCACATCTACTATAGGAACAATGTTCTTATCTTTTGTTTTAACCTGATTATCTTTCAATTGAGTATCTTTGAGCTTACCTTCTTTTGAAAAATATTCTAGTGAATTTAAGAAGGATTTCTTGATTACAGGTGTTCTGAGCAATTCTAACAAACAAAGACTAATCTTTACCTTTTTTATTTCTTTTTCTAGATAGGTAGTTCATTTTTTTTGGTCAGCGGAATCTATCTTTTCATTTCTTAAAACATTTGACAAGTTATAATGAGAGGTCACTTTGCGTAACGTTAGGTTATTACTTGATTTTTCATCAAGTGGAGTATTAAAGTTATTTGGCAGAATCAACGTCATTAATGGCCCATTGACTTTATTTCCACTGTTGGTTTTGCTTCTCATATTATGAGTATGTCCTTTCTAATACTGTTGAAAAGCGTGAATTTTGTCAATTTCTTCCTGGGGTTCATTTTCATCTTGATAAGGAAATGTGTATGTTTCTAGAGTCATGGCTGAATTATCACCCTCATACTCATGAGTGTAACTTGTAATGACAGTAGGTGATTTAACACATTCTTAGTTTTCAAGGAATAAAGAAAAATCATATCCTACTAGAACTAATTTGTTTCCCTTAGGAGGGTGAGAATCACATTGTTCATTATAGTGTGTAGCAGCTAGAAAAATATCTAAAGAAATTTTGAACTGTGAATAGTCTACTTCAACATGAACATTTGTGTTATGGATTCTACACCAATTATTCATCGCAAGATCAAATAAATTCACTATTAATGTGGTTATTTCATCCTTAGGATCATTGTTGTCTAAAGGTGTGGATAATCCTTTATTATTTGGTCGTGTATTCCAAGGTCTAGGTGGTTTAGGAGTATTATATGTCTAATTTTGTGAATCTTGATTATTATTTTGAGCATAAAAGTTTTGATTTATTAATTGTGTAACCTCTGTGGTCAATCTTTTGAGTTGAGCTATAATTTCTTTTTTCTTCCTTCTCCTCTGAAATTCTAACATTTTGATTTTCCTGAGTCTATGAGAAAATGAATTTATGTTAGGATGCAGCTCTATAATAGCTGGACTAGGGTGAGGGACTAAAGCTTGACTATTTCTTGATTGAAAGAAAGTATTTTGAGGAAATGTCCCATTCTAGACCACTGAAGGATACACATTAGGTGTTATAGGATGACTTAGAGGAACTCCATTTAAACTTGGGGTAGGGTAATTATTTAATCCATTTATGCCATTTGCAGACTATCCATTTCCAAGGTGTTTCATTTCTAAATTCACATTATTAGCTTCAGCATAAGCTTTGGGTAAAGTAGCAGGAGGATTTGCCTTTTGCTTCACAAACATAGCAGTTAAAGGATCTACTATTCTATAATAAACTGTGATGGCTGATAAATTATCCACTACATAAGGTGCTTGTAGCCTAGAATAAACCTTTTGAAACCTGTCACTAAAAGCAGTTATAGGTTATCCATCGAACCTCTTAATTTGAGAAAATTGATTATATAACAAAGAAGGATCTTTAGGTGCCCTAAATCTAGCTAAAAATTGGCTTTCCATATCTGTCTAGGATCTAATAGAATTGTGAGGGACATTGATGTACCATTGGTAAACTTCATCACTTAATTTGTATGGGAACAACCTACATACGACATCTTCATGTTGAATCCTTGCTCTAAAATATGTATCCTTAAAGATACTGATACGTTCTTCTACATCTTTGTAGAGATAATATTTGGGACACAACTTATCAAGATTTTTTGATAAATCATTGTATACGAAAAATTGAATTGGTGACTCTACGTTAAAGAATGTCATCACTATGGAGGGTGGTGGTATAACAATCATTGGATTTGGTGGAATCACACTTACACTTCCAAATTTTTGAGGTCTATATGATGTTCAACCAATAAGTTTGACTAGAGTCACACAAGGATCACCAGATTGAGATCTAGTGACTTTACGAAAATCCATCTTAAAGACCTAAAACAACCAAAAGGACAACAAAATGCCCTCCTTCTAGTGCTAGTTCATGTTGACGATGATTTCACTCACAACACCAGGGTGAACAAAAATCTCCACAAACAAACCACAAAGAATCCTATCCTTCTTGAAAGACCTGGAACAAGACAATCTCAAAGGGGATATATGCCTGAACAAAACAGAAAGATTGACTCAGTTCAATCCCCAGTCTTCGATAATGAGGTCATGATCATACTAGGTTCACTTCAGGGTATGATGTGAATTTTTTGTTAATATCAAAGGGAATATGTTCATTTATTTTGATTTTATCAAATATCATAAGAATTTTGTAAAATATTTCTAATTCATTCATAAAAATAACATCATGAAATCAAAAGATTTGAAATAATATTCCATGAACATCAGAAATTTTGTTTGCTATCACTTAAGTATAATAAAATGAAATATTTTCAATAAATTTCTATCCATTCATCTATTTTTTGGAACATTTTCAAAAAATTTAAGCATCTATTCTAAAATAAAGTATAAAAATATTGAAATTAAAATTTCTCCTAGTTATTCTCCATGCATGCCCCAAATAATTAATTAAATTAAAGAAAACCACTTTATACTTCACCAGATTGCTTCACAGCTACATACAAAATGATGTGAGATTTTAAAGAGTGGGGTTCTAGTTTGGACACCGAGTAGTTTATGTATGCACCCTTAAACGATGCAACATATAGGCGTGTTCAATTGAACTAACAAAACCAGCTACAAAAGGTTCATGAGATAGGTAGGTATCAAATTGTCTCTGATATTAATTAATGTCTATGTGTATACAAGTTTTTAGACCAGAATGATTCAAAAAATAGGAAAAAAGAACAAAACTTAGAGAAGTTTTGGCTCTTCCGACATCAACAAATTATAAACTTAAAATGAAAATAAAGAAAAAATGGCCTTTTATAGGGACAAGGCCCTAAGAGTTTAAACTTAAAGTCCTTCAGATAATTAGAAATAACAAATCAAAAGGTAGCACGTGGCAAGCACCAACTATCATTTAGAACATTCTAGATGAAGTCAAAGATTTGAATTCATCAACAACAACACTCTTCTCTCTTTACTCTAGTATGTAATACTCTGCATAAACCAAGGCTATCAACATCCTTTTGAATACCGAAAAAAATACATCCATAGGGACCGGGAACAACCTGCAAAATTACAAAACAAATATTATCGTAACACCTCCGATATCCAATATCTTTTATCATTCAAGACTTGGGCTTGGAATCCTTTCTCTATCTTTCTTTTCTTGATACTCTTAAAAAAATCCCAATGCTTGATGCATATGATCTTTTAAAATTCCCCGTATAGCATTCCAAGTGAGCTTAAGCCTAATATATTCTTTTGATACCTGAAGTATTATATTATTTCTCTAAACTCTATCTATTGCATATTTATCTATAGTGTTCCTACATTGTATGATCTCATCAATAACCTCCCGAGTTAATAACTAAACAAGCTCTCTATTTATTCTTTTGATCCATTCCTTGAAAGCTTTGGCTTCCTTACCCTCCTATCCTAATTTTTGAGGATTACATCTTTGACGTGCTAACTGTACACATCTAAAAATGGGCACAGTTATTCAAACTTGTTAATTAATTAAATATGAATTATTTAATTAATATTCTAAATTCATCTACATATAAATAAATTTATTTATCTATTTATATTGTTCATTTTTCCAATTCTTCTAGTTTATTTAAATAAATAAGTTTATTTAATTATTGCTATTTTCCTCTTAATTAAATTAAATAAATTTCATAATTTATTTATTTGATTATCATTTTATTTCTAAAGTTTGAATATTTAAATTCAAACAATGGAATATTCATCCTCCATTTCACATTTAAATATTTTATATTTAATATCTTTTTCACCCCACTTAATTAAATATTGTAAAATATTTAATTACTCATCTTTTTCACTTCTTACACATAATTAAATATTAAGTATTTAATTGTGGAAGCTTCTAAATTCATTGTCACAAGAAATTAAGTAAATTTATTTATTTAATTAGCAATTATCCTCAACTTTCAACCAATTTTCATAAATGAAAAGATAAATGCCATGTTTGTCTCCATTTTTGAATGAGGATGGTTTTGTGGGTTGAAAACATTCTTCCACTTTCCTCTCAACCTTCTACCTTTCTCTCAACTTCTTAATCTCTCACCATTCATCTTAATAGGTTTGAATTTCAACCCTTGATCCTTGCCAACTAGATTCTTGCCTCCGAAAATCTATAAATACAGCCTTCTCGTAAGTAGATTTCATCCTAGATTTCATACGTAGTTACTATAGTTGCATTCGAATCAGTATTTTAGTAAATCTCATATCATAGCATCATAGAATTTCAAGTTCAATTTCATAGCTTAAATCATATAGCAATACACATGCATTTTCAATCAATCTCATTCTCCTAAGTTGTCATTTCAACAAGCTGCTGCTTACATAACTAAGAGCCAGCAACCTTAATCAAATACTTGGAGATAGAGGACAATGGGATGAATTTGAAGGAGCTGCTGTCATTTTAGAGTTTGCTTTTTGTATTTTCTAAATTAGTTTATTTCAATCAAATGTCTCATTGGTGTGTTAGTTTACCTCCTAATTAGTTCACATATTCTAACAACACATTTTTGGCACCCACCATGGGGCCTCCCCCCATTTTTAATCTTTTTATTGTAGGTTTTCTGATAGGTGAAAGACTAGAGTTGCACTTTAGTGCATATGAGCCTCTATTTAGTGCATCCTCAGACTATTTCAACGCATCCCTTGACTATTTCAGTGCATCCATGGACTGTTTTAGCACATCCATGGACTGTTCTAGTGCACAGATGACCTATTTTCATGCATCCCTATTTGATCATTTAGCGCATTTGTTGACTGTTTTGGCGCATAGATGAACTATTTTAGCACATACAGTGGTTGTAAAAAAAAATATATTTTGATTCTGACGCCATCCGCGAACAAAATTTTTCAATTCAGTTTCAAAGTAAAATGAAGCAATCTTAGGATGGACACTTAAATCTGGAATTTATCAATCCTAGGATAATCACCAAACTTTATTTTATGCTGGTTAAAATGAGTCCAATGTTTGTTTGGAAGCAGAATCTTCACTTAGCATAGAAAACTATCATTTGGATTTAAAATTGAACCATTTGTTTGTTGCGATTGTTGGGTAATAGGTATATGCTCTCCCCTTTATTGGGTGATCAGAACACCAAACTTACCTATTTCATTTTATGCAATTCATGCTTTATTACAACCTTTAGAAGGCCTGTTGTAGTGGGAAAAAGTACTCACCCTATAGGAACGACCTAAGTGGGAACAACCAAAGCCATGTTTTCCAACCCACTCTAATCAAAAGTGAATTTTGGGGAAACCCATATTCAATAGAAGTGAGCAAGATCACCATCCCCAAAATCTTTGTTCTAAAGATTGGGAGGTCTCTTGAGGGATTTTATCTATTGCCATGTTGAACGGATACCTTTACTACAAACCATAGTGTAGAAGCCAGCGGTGTCAGTATCCAAAAATTATTTCAATCACAATGCAAGGGGAGGGAAGAATTTTCCCCCAAGACACTCACCATATAATCGCCACAGATTGTTTTCTCAAGGGATCAAGAAATCTAACCTTGAGTATGCACCTGGAAAAGACAAAAACACGGGCAAACTCTAGGGGTGACATGGCTGTGTGAGTTGATGCGATTTTAAGTTGTGGGATGTGATTCCTATGATGACCTACTTGACAACTAAGAGTGAGTCTGTTTGAATTGCTTATCTTGTTAAAAACTTGTGGAAATCTCAAGAACATACACTCTTTGTTTAGATTTTAGGATTAACAAAACAACTGTCTACTACAGTATGTCATTTTTTTTACATTTAAATCAGATTAAGATCATCCAAAAATATCAAACTATCAAAACATGTCTGTCTCAGAAAAATAACTAGTAAGTTTAGCGCATCATAGGTCTATTTCAGTGCATTTGTGCTTTGTTTTAGAACATTTGTGCTCTATTTCAGTGCATATGTGCTCTATTTTAGTGCATTTTTGCTATGTTTTAGTGCATCTGTGCTCTGTTTCAATGCATCTATGCTCTATTTTAGCGCATTTGTGCTCTGTTTCAGTGCATCTATGCTCTATTTTAGCACATCTGTGCTCTATTTCAGCACATCTCTGCTCTATTTTAGCACATATGTGCTCTATTTCGGTGCATATGTGCTCTGTTTCAGTGCATCTGTGCTTTGTTTTGGTGCATCTATATTTCGAGCCTAGGTAATTTTTTTGACATTTAGAAATCGATTGTCTCAGTCTAGTCTTTTTCTATGCTCAAAGTTTGGAAGTCTGCAACTTTTTCCAAAAAGTCCCTAGAGAGGAAGATTAGAAAGCCAAATAAATCTCTCAGTTATAAGAAGTTATTGAAAAAGAGGAATTTTTTATACCAAAGTCAAAAGGTCTTGCTTGAACATAGGACCTTTATTCATCGATATCATGACTTTGTTAGAGGTTTCACTGATGGTTATGCTATAGAACCGTTATACTCATGAGCTTTCTTTCAAAGAAGAGCCCTTTCTCAAAGGCATAATCATAGTCAACGCATTCATTCCTCTTACATTCCCCAACTTGCAATTGTATACTCTACTCATCCTAATCAATTTTTGCAATAGAGAACCCAAGTGCACTAGGCATTTATCACAAATTCTTCTTTTTACAAAGCTACGATCAAACTTCACAAAGTGCAAAATCATCTTTATTTTTAATCTCTGGTTTAATTCCCACCAATGGGATTATCATCCTTTCAATCAAGGAATCATGAGATATAGATTAGAAATCTCTTAAGTCATAGAATCTTCATTCTATCCTAACTTTCATATCTATCAAAATTGCACTATTTCATTCTCTTTTATCAAAGTTAGTAGAAATTTGGCAAAGCTTATGTCTATTGTCACGAGATCTCGAAAGCACATAGAAAAAGATGAAAGAGAAATTATAGTAAGAAAAATGGGTGATAATAATGATAGAGAAGAGAATCCCTTTCATAATTCAAATACTAAAGAGATAACAGAAGAAAGGCTTCAAGAAGCAAAGTAGGATCCCCAATTCCATACTCTTATGGAAAGGATTTTAGAATGAAACAAGGAAAGATATTTCCTTTCATTAGCTAATCGAGGAGCTAAGTTACTTTCTGATTTTGACATAGAAGGGATTAAAGAAAGTCTTGAAGCCCCTCTTAATGATTTTAATGCCCTTACTCAATAGTTAAAAGCATTACAAGGGAAAATAAAGGAAATCCAAGGGGGTACAACAAAGAAGTATGTTTTGGATGATATATCTCCTTATCCATTTGGTAGGAGTCTTCAAATGATTCTTTTTCCAAAACATTACGAAATCCCTAAATTTGATAGGTATAATGGGAAAACTGACCCCATTGAACATGTGAGGGATTTCCAAAATATGAGCTTAGGATTTTCTCATGAAGATACCTACTTAATGCGATTGTTTCCACGAATTCTGGGTGGACAATCCATGGAGTGGCTTTCAAAGATCACTCCCCCCATCAGAACATTTGAGGAGTTAATAAATAAAATACTCCTACAACATCCAGCACCAGATAACCATTCTTGATCTATGTAAGGTAAAAAAAAGGTAGGGGAATCTTTCACCACTTTTTTACAAAGGTGGAAAAGGGTGTTTGCTAGATACTCCTGTCCTATTCCTAAAACAGAAAAGATGGAGATCTTTATCGATAGTCTGAATCAGGAGATGAGTTACAGACTAAACCTTCACTGTCCTCAATCATTTGAAAAAATGATTGAAAACATGATTACTATTGAAGGTGCTTTGGTCAAGCATGGAGTTCTACAAATCGATAAAGAGGGTTCAAATTCGTACAACAACAATAACAATAGTAACAACAATGATAAGTCACAATTTTGGACTTGAAATAAAAATGTTGTGAATGATGGGGTAGTAGATGCTAACAATGTGAATGTGAAGCCTACCATCCTTAATGTATCAAGTGTCCAATGTAGCAATAATGCTGGAAATTCTAGTACCCAAGGTAATGTTTCCAATCAAGGGAATGTGACTAATAATCATGGAAATAATTTTGGCAATAATCAAAATTCAAATATGCCCAGATCTTCATATTTTTCAAATCGATGGAGTTTTACTCCCTTGGGCCAATCTTTGGAATCCATTCTCAAAGAACTATTGAATCAAAATGCTATTACATTGCCACCACAAAGAGATTATGAGCCTCGAGTTAAACCACCATCGTGGAATGACTAACACTTTTTTTATTATCATAGGTGTAAAGGTCATAAGACAAATAATTGCCAAGGGTTAAAGAATATTGTTCAGGATTTGATTGATAACCATACCATCACGATTGAGGGACATAATGCTAATGATGACCATCAGGCATTCAAGGATCCTCTCCCTAATTATCAAAAGGGGAATCCTCGGGTGATAAGGGAAAGAATGTTAATTATGTCCACGACACCATTATCAATCATATTTACACGGATGATTAGCAAATCAATGCTATCAGAATCAAAGGTAAGTAGGAATATCAAGAAGTCAACGCTACAACAAGGGGACAAGCCAAAATCATTGTAAAAGAAAGCTCATCGAAAGCAATAGTTCCCCCTCCAAGTCAATACAATTTGGTTGATCAACTACGAAAAACATCAGCCCAAATTTCTATCTTGGAGCTCTTAAAGTTATCACCTGCGCATAAGGACATTCTAGAAAAGGAACTTGTTGATACATTGTCTCTCTTAATTTGGATATCAATAAATTTCAAGCCATGGTGGGACACTTGTCCTCATCCACATGTTTATCCTTTACTGAGAAGGATGACTCATCCATGACCCATCCACATAATTCATCACTCTACCTAGAGGTTACAGTTCACAAAGCCCGAATTAGATGTGTCCTAATAGATGGGGGAGCTAGATTAAAAATTTTTACTTTGAAATTGGTCCTCGCTTTGGTATATTTTAAAGAATCTATAGATCCACGAAGGAAGATTATAATCAAGGCATACGATGATGAGGAAAGAGCTTCCAAAGGCCTCATCATGCTACCAATCAGAGTGGGACCTATTGTGAGGAATACCTTTTGTCGGGTTCTAGATCGGGATCTATCCTATAACATACTCTTGGGTCGTCCATGGATCCATGACATGCAAGCTATTCCGTCTACTTATCATCAATGGTTGAAGTTTCCATATGATGGATAGGAAGTAACAATACCTGTTGATCACATTAGCAGTCAAACTTGCTCTAACCTAAGAGCAACTCAGGACACACTCATCCCACATAATAGAGAGGCTTTGGCCATCTCTACGTCTAAATATAAAGAGAAAGCACTAGAAATGATAAGTAATTTTTGTGCCAAGATAAAATTGAAAGATAATGGGGTGGGAGAATATTATTTATCTCTCTCTAATCTACCAATATCTCCAAGATCCCATGATCAACCATCAACATCCATACAATAGGCTACAACAGCTTTAGCCTCAGCTTCAGTTCCCATCACCAAGTTTAATGGAGTATCTATCAAATAAAATAAAATGGAAGATAGAGCTATCCTTGATTGGCTCTATAAAGATGAAGAAGAATTTGTACAACATGTCAAGTTACCCATAGAACAATATGGAAAAGGTTATGCGATCATGCAGCAAATGGTTTATGAAGGAAATGGCCCTATAGGTAAAAGAAAAGAGGGTATTTTTGAACCTATCCAACTAAAAACAATGCACCCAAAGGATAAGACTAGGTTAGGATATGGTGAAGATACAAAGGAAGAAGTAGTACAAAGAATGTCTAAAGAGGAGTTAGCTGAAATAATTCTGAGAATTCAAGCAAACAATTCTGACACTGACTCCAATGAATATGAATGGGATGATGTCTCTGATGATACATTATTGATGGAGGAAAGGGTGGATGTCATACACAAATTCATACCCACATTCTTACAAGGGGAAAGCTCAAGGCCTCCGCTTGATTATGTTCTACAAAATGATCATGACTCAAGTGAAACTGATTCGATTCAAAGTGAGACAAATCATCTATAGGAGGATACCATCCTAGATCTCTCCCATAACGACATTAATAATAGCATCATGACCCTAACGGCTAGTGACCTTACTTATCCTAATGATCCATTTCCTTTGGTCCATCCCGAACTCATCAATTGGGAACAAATTGCACCAATTGATATCCCAAATTTTCCAAATGACGAAACCATCATAAACTTCCTTTGTTCATCCCAACCAGAAACAAGTTCCACCAGGGAATCACAAGATCAAAGTTTTTGACAGGAAAGTACCAAGTTTTTCAGCTATAAAATAAATAAAATAAAAGAAAGATATAATGGTGAAAACCTAACAAAGGCAGTATTAGATCAAGAAAAGAGAAAAATAAAAAGCGTATCCAATAGTGAAAACTTTTCAAAGGAACTAGAAGATGGGAAACTTAACACTCTCCCATAACATTACCAAGAAAGGTCTTCTATTCTAATAGAACCAACAGAGGCACTCAATATAGGTACTATGGAACAACCCAAAGTCTTGAAACTTGTTGCATCTCTAACAGAAGAGGAAATACCAAGATTCACAAAATTTCTTAGAAACAATCAAATAAGTTTTGCATGGTCCTACGCAGATATGCCTGGATTGGATCCAGATCTCATCATGCATCATCTATCTATTATGACGAGGGAAAAACTTGTGAAGCAGAAACTCAGAAAAATGCATCCACATGTTACATTATTGGTTAAAGAGGAGTTAAAGAAGATTTTAGATGTTGGATTCATTGGTCCATCGACTATGCAGAATGGATCTCCAATATTGTACTTGTTTCAAAGACAGACTAAAGGATCAAAATTTGTACAGATTTTAGGGATTTGAACAAGGCATGTCCTAAGGTGATTTACCTCTGCCAAACATAGATATGATTTCTGATTTGACTACTGGACATGTGATGTATTCATTAATGGATGGATTTTTAGGATACAACCATATAAATATTGCACTAGAGGATCAGGATAAAACAACATTCACATGCCCTTGGAATACCTATTGCTATAACGTAATGCCATTTGGGTTGAAGAATGCAAGAGCTACATACAAATGTGCAATGACAACAATTTTCATGATATGATGCATACATTCATGGAGGATTATATCGATGATCTCCTCACTAAATATAACACCAAGGAAGGACACATTGCTATCTTATCTAAAATTTTCAAAAGAATGGAACAATTCAAAGTGAGACTTAATCCAAAGAAATGTATCTTTGGAGTAAAATCTGGAAAGCTGCTAGGTTATATTGTATCAGAAAAGGGAATTGAGGTGGATCCAACTAAGGTACAAGAAATTATTGATATGCCACCACCAAGGAACATTAGTCAACTACGCTCTTTGTAAGGATAATTACAATCCATCTAAAGATTTATTGCCCAACTGGTAGATAAAAGTTTACCATTTACCATCTCTTGCACAAGAATGTTCCATTTAAATGGGAAGACAAATGTGAAGCAACGTTTGATCAAATAAAGAAGTATCTCATGAATCCACCAATATTGATTCCACCAGTGCAAGGTGCACTACTCCTATTGTATATTTCTACCATGGAAATGTCCCTAGGCGCATTATTGGCACAGGAAGACAACTCTGGAAAGGAACAAACAATCTATTACATCAGTCAAACTTTGACAAGTCATGAACTAAATTACACCTTCATTGAAAAAGCTTGCTTAGCAGTAGTGTTCACTTCTCAAAAGTTATGACATTATATGCTATCACATACAATAAAGCTTGTGGCTAAGATTGATCCACTCAAATATCTTCTAAGTAAGGCAACCTTAATTGGCAGGTTGGCTAAATGGGTCATGATCCTGAGTGAATTTGACATTCATTATGTTGATTGAAAAGCTATAAAGGGATAGGTAATTGTAGATCAGTTAGCAGAAGCACCAATGCCAGTAGAACACCTAATACACATTGATTTTCCTAATACCGATGTATTCATAACATCTACTAAGCAGTCATGGGCACTCTACCTTAATGGTTACTACACTCAACATGGTTCAGGAGCAGGGATTCTTTTCATTACACCTCAAGGACATACAGTTCCAAAATCTTATCGGCTAATGTTCCCTTGCACAAATAACATAGCTGAGTATGAGGCACTATTAATTGGCATGAGAATTGCAGTGGACTGGAAAATCATAGAACTTCAAGTTTTTGGTGATTCACAACTTGTTATAAATCAAATCAATGATGAATACCACACTAAGGATGACAAGTTGATACCTTACAAAAAAATGGTGGACAATTTCAAGAAATAATTTGTTGATATCAAGTTCATACAAATTCCACGTATTGATAATAAAGCAGTGGATGATATGGCTACAATCACATCTCTACTCCAGTTTTCAGAGAAACAAACAAGGTATGATTTACTGGTGTAAAAATTGTTTTCTCCCACCTATGACTCAAATCATTTGCCACTTAACCAGTTTTGATTCTCCCTTGTATGGCCAAATTTACACATACCTAAAGGATACCATTTTACCTTTAGATTTGTCTAGAAATCAGAAAAGGAATTTGATTCATCAATCCTCCCGTTATACCTTAATTGCTAATGTCTTATATCGGCATGGTCTAGATGGTACCCTCCTTAGATGTCTCGAACACAATGAATCTTAAAAGGCCTTACAAGAGGTACATGGTGGCATTTGTGGAACGCACTCAAGTGGACTAACCTTAGCAAAGAAACTTGTTAGATTGGGTTACTACTGGCTGACCATGGAGAAGGAATCATTCATCTTTGTGAAGAAATGTGCAAAATGTCAGATTCATGGGAATCTCATTCATGCTTCTTCTCAGGAATTACAACCCTTTACCACAACATGGCCTTTTGCTCAGTGGGGATTAGATCTAGTTGGCAAGATACACCCATCATCTTCAAATGGACACAAATTTATCATCATAGCCACTGAGTATTTTACTAAGTGGATTGAAGTTGTTCCCATGACAAATATTATTGGTAAGCAAATCTCTTCATTCATTTTGAACTATATCATCTATCGATATGGTATTCCGAACTTCATTATCACAGACAATGGAAGACCCTTTAAAAATCAGGATGTTGATGAACTATGTGAAAGATTTCACAGCCAACATAGATTCTCAACACCTTACTATCCACAAGGGAATGATCAAGCTGAAGCTTCAAACAAAAAAATTCTAAAGATTTTAAAGAATATAGTGAATGAAGCAGGTCGTGATTGGCAAGTCCAATTAAATCCAGCATTGTGGGCATACAAAACAAGTATCTGCACACCAACAGGTGCTACTCCCTATGCTTTGGTCTATGGAGCCGAAGCTATTCTACCACTAGAATTTGAGATTCCTTCACTTTGAGTATCACTAAAGGGGTTATCAATGATGAAGACTATAGAGTATCAAGGTTGCAAGAGCTAGAACTTCTTGACAAATGGCATTAAACTGTAGTCAATCATTTGAAGAGATATGAACAAATTATGTCCCGCAGCTACAATCACATAGTCAATTCATGAGATTTTCAAGTGGGTGACTTGGTTCTCAAAGAAAACCCTCGTAATCAATAGGATCGGGAAAAGAAAGGCAAGTTTGAACCTAATTGGTTGGGCCCGTTCATTATCATTGCTGCATATGGATCAGGGGCATATCAGTTGTCAACATCAAAAGGGGACTTGTTTGAAGATCCTACAAACAACATTCATGTGAAGAAGTTTTATGCCTAAAAATATAAAAAAATAATATAAAAAAAAATAAAAAATCGTTGTCTTGATGTAAACATGGCAAACAGGCGTCTTGGTAACAACAAAAAAAAATCATAAAAATAGGAAAAAATGCAATAAAAACAAATGATGAAAACCTAGAAAATAGGCATTGTTTGTGATTTTTTTTGGCTCTCTCATCTATTAGGTTACATTATGCATATTCACCTTTCATCGACATCACATACATGCCTAGCCATCACATTCGCATCATACATCATAGCATCTCCTTAAAATGACAAGGATCTCATCATGGCTTGATGACTAGGGTTATCCTTAGTAGTAGTTGTGTCTAGCAAAAGTCAGAGTATAGGGTCACTAGGGGGGGCAATTCACTTCTTAAAACTTTCTAGTAGGCAGTTGGCAACATGTGTCAAGAATCGGAATATCAAGAAACAAAAAACTTTTCCAATTAAACTGAGTCCACATGACTATTTGAAAGATAACTTAAACAAATTGGATGATCTTAATTTGAATAAAATGAATGACAAACTTAAAGCATAAGTTGAATTGTTGTTTTGACATTTGATGACATCATATCTTTGGAGTGGTTCAATGATGTACTGAACTAGAATCACAAGGAAGGAGTATGATTTTTCTTTGCTTGCTGTCTATAAGATAATCACTAGTATTGTGCAAATTTGTCATAGGACATGCTCTACAATGTATCATTGATGACATTTCAAAATTTGCATAGGAAAATGGTTAACTTTTGTCTATTTATGCAAACAATACTTAGGTCATCTTGGTTCAATTATACCTCGATGCTTGTATTAACTTGCTATATCAAACATCATGAAAATAGTACTCAGGTCATCATTGGTGCTAACATACCCTTTGAAGCTTGTACTAACTTTCAACATATCAAAAGGCTCAATGATGAAAATCAAGCATAGCATGGAATGACAAATAGGATAATGGTTCATTACTATATTCTAGGATTGCATAATTCATTTAGATTTGCATTTTGGAGGCTATTTAAGTAGATTTTTGAAGGTTGGAAAAATTTTCATATATCTTTTCAAACAAAAATTGAGTAAATTTGGACATTTGTGGCATCTCATTGCATTATCATTTATTACATATCATTTCATCATGACTATTAATTTTAGTTATCATTATCATTACATTTGCATTACTTTCCATTTTTACATCATATCATTATTATCATTATCATTATTTGATCCCATTTATTTTATCATGATCATTATCCATCTTTTAATATTTTATCATTTTCATCATATTATGCATTGATCATTCATCCCATATCATTTCCAAGCATTTACATTTACATCCATTTCACATCATCTTACATAAATATACATTGTTACAAAGCTTGCATCCATTTTCATATCATCTTTTAGGTTATTAAATTCATATCAATTGCATCATATCATTAGATATTATTACATTATATCATTTTTGTTATCATTCATCCATCATTATCATTATCATAATTATTCACCAATTCATATCATTATTATGATCATTATTCCTTTTAGTTTATCTCATTTTCATATCATTCATTAAACATTCATCACATTTATATCTCATCATATTATCCCATTCAAATCATAACTTTTCATTTAGGCCTCATTCATCATATCATTTTTAGGACATATTATCTCATTGAAATTATTCATCATTACATCATTACATCATTACATCTTACATACATCATAAAAGTAAATCATTTATCATTTCATCATATTACATCATCATATCATCATTTGCATCATCATCATAAAAATCATAAACATCATAGCATATAGAAATAAAATGCATAAACCATCCATAACACATGCATAATCGAATCACCACTGCATATCATAAATCTCATCAAAACAAATGTCTAGAGGTACAAGGATATCAAATGTTTCAACAAGATATATCAAATACAATAAATAAATATGTCAAGACACTCATCACTGAGGGGAATCTTGGATCTCTGCTCCCAAAATCTTTGATCTCTCATCTAACTAGCTGACCCACACTCCTGGTAGTACTCCTGGTATGGCTGCGAGAATGGGTCTGAGACCGAGTACCTAACTGTGTGAAGGCAATCCTCCTCTCGGGTGGAACTGCCTCAAAGTATCTCATCCTATAATACTCGACCTCCCGAGCGGTCTCCAATCCCTCTGCTACAACCTCTCCAATAGAGGTTCTCTCGACTGATCTCAGGAGTCTCTCAGTTACCCCCTTGGCCTGTATGCATCTCTCTCGAAAGCTATCTCACTCTATTGTAAGCTGAGCTATCTGTGGGTCATGAGGTGGTGGTTGTGCAACCTGTGCCTATAGATCATCACCTATTCCTATGCCAATTGACTCTAAAGAGTCTGAACCTCTGCTTGCAAGGAATCCATCTGTCCTTGTGTAGGAGCCCTAATAGTAACCTGTGGAGCTGAAGTACTCGGCTGATCCACTACTCTTGATGTCTGTGGCCTTGTACTGAAAGGTATATCAAAGAAAAATCTCTAACCTCCACTCCCACCATCTCCATCATCCCCATCATCCCCATTGTCCTCTGAGCCATCTGACTCCTCCTCCTCCATCTCCTCATCCTCCTCATCCACATCCATGGCTACTCCACCTATATCCTTGGCCTTCCCATCCTATGCCCCTGCCTCTGCTGGTACCTATGCCTGACCCTGTGGCTGCCTGTGCCTGTGGCTGTGATCGTGCCTACTGTATCGTTAGTCCTCCCAATAATGGAGTAGGCTCCTCTAGACTAGTAAATCTTGAAAATGGATGAGTATAAAAGTATACGGCGTACTCATGTGGCATCCCTACATCTGTAACCTCTATATGTATAGCCCAATAATCTAGCTACAGATCTAGGTACTCTACTCTAGCAGCCTTGATTGTCACAAATGGCCCCCACTCTAGCACATCCTCTTGGCACCTGGCATAGTGTGCCACACCCTATGGAATCATCTATACTAATCCGTACTGTCTTAGGACCCTCATCCCCAAGAACCGATCAATGATAAAGGGGGTACACCCAATCAAGTATCTGGATCTCATTTAGTAAGGTAGCTTTATATCATCCACCTCCCAGGGATCACAATCTAAATATGGTCTCTAGATGACTGTATCCAAATCATCTAGCATGTGTTGCTAGTACTCTAGCTTGCCCAACATCGATTGGACAAGGGGACCTGTGTAGGCATAAACATATGGGAAACCAAGTGGGCAATCTCTCTGAACAATGGGGCGAGTGATGGAAAAATGCTCCCATGCAAATATCTATAACAAAGTAACTCCACAGGAGAGACTCTTCCCATCTAAATACATGACCTAATGAATATCATGATATAGATGGGAAAGCATGCATGATCCCCATGCATATCTAGTGCGATGGAGAAGCATGTCCTCCAGAATCCTACCCCAACCAACTGATAGTCCCTTTGAACTACGATCAGCACAAAGGAAACCACCGATGAATCCCGCTAACACTGAAGGCAATGGGGCATATCTCTCTACCATATCCTTTTAGGCAATCTCATACCCGTCGGTATGAGGATCCTGAAAGACTTGTCTCAGCGCATCAATCCCTCTAATCTCCTTGTGATCATAGATCACAAGCTCACCAACTATAGGAATACCCAGAATCCTGTATACATCCTCTGGAGTCATGGTAATCTCTCCTGTGGGCAGATGAAAGGTGTTATGCTCACTATGCCACCTCTTAGCTAGCACATTCAATAGTGCCATGTTGATCCTATACTGTGGGATCCTCAATAATGGGCTCAACCCACATTGGTATATCACCTCTAGATCTGCCTAGGAAAATCGAGGAATCATCTCCCATGTGCGGAGAAATGTCTCTCTAATCTGGAGGAGGTTAAATTCCTCCTTTATCACATTACAAGCAATCATGCAAATCAATCAACAGGGAATATCTAATCAAATCAGTACATCAAGCAAGTTCATTGATCAAATCAAATGGGCAATCAGCTCAATCAAATCAAATCCTATTTGTTTTTCAATCATGAAAGCAAATTTATCAATCATTTCTACTATTTATTTTTCATATCGCATGAAAACAAATTTAATAGTCAATTGACTCAACATCTGTCTATTTTTCTTTCAATCGGGAAAGCAAATCTATCATCTATTTGTCTTTCAAATAGGAAAGCAAATTTATTTTACTATTTGTGCTTCAAGCACGAAGACAAATTTATCAAATCAATCTAATCTATTCTTGATGTTATTCAACAACATATAATGAGTTGTACAATATAGCAACAATCATCAAGTACATATCAATTTTTCTTCAAAATTTGAAATTCAGAAAAAATTCATGGATGCGCTAAAACAGTCAATCAATGCGCTAAATCATGTATCCACGACTTTCATCCATGAATGCGCTAAAATAGTCAATCAATGTGTCACTCCATCTATGTGTGATTCTATCTAGTCTATGTGCTCAAATAGACTACGGATGCGCTAAAGAACCTATGCGTGATTCTATCATGTAGATGTGTTACTCTATCTCATCAATGTGCTAAACTAGCCTATGCGCAAATCTAGCATTCTACGCGGGAAGCTTTCCTGGATGTGCTAGTTAATCTATCCTATGCACTATTTCATCTATGCATAACTGTTCTACATCTATGTGCAACTTTGAATGTGTGACTCTATCTCATGGATGCGCTAAACTATGGCTCACATGCGCTAAAGCAGAATAAAAAAAAATTAAAAATTAAAAAATGCATGAAAATTAATCAAAAAAAATTTGCACAGAAGGTCAAGTCAACTTACCGGAGGTCCATATGGAGTTGGTCTTTGATATCGGCTGGCTCGCTCGAATTTGTGGTGCTCATAAGGGATCGACTTCTCATTTTTATCTCTCAGAGCTCTCAAAATTACTACAAGTTACTATTCAAATGACAATGACTTTTCACATTTTCCACCTTTTAAGGGGGTAAAAGTGGAAAATTATTCAAATTTTTACTATATAGAGTGCTATTTCGAGAGTTAAATCACCATTTTTTTTCCAAAATCAATTAAATTCTTTTGAATCATCCTCATCATCATGTGATTTATCTCTCGAGGGGGCATATAGCATTGGTAAATTCCAAATTCTGGGGCAAAATTCTTTAAAGTAATGTGTAAAACACATCACTTCAAAGAGGTGCAAAATGTACACATCTAAAAATGGTCACGGTTATTCAAACTTGTTAATTAATTAAATATGAATTATTTAATTAATATTCTAAATTCATCTACATATAAATAAATTTAATTATTTATTTATATTGTTCATTTTTCCAATTCTTCTAGTTTAATTAAATAAATAAGTTTATTTAATTATTGCTAGTTTCTTCTTAATTAAATAAAATAAATTTCATAATTTATTTATTTAATTATCATTTTATTTCTAAAGTTTGAATATTTAAATTCAAACAATGGAATATTCATCCTTCATTTCACATTTAAATATTTTATATTTAATATCTTTTTCACCCCACTTAATTAAATATTGTAAAATATTTAATTACTCATCTTTTTCACTTCTTACACATAATTAAATATTAAGTATTTAATTGTGGAAGCTTCTAAATTCATTGTCACAAGAAATTAAATAAATTTATTTATTTAATTAGCAATTATCCTCAACTTTCAACCAATTTTCATAAATGAAAAGATAAATGCCATGTTTGTCTCCATTTTTGAATGAGGATGGTTTTGTGGGTTGAAAACATTCTTCCAATTTCCTCTCAACTTCTTAATCTCTCACCGTTCATCTTAATAGGTTTGAATTTCAACCCTTGATCCTTGCCAACTAGATTCTTGTCTCTGAAAATCTATAAATACAGCCTTCTCGTAAGTAGATTTCATCCTAGATTTCATCCCAGATTTCATACGTAGTTACTATAGCTGCATTCGAATCAGCATTTTAGCAAATCTCATATCATAGCATCATAGCATTTCAAGTTCAATTTCATAGCTTAAATCATATAGCAATACACATGCATTTTCAACTCTCCTAAGTTGTCATTTCAACAAGCTATTGCTTACACAACTGAGAGCCAACAACCTTAATCAAATCCTTGGAGATAGAGGACAATGGGATGAATTTGAAGGAGTTGCGATCATTTTAGAGTTTTCTTTTTGTATTTCTAAATTAGTTTCTTTCAATCTAGTGTCTCATTGGTGTGTTAGTTTACCTCCTAATTAGTTCACATATTCTAACAACACACTAACAATTTCATAAAATATTGATACTTATCAAGCAATCTTTTACTTTCCATGGTGACTTTTTCAAATCCTTCAACACTTTGTATCAAAATGTCACCTTCCCACTTCAATTGTTTCTTCCATTTTTCTAGAAATAGAGCTTCTTGTTGTAACATTAAATTTCCCTATATTAAACCTTGGACATCTATTTGTATGAGAATTTCAACATTTTTCTTCTCAATATTAATTTGTTCCTGACAAACCCTACATTCACTTTCAAAGCTTTTTGATTTTTTAGACCAATGGTATGCTTCCTTATATTTCCCTATTGCATCTATGATGAATTTTTCTCCCTATTTTACCTGGTACTCAACCCATTCTTCAAATAAATTCATTTTATGGCGAGTCGCTACAATTGCATCCACCTGCTCTTGTGAAATTAATAATGGATGTTGGGGCAGTTTTGTTTGTGCTTGACCAGATAGGGTTAGATATTTTATAAAATTTTCTAAGGTAGCAATCCATTCTTTCAATTCTCCTTTCTTATTTTTTTACTTTTGTACTCTAGCAGCAGTGGCATCCAAATACACTTTTATTTCATCCAACTCTTACTTCTAGGACGAGCGTCCAAGATTAATACTTGTTATCTTATAATCCTTAGGTGTTATTTAATGTCTATGTTTATTAGCTATTGGAGTAGCTACATGTATGATTCTGTCACTATCTGCATTCCTTTGTATGACATTCTTTGTTTTAGCTCTATGCCTAGGCTTTGGAGTATCTATTTCCTGTACAAAACTATTAAAGTCTAGAGGAAATATTTCTACTTCCATTAAGGAAGCTAATTCCTTAATCAACCAATCAGGTTCATCATTATCTAAATCTACCTCTATAGAATTCCTTTGTTCCTAATGTCCACTGGGTTTAGGAATTTCTTCTCTTATTTCTTCAACTTTCTTTGTTATTTCCTCTGAAATAGGAACTTCTTCAACAATTTCTGGCATTGTCTCCTATATTTGGAAACTTGCATTCTCTTGTCTATTCAGATGTTCAATATCAGTTTCTTGAGAATTACCTTCTTCATTTTTTGCTACACTAGGGTTCTCTTCATTTTCAACTTATTCACCCTGAATCTGTGTAGTTTCTTTTCCTACTTGAGTTTCAGCCAAGTCTTCTTCTGATTTTCCAAAGACTTGTGATTGTTCATTATCATTCAGAACATTTGTAAGTGAAGGATAAGAATAAAAAGTATCTTCAATAATTGTTTCATCAATAGGATCCTGTTCCATAGTCTCCTGTGTTTCCATCTCATGAATATCAATATTCCTCACTTCTGAGGTGAGTATTCCTTGTATAAATTCTTCTTCTTCAATATTTATAGGGGTAGACCCTGTATCAAGAATTTCTTCTACCACTGGTTGTACCATGGGTTTATCTTTGGACTTATTTTCTTTCACTTTCACCCACATGGCACCCCATTTATCCATTTGTTCTTTAATTTTGGCCTCATCTATCTCATTAATTTCGTCCAAGGCCACAAGAGTTCCTCCCAATGCTTGTTTCACATTAGCCATGTTAACAGAGGGAGGAGAAGTTAATAGTGCTACAACTCTCTAAGATGCAGACCTTGTTTGTGTACCAACATTTTATGTTACTCTTGTTTCTTCTTCAAAAACCAGCTTATTTCTTGGTTTTGTTGTAGAGGAGGATGCACCTTTAGTTCTTACTTTTGATTTATCCTGATTTAATTCTGCATCCCTCTATTTGTTAGATGGTTTCATTGGAGCCTCTAGTTTTGAAACCTCGTGGGTTATCACTTCAATTCTTATAGTGGGAGCCACTTTACTAGTTCTCCTTTTCTTTTTAACAAGTTTGCCACTCTCAAATGCAGTTTTATTTCTTTGTTTTCTCTTCTTATCCTTTAAGAACATGGGTTCAATTCCTCTTTCTCTCAAAGCTTTACAAAAATAATTTATCCAGTGTTGAGTATGTAACAAAACTGGTGCATAGAACTCATCAATTGAATTCATTTCTTCACCCTCATAATATGGGTCTGGAATGGGTTCATCATACACCCTATTTTCATTATAGGCTTTATTCAACACTTCTCCATCATCCTTTTCTATCTGATCTAGAATATCATGAAGCATCAGAATCTGAGTAGATTGTAAAGACAATCTTTCATATTTTCTCAACCTTACTCTATGCTCATCTTCAACGTTAATCTAATAATCTTCTAAGTGTTGGACATGAGCACGATAACCAACAATAGTCTTGGCAATATTCCCTTCAGGATCATAGTATATTCTCTAAAGTGGAAAAAACTCAAAATTATATGTTTTCAATTCTTCCTCACACAAGTCAAACAACCTTATTGCATTGCATTTGTAATTCCCAAATATTATAGGAAATTTGAAAGAGGCCTTCTTGTGAGCTTTTTTATAAAGGGTCTAAGACAATTTCAACTGTCTCACCAATTATAATATAACAATCTTATCTGTTGGGTACCTAGGCAACATAAATGGATGTCCATCAAATCCTTTCATCCTAATGTAGGAGTATGTGGGGAACTAAATATACCAGCCTCCCATTGGTCTAATAACACTTTATGCTTCCAAGGACAATATTTTAGATTTATCACCTTCCATCATTCTAACCACATTGATGGAGAACACATCATTAACTCTCTTGTAATTCTCTCTATACCCATGAATAGTGATCTAGGGTAAATGAGCATATATAAAACTAATTTCCAACCTCCCTGCCCTAAGTACCAACCCTTTTCAGCCCTTATTTGCTTGCCATGATGGCACAAGAATAAATCACATATGAAGACAAATAAAAACACCTAGTTTTGGGAAATTCCTTTATCTGTTCACATAATTTGTCACTAATAAAATTTCACCAATACATCTTCACGGGACTTTCCATCAATCTGGATATTATTACAAACATCCAGGGTTCAAATTTACTAGAATCTGTTAAACCAAGCATCCTGCTGGCAGAGTAATAATGTCTTGAATTTCTTGATTGAATATAGACCTTTGAAGTACTTTGGCTTGTGGTGTAATTGTCTTGTGGCACCATTGGGTACTCATAATTTCTCTATTATGAAATTTAGCATTTTGATATGTCCTACCCTTTGCCTTTATATATATATTGTACATCTAAGTGAAAGTAGGAAGCCCGAATGTATATATAATTCCTTTCGGCATGAGATCAACATAAATTCTTCCTTCCTTCTCAACAAGTCTTTTGTTAGGGTTATAGTAATTCATACATTGTGTAACCAATTTAGGGGCCTCCATTGCTAGCGAAAACCTTGCTACTAAGAATAACCCACTTGCTATAACATTTCCAGTACATTGAGAAGAATTTTATTGTTGTACTCGAGTGCGGTTTTCAACATCAGAAGACCACCCCATATGAGTGTTTGTCACTACCATATTGGTTGGTGTGGCCTATGAATTGCAATATTTGAACTCATCTTTTGTTCTTGCATCAAAAGTACTCATTTTTGCTGGTATTTTTGCATTTTCAAATGTATGCCTTGTGTGCGAGTTAGTGTTAAATTTAACCATAAATTTCTTACAATTTTATAAAAAATTCATTCATTTTGGTTAAATTCAAAAAAATCAAAGAATAATCATCATTT
Source organism: Sequoiadendron giganteum (assembly GCA_007115665.2). Lineage (NCBI taxonomy): Eukaryota > Viridiplantae > Streptophyta > Pinopsida > Cupressales > Cupressaceae > Sequoiadendron > Sequoiadendron giganteum. Next base: position 304,645,704 of record CM021107.1, read on the forward strand.
CAATTTCAAACATTTTTTAAAGGGAAAAACATCTTTTGAGATCTTTAAACATGAAAACGACTAGCATAAAATCAATTATTTAAAACATACCTAGTTCTATCTGGTAATAATAATCTTTTGAAATGAACTAAAAAACCATTGGTAACTGTGTTCTTGGTTTCTCGAAATTTACCTTTCCTTGCATGTCAGTATTATTTTATTCTTCCAATATCCTTTGCAAAGTTGTAACATGTCACGAAGTAGGGTGTTACAAAATAAATTATATGCTTAAGGTGGTGCCAAGTACAAGAGTAGTTCACTACCTTCATTAATTACTTGTTACAATGCATTAATTTCTTGAATAAATGTGTAATCATTACAGATTAGGGTTCAAATTATGAACACCTAGGTTTCTACACGAGTTCGCTACTAGAGGGAAAATATGGTGCGATGATTATACATGGCACTCTAGTGTCACTTCTATCACCCTCTTGACATGGACCATCAAAGATACATGATCAATGTGTGATCACTAGGATTGACACTTTTAGGTATCAACTTTTGGGAGAAATACTAAAATCTAGGAACTTACTTCCTAGTTTCAAAGAGAACATAGACTGAAACCCAGGCTCAAGAAATATCAAAACATTTCAAAATAGACCCTTTGATTTCCAAGTTATGAATAAAATTATTGGACTCTAATATAAGAATAAAATATATCAAAGGGGTTGACACTTTTTGGTCAATGACTTATCAGGCAGAGTTAAAATCAACTGAAGATACAATAACTTTGATACAATCGTAGGACTTCGAGATTCTGGTTTCTGATAAAATATCAAACTTCATAAAAAGACCAAAAATCAAACTCAGGGAAGAAAACATAGGGAAAAAATAAAGGCCAAACAAGATCAAAAGAGATTCAGAACCAACCAAACCACAGAACAATGCCAAAGCAAGTGAAAGTGAAAGGGAACAAAAAGAAAAGAAAAAAAGGGGGGGTTCCACATTTTTCCAAATGACAAAATGGGGCATGTTGTGAAACCACACAACAAGTAGCTTAATATATTACTTTACCAACTTAAATAAATTCATCATTTTAGATTCTTACACAATATATCACTATAGTCTCACAAAATAACTCTTAGCTCTCACAACGTATAACTCTAATTATTTTGCAATAGAATAAGTTTACAAAAAAGTGTGTCCCAAATGAGAGAACTAGCCTCTTTATTTATACAAAAAATAGAGACATTGAGGGAAAGAGATAAAGCATGCCAATCAATAACTCTGATGAATGTGGGTTGACTCACAACATACATCTAAAAGGTGGAAAAAATCTAAGTGTAAACTCAACATAATATACTATAAATTGACCCTTTTAGTTGATAGTAGCTTAAGCCCAATTCAAATGTGCACATGCCCAAATGATGGTAGTCGACTTGTAACCAAAATAGGCTTCTACAAAATATAGAGTTTTCATATATTGGCACCATCTATCTTACAACTTCCCTATCTCTTGGCATGGTTTCTCTCACTGAAACAGTCTTCTACTTGCAGGAAACACCTATACTATGTCGACTTGGTCATAGTTTCATTGAGCAACAAAGAAAAGATGAGTCACTCCATAATAATAACATTTAAATGGTGCTTTGACCAACTTGTGACTTGATGTTTTCTTTTCCTATTATCATGTGTTCATAATACTTTATGAAGAAGGATTTATATTTCATTGCTTCTATCTTCTGATAAATGCATTCCAAGTTTAGTGTAATACATTGCTATAAAAAAAATACAATTTATGTTATATCGACTATGGTTTACTTCTCCATATCAGCCTTTATTATTGCATAGTATATATATAAATCATCCTTTTTAAATACCATATATATAAATATATATATTTATATATGTACATGTATATATATGTGTGTCAATAAATAGCATTAATGCTAAATCAATATATATACTAATATATATATATATATATATGTATTTCATGTCAATCAAGTATGTATATATCTGATATACAAATGAATATGATCAATTTATCCTTCATATAATAACCATATCGACTGTATATATATATATTCCTCTATGTACATGTATACGTATGTATACATATGTTGATATATCTGTATGGGCATTTTCATTTATCATACAAATGTATGTATAAACACATGTATTCATATGTATATATGTATATATATTATATATACATTCGATTCAACAATCAAACACCTACATAATTACTATCATATTGATAAGAACATACGTGTGATGTATTTATATATATTCACATACATGATGTATTGTCCATTCGATAACACCATGCTCATAAGCAATCCACTCATAAGCATACATAGGTACGCCTACCTATGTACTCTCATGTACGTGTTCCTCCATGTGTATGGTCTATCACTTGACATGCATATGTATACATATACATACACTCCATGTGTGTTCACCTAATCAATATAAGCATAGAAATATAAGGAAGAACTCATAAGCTCCAAACTAATAAACATCATCTAAGAATGCTCTCAACAGTAATCGAAACCCTTACTAATGCTAACCTATCATACTAAGGATGACTTACCAATTCCCAACACAATAACTTGACTCTACCATTCTATTATGTGTGTGTGTTTGTAAGCTTAGGTGGGTTATGTTACTAGTTACCTAACCAAGTTCTTCTCCTAAGTGATACTTCTCCTCGCACCTAGAGGATTGAACATATACCCACATCTAACTAACACATTTCCATGGTAGTCAACTATTCAACAAAATATGTTTTCGCATAATATTTCTCCATAGTTAGAAAATCCAATTCAATAACCATCCATTTCACATATGTGCATTTCATCACACAACATTAAATGAAATAACATTCATTCATAGTTCATTGATAAAAAAGTGCAAGAAAAATTTATTCCCATTCAAAATTCTAATTAAATTCACACATGCAATGATTTACCCTAACTCAGTAATATTAAATAGGTAATTACATAATGGGGTGTGACACTAATTGGTTGGGTCCTTACATCATCACTATAGCATATAGATTTGGTGCATATCAACTTGCTATTCTTGAAGGTGAACCGCTTCTAGAGCCCATCAATAGCATGCACCTTCACAAGTACTACACATGACCCTCATATAACCCCCTTTAAAAATTCAAAAAGACCAAAAAAAAATATCGTCACCTTGATGAAAACCTAGCAAATAGGTGTCTTGTGTAACATCAAAAATACAAAAAAAAAATGAAAATTGAAAAAAAGGTAAAGATAAATAATTTCCCCTATAGTGAAAACCACTTTGGTGGCACTTTGGGTAGGTACAATGGTGAAAACTTGGCAAACAAGAACCATGTTTAGTGGGTCATTGCTCTTCCATTTACTATAATTCTACCTAATTTTTCACTCCATCCATAATAATATGAGCATACACTCCCCCATAACAAAATATCACTTCCCTACATTCATAATAAAGTCTACCACATCTCCCATAGCCTGAGATTGGTTGATGTTTAGTTTCACTCTCCTTCCATACCAATTCATAATAAATTTAGTCCACTTGACCCTTTTCTTAATAAATAGTCCTATACTTGATTGGGGGAAACCCTCGACCAAGGTTTTTCATATTGGATCTTTGACATCATATCAAAGGATGCATTGCATCAATCACCCATCACAATCCACCTTACCTAATAATATTTATACCCATCACAATCCACAATCCATAATAATCTTTATACCCATCATTATCTACCTTCCATAATAAATTATCCCTTGCTGAGACTGACACTTTGATGAAACAAAAATAGAACATCTTAAAAACATTGAGCTTAAAAAATCATTAAAAAATAGGAAAACTATCAAGCTATCCTTCAAGCCTAACCGATCAATTACCTGATAAATATCATATATCCTTAGTAGATATAATTTGTCTTGTATAGGTTGTTACATCATTAAAACTAGACTAGATGTCTTATACAAGATGTTTCATTCGTGAAACCAAACACGATCCTTAAAATACTATCAAGAAACACTCATCTTTGGCATGAAGATTTAAATGGCTATTGAATAATTTGGTCCAATGATTCTTATCTTTTATTTTATTTTATTCTATCAATTTACTATGCTACTTGAAGATATCCAAAGGTGATTAGAGGAATGAGGATGGATCATGATTATTATTTTTTATTTCTATTTGTGGTTTTTCTTGACAATATATTTGGGGTAATTAAGTTTTTTATGTGTGATTGGGGTTCCATTTCGCATAATCAAAACATCCTATGCAAGTTAAATTTTATCCAACACTTTCTTGCATTAGGATCAACATGCTTTGTAGTTACTCCCTCATATATTTCGACAAGATTCTATTGTCACTAGTATGAGTTATGGAACTCCTTTTCTGCAATATATCTATCTACACAAAGGGATAGCATTATCACCTTGGTATTTCCATACCTTGGTGTAAGTTATCCATTTTCAAAATAAAAATTCTTTGTGATGATATTTGTGCACTAATGAAAGCTCAAAGTCTACTCTATTAATCAATTTCCAATATTTATTAATTTCACTCAATATCATGTTATCTATTCTACCTAATCAATCAAGATTATCCATATTTTATATCAATCAAGCTAACCATTCTTCAATTCTTACTAAACTTTTCCACAAGCTAAAATTTCTTTTGTCAATCCTTATAGTCATTTTGATGGAGTTCTATGGCATGAAAAAAGAAATACATCAATTGTATCATCCCACATTCATACTCATGTTAGGTCATCATAGGCATATAAGTGTCATATCATAGGCATAATAATCTCATCATTGAATCCTACATATACATGTTAGGTTATAGTAATTGTATAGAATCATAAACATAACATTGCATCATATTTCATAGAATCATAATATATGCATTAAAATGTATAGGTCATGATATCCTACATATAGGTGACATAAGCACATTAGTGTCAGCATAATCCACGATAATTAGCTATCCATACATAGAAACATAACATCATAATCAAAAGTATTAATAAACATCATAAATATTCACTTATTTATTACCATCCATGTATATAACCATACATTACAAAAGTTGTTGCATCCATATTAACATTGCGTACATAATAGATTCAAATAAGCATGCATCATAAATAATATAAACATCATATAAGAACCATAATGATAATTCGATAAATAATATAATAATCATATAGAATCAAGCACCATAAAAACTCATGCAAATATCATACAGTCATCTCCAAAAAATACATTTCATATATCCAAAAAATCATGTTAGATTACAAAATCAGAGTGTTTGTCAAAATGGAGCTCATAGGATCAATCGCAAGTGTCTAAGTACAATAATAAAAAAGCTAGCCAACGTTTTCCCCACCCTATAAATATGAGGGCCTATTTTTTCCATCCCCATAATATCTTGCCTATCTCTACTCTAACTGTGCTCTATGTGGTGGCTAGGGTGGTCTCATTGTGCCCTCTAGCCCTCCAATGCTAATCATCCTCCTCGACTAGGTATGACTTTGTGATCTACTAGTAGTATATCTAGGTGACCTCTAACCTAGTGGCACCATACCCTCATATAATTATTTATAATAATAGGTCTCCTTCCCATCCTAATATTACTATCATGCAGGATTTTCCATAGGCTTACCAACAGTCTCAATAAATCTAGTAGTTGTCTGATTAGCCCTTTGTGCTCTAATAACTTCAATCTCTGGCTACTATGGTAGTGTCCCTCTTTGTGGTAATTTGGGCTACCTATGCCTATAACCCCTAAACCTATACCTATAAATTTATGATCTGAGCCTATATTGTAGTTAGATCATGTGCATCCACTAGCCTGACATCCTCACCATCAATTGACACATCCTACAAATTGTATGCATCTTCCATATCATTGTCATATAGCTCCTCCTCTATAGTAGGAATTATTTATACTTGAGGAATCACTAGAATTCCTCCACCTCTACCTCTACCGCTACCACCTCCATCACCTTTGTCATCTCCTCCCCTATCCCCATCACCATCCCCATCCCTATCTCTTCCTCTTGATGAGTCTGATTAATAGCTAGTTTTCTCTCATTTAGTTCATATATTTTAAACACTTTAAGCTTCTTATTTCATATAAATTCCTAAACTTATATATCTTTTATTCCATCTAAACCATCCTTTGATAAGCGGAAATATAATTATGATATGATGATGTTTACATGGATGAATGGGTGAATTTGTATGAAATTCAATGTGAATCTATTTTTAATTCATGATTGTCAATGGTATGTATGCTTTAGATGAAAAAAAATCCTTGTATCCAAAATAATTGTGACCTATAGCAACTGGATAACTCAACCTGCAGCCAAAGGATTCTAGGCCAATTGTAGGGGAGATTCCAAGAATGTTGGAAACATGACAGTTGCAGAAATGATGGAAGTGAACATTGGAGTGGTCATTTGTGAGTCATCAAAGCATTCAATAAGATGATGGAGGGAAGAATAAGTTTGTAGTAATTAGGAAACTAATTTGATTGTTTACATAGAGCATGTCTCTATCATTTCCATTAAAATATAGTTTCAAACCTATTTGTCTTCTTCTATCTTCTTTAGTTATAGTTTCAATTTCATCTCTCTATATTTTGAAGCAGAGTGAACATATTCATTTAGTTTCTATTTTTAGTCCTTATGAAAATAAACCTCCTCCCGAACCTATATAGTTGGATTGATGGTTGGTTACATCTACTTGGAAGATATGTTTTGATAGTTATAATTTTTTTTCACAAACAATATCTTTGTTAGTTTTATGTATGCGTTCATGAATGAGAAATCTATGAAGATTCTTGTTAGATTGTAGAGTTTAGTTATATGCAATAAATATGTTCCAGTTTACTTTTATGAATAGTTGAATCAAGTAGCACACATTTGGTTTCTACTATGGGTACAACAACTTGAGCAAGGGCCACTCAAGGTACTATTCACCCACCTTAATTTATGTTGTTAATTTATATGTTTACATTACTACATTCATTTTAATAGATTCTTCATTACATGCAAGTGAATGGTACTTAGTCTCATGATTTAAATTCTATAATGCACCATTGATTCATACTTGGAGTGAGTCAAAATAGTAAGAATTAGAAGTTCTAGTGAAATTGCAGAGTTCAAATTTAGCAGTTAATAATTGCAGTGTTAAGTTAAAGGTACTCATAGCATTAGTAATAGATTAAGTTATTTCCCTTGTTTTGTAGCTTATGCTTTATTTTCCTTTCCAACCTTTATTTTTTTCCTAAACATGTGTAAACCACCTATACATGGTGATATAGGTCATGTAGAGTCTGTGAACATGCACATAAAGTGTCAGCATCATCAAAATATTATGAATTCCTAGTTGATAATTTAATGGAGTCTTTGCAAGGGTTTAGTGGATGGCTCAGTTAGGAACCCTTCCTTTGAATTGTGTGTCTAACACCAAGTTGACTATACATTAGTGAGGCCTTACATTTTTGGTGCCATTGTCAGGGATGGTGCTACATTAAGGATTATCCTATATTATTTCAAGATTACATAGTTAGAATTTTGTCATCAATAGTAGGGTAATTTGGATTTAGTTATCAATCAAAAAATTATTTACTAACAATGTGCAAGGTTCGTTGATCCAAAGAGTCACAACTATTGTATGCAAAGGCAATGAGATGCTCTAGAAATATTTCTCCCCTCAACACATGAAGTTTTAGAGGATACTGGTGATCATAGTGAACAAAGCAAGGTTATTCCTAGAGAAGAATCATCCCTAACCCCAATATCCACATCAAATATAGAGGAGAATTCCCATACACATATCATCACCATGGGTGATTTTGTAGTGGAAGAACCACTAGTGTATGTAACCTTAGAGTTCCCCATACCTCCTTCAACATTACCTATATTCTATGGGTTAGTCACAGAGGACCCAAAAACATTCCTATTTGAGTTTTATGTGATGTGCATAAGTTATAATTATACTACAAATGCACATAAGCTCAAACTATTTCCAACAACCTTGAAGGATGTTGCTCTGAGATGGTTTAGGGGATTGGGAAGAGATGTTCCAAATTGGAATACCATGAAGAAAAATTTCTTGGAGAAGTAATAGGACTACTATAGAGGAATAGGTAGAAAGAGAGATGGCATCTTTAGGATGTCACAAAAGGAGGATTAATCCTTGGAAGACTACATGGAAAGGTTTTAGTTTTTCCTTAAGAAATACCACTAGAACAAACTCTTTGATGAGTCTTTAAAGTTGATATTCTTAAGGGGGATTAATGAGGATTTCATGGATGAAATTAACCTTGTTTGGGTGAGATATATCTCTCAAGCAATAATTGATGAGATTTGCAAGGAATGAAAAAACTATTCAAGGTATGTCTCTCACAAAGAAGGTTAGAGGAGATAGGGCATCTTCCATCATCAAAACATCCAATGGAGTCTCTAGATTTGAATTGAGTAATATTCTATCAAACATGAAGGATGATATTATTAGTCATTTGGCTATACAACTAGATACCCTCCATATCAAAAAGAAGCAAGAGGAGGCAAAATTAGATCTTACTAAATACTACCCACATTATAGATAAAGAAGGACTAACTACAATTGCAAGAAGGTGGCAAGTATCTCTAAAGGGGCATTAGACTTTCATGCATTGGAAGGATAAGATGGAAAAGTATTCTACATAGCTAAAAGCAAACCATGGCAGCCAAGACAAGGTATGCTCCAAGATCCTTTGAATTATAACATGTCATTTCTTGGTAACAATTCAAATATTCCTAATTGGAATCCTTAATCTTGGGCCAATATCCAAAACCAGCAATGACAAATTCCTCAAACCAATTGGAACCAATAGTAGTAAAATATGTGACCATCAAAAAATTACCAAGGATCTAACTATAATTCCCAATGGCCACCCTAACAAAACCAATGCCAACCCCAATGGAAAAGAGGCCAGTAATGGAAAAAAACATGAATTACCAGTAGCCACAACAACCCTTGCAGCCACAATAGCAAGCCATTATGCCAAACCCAATAAATCTAGCACCACATCCACTTGGAGCACCTCAACTGCCAACACAACCTACACCTAACCCCAATAAAAATCCTTTTTAGCATGCCTACACTAATGAAGTTGTTCAATACCTTACTATGGGGTAGATGTGAGTGATGTCCAACTCAAATCAAGGAAAACTTTGGATGGACCTTGATCCCCTCAAATCACTTAATTGATTGATGAAGAACCCCTAGTAGAGACCTTGGACAATAAACCTAAGGATCTTGAGTCAAATCAGGTTAACCAAACCAATCCAGGTCTAGATCCCCCATTCCATGAAAGGTTAATAGTCCAAAGACATCAAACACAAGCTAAAACTTACTTGTTGGGAAAACTTATAGATTTTTGTATCAAAATACCCCTTATCCAAGACATTAAGGATGTTCCTATCTATACCAAAAATAGTGAGAACTTTTCCTTAAAAATATAGGAAGGAAGAAGAAAGATCCTTAGACTATACAAGTCCTAGGACAACTTTCTAGCATTATGTTGGGAAACATAACTATTCCCAAGTATGTAGGCCTTGGGAGTCCTATAGTGAATGTAAAGATAAATGGTACTCTAATTAAGAAAACCCTAATTGACTTGGGAGAAGATATTAATGTAATGACCAAAGAGACCATGATGTTGTTACAATTGATAGAGATAAAAAATACACCTACTATTTTGTAGCTGACAGATAGGTCCACAGTTAAACCCGAGGGTATAATTGAAGACTTGGTAATAAAATTGGATTCATGGGAGTACCTTGTAGATTTCATGGTGTTGAATCCAAAGGCTAATCTTACAAGTTACCCACTCATTTTAGGGAGACCTTAGCTAGCAAAAATAGATTCCTTCATAGTTTGTAGGTCTAGGAATATGATTATCTCTAATGGAAATGTGACTAAGACATTAGTCCCTTATCCACCAAACCAGCCACATGCAGACCTAAAGCAATCCATTTGGCCTACCCTATATGAGGAGGATCAATACTCCTTGAAAACCTTGATGAATATTGAATACAATCAACTTTTAGAATTCCAATATGAGGATGAATTGATAGTAAACATTATGTAAAATGACTATGGTAAGGATTCACAACATCAAGACTGCTTGACATGTTTGTAGAATCCTTTGCAAAATATTATCCTTGCTAGTTTGTTTGAGTCAATTTACCAAATATTTCACAATTTTTTACCTCAACAATGTATTCCAAACATAGAAAGACTCATCTCATTAGTGCAAACAATATCTAAAACTTTAGAGATTGTGCTGGGTAAAACATTGAATGTTAACTATTAATTGATTGATATACAACAGACCTCACTGATGAATGTGTTGCAAGAACATGTAGTAGCCTTTGCATGGTATTATAATGACATGAAGGGGATATACCCAAAATTGTGCATGAATAGGATTTACATCAATGATGCTTTTAAACCCATAATACAACCACAAAGGAGAATGAACCCTATAGTCAAAGGCATAGTTAAATTAAAATTGAAAAAAATACTTTATGCAAGATTTATATATCCTATCTTTGATAGTCAATGGGTGTCACCTCTAGTAATTGTTCTGAAGAAAGGAGGAAGGTGGAGATTATGTGTAGACTATCAAGAATTAATTGCTACAACTAGGAAGGACCACTTTCTACTCCCCTTCATTGACCAAGTGCTTGATTCATTAGTAGGAATAAAGTACTCCTTTCTAGATGGATTTAGTGGCTATAACCAAATTAAGATTTCCCCAAAAGACTAGTAAAATACAACATTTACATTCCCTTGAGGTGAATATGATTATTCTATTATACCATTTGGCCTATGTAATGGCCTATGATGAAGCACTTAGAAATCTAGAGATGGTGCTAAAAATGTTTCATGAACACAACTTATCCTTGATTCATGAAAAATGTTTCATGATGGTGGTAGAAGGGATTGTATTGGGAAATTTTATGTCAAATGAAGGAATTAAAGTGGACTCCAACAAAATTGAAGTGATCAAAACACTCCATGTTCCTCAAAGACAAAAGGATGTTAAAATTTTCTTAGGACATGTTGGGTATTATCGGAGATTCATTCAAGACTTTAGGAAACTTGCAGCTCCACTATTTATTTTACTATTTAAAGATATAGAATTTAAATGGACAACTACTTGTCAACACACTTTTGAAGCACTCAAGACAAAATTGACTAAAAATCCTATCTTGAGAGGACCAAATTGGACCTTACCTTTCCATATCCATACAGATGCTTCTAATTTTTCTACAAGAGTTGTACTTGGGAAGAAGGAAGGCAACAAGGAGTATGGCATATATTACATCAAAAAAATTCTACAAGGGGAAAAACTCAATTATGCAATGATAGATAAAGAAATGTTGGTAGTGGTATATACAGTAAACAAATTCAAGAGTTATATTACAAGATATCTAGTGTTCATACACACTAACCATATAGAAATCAAGTATCTAATGAACAAACTAGTGGTTGGTGGCAGGATTTTAAGGTGGTTATTATTACTTTAGGAATTTGATATTATCATTATGGAAAAGCCAGGAAAAATAAATGTAGTGATAGATTTTCTATACATCCTACTAACCAAATTAGAAGATTGTGTTGATGATTCATTCCCAAATGATAATTTATTTTCTCTATCTCTACATACACCTTGGTTTGTAGACATTGCAAACTATCTAGTAGCATGGCATACACCACCTCATTTCTCCCCAAGAGAAACAAGACAATTGGTTCACAAGAGTTTTCCCTACTCCTGGGTAGTTGTATACTTATTTTAAATAAGCCCAAGTAACATTATGAGATGTATCAAAGAGGATGAATTATATGACATTCTCACAGCATACCATGATGAACCCTATGGGGGACACTTTGCAGAAAAGAGGATAGATCTTAATATTCTCACCAATGGCTATTATTGGAAAATTCTTCATAATGATGTAGTAAAGTACATGAGGGGTTGTGGCAGGTGTCAAAGAATGGGAAGGCCAACAAAATAGATGAAATTTAATTACAGTCACAACTAGCAATAGCACCATTTCATAAATTGGGATTATATTTTATTGGTCCACTATCAACAACATCCAACAAGAAGGAGTACATACTAGTATGCACCTAATACCTTACCAAGTGGGTGGAGGTTAAGGCTTTATAATTTTATAGGGATGGTAATGTAGAAAATTTTCTCTATGAGGACATATTTACAAGATATGGAGTGCAAAGGGAAATTTTCACAAACCAAGGACCCCAGTTTACATCAGAGCTTATCACAAAATTGGTTCAAGAGTATGAGATTAGACATAGGAATTCCTCACCTTACCAACCTCAAGATAATGGATAGGTGGAAGTCACAAATAGAGGGTTTGAAAATATTCTAACAAAGATAGTACAAATTCATAGGAAATATTGGGCATCCAAGTTGCTTGAGGCAATTTGGGCATATAGGATAAATTGGAAAACTACAATAGGGTTAACACCATATGAATTGGTGTATGGAAATAAATTTGTACTTCCTATTGAATTTGAGTACGAAAAATTGAGAACAATTGTTCAATTGGGAATGACTTATCAACATCACATCAAGAGAGATTACACAACCTAAATTCATTTGATGAAATCAGAATGGAAGCCATACACCCCACTGAAGTTGTTCAAAATCAAATAATCCATTGGCATGATCAATTTAGTGTGGGTGACTGGATCTGCATTATGACTCAAGATATTAGGAGTACAAGGGAAAGTTACAAATAAGGTGGCTTGGTCCATATGAAATCAAACAAGTGTTTCCCATTGGAGTAGTACAATTGCATACAATTGATGAAGTCGGATTCTCTTTATTATTTAATGGACAAGATAAAGATGTATAAGAAACCATTTTAGAAGGATAATTTCCTTCTTTTATTAATTCAAGAACTTGACAATTCAACTAAAAAAAGTAAAATTTCTACATAAGACTCAGTAGAGGAGCTACACAGCTCACCTACTTATATTACATAGGTATAATTTATATCCCAGTTCACAAGCACACACTACACAAGATGATGAGCAACAATAACCATTTTTTGTAATAGTCAGTGAATAGGGACTTGTAGCAACACACCTAGAGACGACAATATTTAGAAAGTGACCTATTACTAGAGGCACCCATATAAATTCTTTGACAGTAAATTCAAAAATCCCTACTGAATTAATTGCATATACTACTTTCTACCTCCATAATTTTGCACATGTAGCCTATACACATCCTCACAAGTAACATTTCCATAACCTTTTTCACTTACCATGTACCATACATTTCATTTCACATCCCATCTACCATACATCCCACAACCTTTCTAAACCATCATTTACCATGCACCATGCATTCATGTCCCTCAATTCAAATTGCAATTACAAATGATCACATAAAATCTTGCTACGCGTAATAATCAAAAAATTTGCACAAGTTAAGTTTCATTTCACAAGAATTATACAGGTAAATGCATTAACTTCTCATAATTAACATAGACAATACTTGATTTTTACATGTTTTAATGTTAATTCATGCATGCTTCATATCTCATTTGATTTTCCACTTCCTATATTTAGTCGTCTACCATATCTCATACAATTAACTGAGGACACTTAATACCTTTATTTGGGGGAGGGGTACACTTCATTTTATTGATTTTAAAAAACCAAAAAATCTCTGCAATCTTTTTGTCATTCTATTTTCCTCCATTTTTTATTCAAATACAAGCTCAAAGGAGAAGGGAATAGTTAGAAGTAGCTGAATTGAGAAGGTATAGCATAGTGGAAGTAGTGTACTTAGTGTGATAAGTAGAAATTGAACCAGAACAAAGAATAATTAAGGGAATTAGAGAACAATAACAATATCATGGGTGGTGAAATTACTCAAAGGTAACCAACAACACACACCCAGATTTTGGAGGACAAGCTGGTATTACCTATTTTTAGACAAGATAGCTAGATAGAGTACTTCTTGAAACTCACAAAGTTCAATGAAGTCATGACACAACAATTTATTGCCACACTACAAAATTATGAAGCATTTGTAAGAGGTTTGAGGGTGGATTCTTTAGAAGCCACCATTGCTGAGGTATTAGAACTTCCATGGGAAGGAGAAGAGTTTCCAATGAGGGCATATGTCATTACTGCCAAGAACGAATTCAGAGAACATGGAGAAAACCTAAACTCATCTTCTCAAGCTACAAAAATATTATCCTTTACCCTTGATATGGGCTTCAATAGATTCTTACATAATCAAATACTTAACCTGTGATGGTAGGAAATCATTGTTGTATATAGTCCATTTCAAACTTTGAATTCATCTTCATCATAATAGGCATGTGAATGTTATAAATTTTATTTACAATTTGTTGAAAAGAATGTAATCTGAGTATAAAAGGAAGAGGAGTAACACAACATTGTCACATTTCTACTTAGTCACATTGTTAATAAAAAGAAGTTTGAGAATTCAATTCCCACATGTTTCTTGGGAGATTTTCCTAAATTGAAACTATATCAACACCATCCTTGAAGAACATGTTGTTCTTGAAAGAGAAGAGAAACCTGCTATATTATAAAGGGAAATGCCCTCTAGCTCCCCTGCTACATCACCTACCCACAACATAGGAGAGCCAGAGGATCAAAGCTTGTAAGAGACTCAACCTATGGCCTATGAACAACCTATAGTAGAAGGTACATAATAAATCCCTACCTTCAGAAAAGCACCAAGAACTAAGAAAAGGAAAGGTGAATCTTCTTCTACACTTGCAAAGGGGTAGAATAAATCCACATGGCCTAGGAGGCAATCACACTACCTAAAGAGAAAAGGTGTTATGAGAGGGGAAGTTAAAAAGTAGAAAGAGGAAGATGTTATGGTTGAGACAAACTCAGAGTTGAAGCAAAATTCCCCTGGTAATGAAAATGCACCTAATGCACAATCATGGAACTTTACAAGAACCTTTGGATCTAATTCAAAAGATGCTTTTGTTACAAGGAAAACAAGAAAAATAACCCCAAAGAGCCCTAATTCAGAGGGTAATGAGCATACAAGTAAAAGGAATGACTAGTTTTTGGAAAGAGATGGAGAAGTTTTTATTGAGAAAAAGGATATTGGAAAAGAATTATAGGAGGCTATGGAGAGGATATGATAATTGGAAGGTTTATTAAAAAAAACCAACAAAGAAAAAGTGAGAAGGACAATAATATAGAAGAGTGGGAGGAAAATTTTGTATATTTGAGCATGGGTCTAGGTTGGATGAATTGACACATCTTGCTATCATAGAAGTAGGAAAAAAAGAACTAGTATCCCAGGGTCCAATTCATCCACTTTGTGTTCCCTCTAGACCATTTGTAGTGACCTTAAGTGTGTAATTGTGGAAAATAACCTAGAGTTCTTTGAGAAGAATGAGTGGGAAAAATAAAAAAGATGAGTCGATCTCAAAACACACTAGGACACTTGAACAAAAAGAGGCAGAAATAAAAAGGTTGAAAGTAAAGATTGAAGAAGTAGCAGACAAGGCTACACAAATTCTAAAGTGCAAACCTTCTGCAAGATTTTATGAACTATTTCTACATGAGAACTATTTATGTTTTTAGTTTACCCAGCTAATTAGTGATTTTCAAATGTAAATGAATAGAAAACTTTTATTTTTAGAAAATTTCTTTGAATCTACACTGGAAATGAAAGACCAATTATGTGAGTTCTACTTGCATAATATTGTGCTCTCAGATAAAAAAAATGGAATCCTCTAATTTTTTGGGGGACTTACAGATTAAAGTGTTGGCCTCTTATATCAAGAATTAGTAGCAAAGGAGTGAGATCTTGTGGGAATATACTGAAAAGGAGAAATTTGTTGCTTTGTAGTTGAGGAAAGAATCTAAATATCCCTATGTATTTATTGATGAGTGGTTGGAGCTCCTAAACTATAAAGGTACAGGAAGGAAAATAATAACTGTCAAGGAATGTGACTTCATCGAGATGAAGCAAATAGTTACAGGGCCTATTGATAACACCTTCTAGTTTATGAAGAAGAGATGGGAGGAATTAACCCCTGAATTAAGGAAAAAGGAACCTCACTCCCTCTATAATTTCACAGCCATTATTATAAGGTCTCAAAATTATATAGATAATTCCAAGGAGAATTGACTTAAATGGTTTCCACTGACATTTCATCCACTTCTCCTTCTCTACCCAGTGCCACATTGGATAGGGAGGAACCATGATGAAATACAAACAACAAAGGATCTAAGGCTGGAAAATATTTCATGTAAAGAAGGCTACTATTTGAGACAAGTTAAGGGAGTTGATGTGGTGATAGGTTTTAGGGAAATGACTCTTTAGTACAACCTCTGGTCCTAAATATTGCTTGAGGGCAAGCAATTGCCTAGTTGGGGGGAATGATGAGCCTAATTAATACATAGTTTTCTCTTGTTTAGTTCATATCTTTTAAACACATTAAGATGTGTATTTCATATACATTCCTAAACTTATATACCTTTTATATCTTTTATGTCATCCAAACCAAACTTTGATAAGTGGAAACATGATAATGATATGATGATGCTTTCCTGGATGAATGTGTGAATGTGTATGAAATTCAATGTGAGCCTATTTTTAATTCATGATTGTTAATGGTATGTATGCTTTAGATGAAACTAACTCCTTGCAACTAAAAGAATTGCAATCCATAACAATTGGAGAACTTAACCCTCAACCAAAGTATTCCAAGATGATTGCAAGGTAGATTCAAGGAATGTTGGAAACATGACAGTTACAAAAATTATGGAAGCAATCATTGGAGTGGTCAATTGTGATTCATATAAGCATTCAATAAGATGATGGAGGAAAGAAGAATTTTGCAGTAATCAAGAAACTATCATTATTGTTTACACAGAGCATGTCTACATCATGTTGTTAAACATAGTTGAAAATCTATTTGTCTTCTTCTATATTTTTTAGTTATTGTTTCAGTTGCAAAGACTTTGTCTCTCTCTATCTTGAAGGAGAGTGGACATCTTCATTTAGTTTTTTAATTCCTTATGAAAATAAACCTCCTCTAGAACCTATATAGTTGGATCAATGGCGAGGAGTAGATCTAGTTGGAAGATATGTTTTGATAGTTATAGTTTTGTTTCACAGATAATGTCTTTGTTAGTTTTTTGTTATATGTTCATGAATGAGAAATCTATGAAGATTCTTGTCAGATTGTAGATTTCAATTATATCCAATAAAGATGTTCCAATTAACAGTTATGATTAGTTGAATCAAGTAGACCATATTTAGTTTCTCCTATGGGTACTGTATCAGGACTAAAATCACCAAGGTTAAGCAATAAATCATCTAAATCAAAACCCCAATAAACAATGAAGCACAAATAAGTGTAAAGACATAAAAGCATGGAACAATATTACCAAAAGTCTTCACACTACCATTGATTCACCTTCATTGCACTTCTTTGTTTTTCTACTAAATAATCAATGCCCTCAAAATTATAATTCTTTATGCACTTAACTATCCTATGACAAAGACAACAAAATATCGAAGTTTCAATATCACTAGCACGACCTTATGAAAATTCTAGATGGATGAAAATGATAGTGACAATGTTATTTATAGAGAGCCAGATGGAAAATGGATGGTCGTGATTGAAAATAAATTAATTTGATCAATGGACGAAATTGAATGAGATGAGACAAGATAAGATTGAGAGTGAAGAAGAAAGGGAAATTGAACGATTTTTCGATAAAATCAATTAGTTTGAAGAGGAAAGAAATCATAAAAACATTATTTAATTAGACGAGGAAAGAAAGCATAATTAAATTAAAAAAAAAATATTTAATTAGAAGAGGAAAAGGTGAGTTATCTTTTCTTTTTGATTTAATAGAGATTTAATTCCAAAAAAGCGAGGAAAAAGATAATTCATTAATTAAATAAGACTTAATTAATTTGTGATAGAAAAGCTAATAGTGAATAATTAAATAATTAATATAATTATTTAATTATAGTGGAAAGTGGAAATAATTAAATAAATAAAGTTTGTTTAATTATATAGGAAAGATATTAGTGGTGTAATTGAATAAATATAATTTATTTAATTAATCAAGATTAATGGAGAAATGAATTAAATGAACTAATTAAATAATTAAAGATTATTTAATTAATAGCAAAAGTATGACCCTATATAATGGAAAAATGGTGTTAGTATGCTTAGGACATTTTTCAATGTCTACATTTGCCCCTCTTTGATACAATGCAGTTTATCGCGTTGTGTCAAAGAAAAAGAAACGCCCTAGTGTAAGGAAGAATGACAAGGAGGTAGATGGTATGCCCCCTCAAGAGGACAAGTGGGTTCAAAGAACATGAGTGTGCTCTCAAAATGGATGAGAAAACTAGAAGATGAAGGAAAAAAAGATAGAGAAAAATAGATAAGGATGATGAAGATGCAGACTAGAAGAAATGTTAGAGTGGAAAAGATGAATGTTAGCATGGAAAAGATGGATGTTAGCATGGAAGACATGGATGTTGAGATAGTGCTAGTTGAGATAGTTTGCAGATATATATTTTGTTATGCAAGGCTTGTGCATTAATTATCATTGGGTAGTAAAATATTACAAATGGACAAAAAAAACCATGGTATGACATAGACCAAGGTGTGCAAGTTCATCCATTTGTAAAACAAATAGTCGCAAACAAGGAATGTCCTAACTCATACTAAGGGTCATGTTGCCCCAGTTTTTTTGTCAAGACAAACCGTAGATAGAAATCAAATAAAAGACGAGTCATGAGACATCATCGCTCCTCTAAATCCTTCATGGGACATCCTCGAGGTGGCTAGTAACATGATCGAAGTAAATCCAAAAAATAAGACAAAATAGACCAACAAGATCAATAGTTCAGATTAGCTGCCAATAAGTGTTTGATGGTGTGTTAAGGGACAAAGTGAGTGACGGGTTAATGATTTTGAAAAGGCCTAGTTTTAGGAGAAGAAACATGTTGTATAGGACATCTATCTAGTTTCGATCATGCAACTACCTATATAAGGCAAATGAAAAAGTGTGATACTGACAAGGTCTGATTTCAAGAAGGACACATCCTATATAAGACCATTGGTTTTGATCAATTTGACTGGTTTGATTGATTTGATAAATGACTATTTTGACTTGAAGACATGTTGGCTTTCTCGTCTTGTTGATTCAGGATTTATGTTTGAAGTTCAGATGATTATGTCACATCTGAGCTGATAGTGTCTGATTTATTTTGACTGACCCGATGAACCCTAAAAGACTGACCTAGGGGGCCTCGGGGGCTCATTGACAAATGGCCTTGCCTATGTAGCAATGCGCAAATACCTCATAGTTTGACATGACCATTGACTTTGTTTTAATTACAAAGGATTGAATCATGATTTTATTTGACAACACCTAAAGGACTGACCTAATGTCTCAGGGGCACATCAATAGATGGCCTTTCCTATGTCTAGTCATAGAGGCAATGTAGTTCGACAATGACAAAGACTGACATGACTGACTCTCATGCTATTTTTGGGATATTTTGAAAGTTATTTGAACTTTTTGGGGTTTTTGACATATTTTGATTTTTTTTTCTTTTTGAGGTTTTATGATGTTTTTGGATTTTTTCATTTTATGATTTTTGTGGATATTCATTTTTTTTGTCTTTTTTCGAATGTTTTGACCTTGAATGACAAGTGTATAATCTAATGAAGCTAGGTGGTAGGAAATTTCCCTAGTCAAGTATAAGACTAACCAATAGGGATGGGATGGGACAAGGGTTATTATGGGCAGAAGATGGAGGAGAAAGCATGCAAGATGTCAATCGCTTAGAGGTCATGATAAAGATGACAAGGCCGTATGATAGATGCCAAATGGGGGATGATGGAAGGTAAAGGCATCATTATGGATTAAGGTGGAGGACCAGATAGAGTGATAGTAGATGACAGAGGAAAGATTGACTACACATGGCACTTGTTTACTAGGTTTTCACCATGGTACTTATCCAAAATGCCACTAACATGGTTTTCACTATTGGACAAAAAAATTCTCTTTACTATTTTTTTTTTAATTTTTTTGATTTTTTTAATTTTTGATGTCACCAAGATGCCTGTTTTCTTGGTTTTCATCAAGGTGACGATTTTTTTCAAGACTTTTTTCTCTTTTTTTTGTATTTTTTTCAGGACTTTTTTTCATTTTTTTTATTTTTTTAGGACTTTTTCTCTCTCTTTTTTTTGTAATTTTTTAGGACTTTTTCTCTTTTTTTTCGTATTTTTTCAGGACTTTTTCCTAGCTCTTTGAAGCTAGGTATAGAATTGATAAATGCCAAATCCATAGACTGCCTTGGCAATGCCCTGATCCTATTTGGATGACTATGTTGGATAAAAGGACCCAATATGGATGACAAGTGCAAGCAAAAAATATGAAGGGTGGTGTTATGCCTTGCATAACCACCCCATCTTTTGCCTTGGTCAAAATGGGTCCCCCTTTATTTATTTTTATCTCTTGTTGTTTTTAAACAAAGTTTGGAGTCTTTCTGCTTTCAACGCTTTGTTTATTTTAAGTTGGTCTATTGGAATCAGAGTCGGAACCAAATAGGGTTCTGAAACTTCAATCAAAACTCGTTTTGGGCCCCATCCTGATATTCTTTCTTTTTGGCATGTTGTTTTGTCTTCATCAGACCCAGACCCGAAGTGGGCATTAAGTTGGCGTTTATTGAAAATTGCAGAATCAAAATTCATTTTGTCTCTGCCTCTGCTTTTTGAACTTTTGTTTACTTTATTTATTTTTGTTAGGTTTCTTTATTATAGTCTTTTTCTTTTATTTTCTTGAGTTGGGTTTTGTTTTCTGCTTTATCTGCGGAACCAGAAAAATTAGGAAATTTTTTTAAGTTTCCGAATCAAAATCCATTTCAATTTCGTCCCCTCCACTTTTTGAGTCGTTGACTTTTTGACTGAAGTCGCACTATAGTGAACTGTTGGTTCTCTTTTGGTTCTAACTCTACCCAATTGTATTTAATGCATTAATGACAGTAGCTTAGCGTAGGTAAGAACTCTAATTTTTACCTTCATTAAGGATTAAACGTATCATTATTATCATTGTTAAAAACTTGAAGAGCAAGGAAGAGCAACGACGGAGTTTATTTGAGCGAATCGATTGAAGGAGGAGAAGATTATTGCCTGTGGATCAGTTCAGAAGGTTAGTTGGGTTCTTTTGTGTTTGAGTTAGGGTTTCTTATCATTGTTATTCTTTGTTTATTTACTATTGCATTTTTCATGCTTTCTTGTGATTTGAATTATTTCATTTTAAACGAATTCATGGTTCTTTGTATGTTTGTTTGAGTAGTTTCTTGCTTTATTTTGTTTGTTTGGTTATTTCTTTGTTTCTTTTGCTTTTTTTTTTAGTTCCTTATGTTTTAGGGCACGGTCGCTTTCACATTTTTAGTCGTGATGTCGCCATGCTATTTTGATTGGTAGTGAGTTAGATTTAAATGGCGTTAGTTAAAATTAGGGATTTACAGTGAGGTAGATTAAATTTATGTTTTTGTAGTAGTTTAGGGTTTATACGATGTATTATTTTTCTCAGGTTTTCATTTATGCATTCATTAGGTTAAAATAGGGAGGGTTAAATTGTGCCCTAGTTTTCATGTCGTGTTTTCTAGATTAGGGTTTCGTGTGTTTCTGTGATCACATTTAAAAGATTAAAATATGATGCCCTAAAAAAATAGTCACCCCTGGTCATATGGGGATGGTTCTATCGAAGTTCAAGTTAGCCCCATGTTGTTTTGAGAATCATCTAGTTTGAAACCATGAAGTTTTGCATTAAATTGATGAAGTCATTTATGACATCATGGTCAGCCTGGTCGGAAGCAGGATCATAATCACTTTTGAACTTGAAATTTATGTTTTCCAAAAGGTTTTGATTCTATTTCCATCCCGTCTCCAGCTCCACCCATAGTGAGGAGCTTTTACTTTATAAAAATGTTTACCTGGCGGAAGCGGGAGCGGAATCGAACCCGAATATGAAAAAAATAGAAAATCTGAAGGAACCCGAATTAGTTTCCATTCCGGTTTCGATTGCTATTCTAGTTCCAACTCCGAGCCCGCTTCTTGTTAGTAGAGTTACCATTCCAGTTTCGACTCTGATTCTGGTAGTGTGTTAAAAGAGACTGTTTAGAATATGTTTCTACCTGGTTCTACCTCTAATGTATACATGAAAGGTATGGTTTTAAAGCATATTTTATGATGATATTCAAAGATCTAATTTGAGGTTTTTATGGCAAGAAAGCTAGAAAATGTCAGGAACATCAGGAGAAGCTTCTCAAAGAAACCAACCTACAGGGACATCAAAGGCAGCACCTAAACCAAAGAAAATCAAGCCTGAACAATTGCCTTATACCTTGTGGTATAATCACAGGAGTCCTATTATCAAAGTCAGCAAAGTAGAATCAGATTGGTCGGACATCACCAATACCAATTTGGGCCAGTATAATTTTGAAGAGCTATATGCAGATACCTTTGCGGAAAGGGAAGATGTAATAGGAAGAACACAAAGAATTGTTGATTCTGATCTGGCTCATATTACTGTGTTTCCTTTGTCAATCCAGTGCCTGGAGTTGATCTTAACAGCAACAAGTGCCTACAATCCTGCTACAAGACTATGCATGGATTCACAAAATAATGTGATCATTGATCTTACTCCTCAAGCATTTCAAGATATATTTAATGTCCTCGATCCTAAGAAGTTGGTGTAGTTGGATGAGGCAGAGGCCTTGGAGAAATATAGTCAGTATAAGGACTCCAATAAGTCTCATTTGAACAAGAAGTGGTTGAAGACAAAAAAGAAATCTTTAAGCAAGCTTGCAGACCAGCCAAAGAGGGTAGATTTCTAAAAAGAGGTATTAGATATAATCATGATGCTATCTAGAGTTTTTGGGAAGAGAGATACATTTCAGTTCAAGGAATGGATGTTTCCTTTCATCCAGACAATCTTAAATGGAGCCCAACAGTTTGATTGGCTGATGATTGTGTCAAATGCTATTCATGATCAACTGACCAACATCAGGTAGACTAAGTGTTTCTTTATGACCTCTTATATTATGTATGCAACAATAAGGTTGGGTATCTTCCCAGGTTTAAACAAAGTGGGAATAATGGGAGCATTGGATCGACAGAAGAAAGTGTGGGAGCACTATGACTAGTTGTCTTTACAAGTTTCTGAGACTCATTTCAGGAGAGTCAATGATGCATTCATATATATAGTCATCAACCAATTGAATGGAGATGCAGGGTATAGGTTGAGTCAAGAAGCCATGGCATTCATAGCTGAATGGGGATGTTGGTATATTCAATACCCCAAATTTACATATTTTAGGTTAGCTGGTTTTGAAGGCCATCCACATATGCTTCCAAGGTGCTGCAATAACACAATAGTGCTGATGGAGTTTGTATATCAGGCTCTTGGAGTTAATGCTCGGTTTGGAATAAAGCATAAAACAGGATATCACAAGTTCCCCATGAAGTTGGGTGAGTATGGTTGTCAACACTTGGTAGGAGCAAAGGTGGTCTATAGTGAATTGATACAATTAAAGTTAGGTTTATACACAGCTCGTAGGCACTTTGATCCAGAGGGTAAGATGTATGCTTTGTTACCTTCGATATTTGACAAACATTTTAATCTATTAGAAGACTTTTGGAGTGACTGACAAGATGAATATGATCTAAGAAAGAAGAATTATGAAAGATGCTATGTCTCACTCATGTCAGAGCTTGGTGTTAAAGATAATATTCCTGACACATTGGTGGATGATGGAATTGTATTGGATCCATCCCATGAAGCTTTGAACATTGGCACCAAGAGTCTGGATCCAATTGACTGGGATGCTGAAGAAACCATTGAGATTAAGCAGATTGGAAGGATAGTCTTGGATCAAAGTGTTAACTGGTTAGTGTTAAGAACCAAGACACCTCAAGGACCTGCTCCTAAAAAGGTTAAGGGATACAAAAGTATCAAAAGGAAGACACCTCCCAAAGAGCCATTGGAGTTCTTTCCCCAAGACATCAAAGAGATAGAACTTGAGGTTATAGATGATGAAGAGGAAACACAAGAAGGGGATGTTCAAAAGGGATCAACTGTTTCAACACCTACATTAGGTGAATCATCCACACAAGTCCCACTTGTAAAGAAGCAGAGTAAAGAAATTCAAAGGGGAGCTCTTCATAGTATGGCTGAGGCTGGAAAGGGCAAAGAGGTGGAGAAGGAAGTTCATGATGTTGGGATAGATTCAGATAAGACTAAGTAAGAAAAAGATATGCAAGAAAACATGCCTCTAGAGGAGGATACTGAGCAAGTTTTGACACAAGAAGATCAATGGAAACTATTTGAAGAGGCAAAAAAGGATTTTGATGCAAGGGTTGTAGCCTTAGAGAAACAAAAGGAAATTGATGCCAAGGTACAAGCTGATGCTATACTGCACTAGCAACAATTAAAAGCCAAACAAATTGAAGCTAAGGCAGTAGCTGATGAAGTAGAGAAACAAAAAAGGCAACAAGAGTATGAACTCAAGGTTAAAGAAGAGAATGAAAAGTTGGAACTAATACAAAAGATTCATGACCTTGAAGAAGAGAAGGAAAGAAAACGGAGGGAGAAAGAAATCTTGGTTGCTAAGTTGAAACTTGCAGAGGAAGCTCGCCAAAAGGATGAAGAAGCATAAGATTGGAAAAGGGAAAGAATGCCGAAGAGCTGGTTAAGAAGCAGTAAGAAGAAGAAGCAAAGGCAGAAAAACTTAAGGCTCTAGAGGTGGAAAGGCTGGAAAAAGAAAGACTAGAGGCTTTAGAAAAAGAGAAACAAGAAAAAGAAGCTCTAGAGAAGGACAAATTGGAAAAGGAAAGAATGGAAAGGGAAAAAGTGGATAAATTGGAGGAAGAGAGGTTGAAGAAAGAAGAGGAAGATAAAAAGATACAAGAACAAAAAGATAAGGAAGAGGCTAAAAGGCTTGTGCAGATGCATATAGTGCAAGAACAACAAGAGAAATCAAGGGTTGAATCCCAACCCCAAGTGAATATGCAGCCACCTTCTACCATTATTTCTTCTTCCTCTATGATGACTACTGCTCCATGTGCTCCCACTTGGCTAAAACTAGATTTGCAAAAAAGGGTAGTAACACCTTCACAACCTCTCAATTGGGAGGATATGATGAAGGAGATTGAACAAGAGAGGCCTAAAAAGAAGGCCAAGATCCTACACTCTACAAGACTCATAGACAAAGGAGAGATTGTTGCTGAGTGTGCCATGCCAATGACAGAAAAGGAGGTAGGGGACATGCAGCTAACAGATTATCAGTTGAGTACTGTCAACTTGGGAAGGCCCACTAGGAATCAACAGATGAACCTAATTGATGTGGTGGCTTCAACAACCAAGTCAAGAATGATAAAGGACAAAGAAAAGAAAGATGAGCTGAAGGCTCGGTTGGATCAATTACATTCATTTTTGAAAAGTGTTTCCTCTCCGAGATCACAACAGGCAACGGCCATTGAGACTCCTATTTTGTTAAGCAAAAAGGAGGTAGATGATTTGGTGTAGGTAAGAGGAAAAGTGGAGATGGTAGATAGATGGGTGGACAAGTTGAATCAAGAAGTAAGTGAATTTTTGATTGAAGGTTTTGAGGTTATTAAAGGGATTGAAGAGTTAATAAGAGAAATGCAGCAATATATTGAAGCATCGGAGAAACAAGAAGAGGAGTATAAAGAGTATAGTCAGAAGTTAGAAAAGGTTAGTGCATTGCCTTTAACTACTCTTCTTGAACAATCAATACTTGAGGAGGACAATAAGGATTTTGTGGAGAAGACCTCTCGTATACTCCGATTTAGGACAGATTTCTTGTGTAAACATAGGAGTGAGGTCCAAGATGCTGTTAATAATTTGACTGAACAATTTGAGGAGCTGGAAGCAGTCATTGCTATCATTGTAGATGTAAATGTATTGATAAAAGAAGGCATGTATTTGAGTCAGATCAAAGAGAAATGGGATGATAGATTTAGAGAACTCATGTAGAAAGGAGATGATGGATAAGATTTGATGATAGATAGGCTGATGGATGTCAAGGAAGAAATGAAAGCTGCAAGAAGAGAATTGGTAAAGATAAAAGATATGAAAAGCTTTGCTGCAGCAGAGTTGGAGTGAATCAAATTTGAAGATAGCTGGGTTGATGGGCTAGAATAAGATGTGTTATAGCAAGTCTTCGCTAGTTATGATGAGTTCATTGCAGATCCAACTTCACATGCATAAATCTCTTGCATGCATGATTTCCTTCTCCCTTGCATGCAGCACTGACAATTTTGGAGCGCATGACTTCTTTTTCTCTTCTATTTTTTGTTCTCTAGTTTAACTGAATGTCTAATGTAAGAACTCAAGATTGAATTGATCTAAGTTTCCAAGAGAATTTTAGTTCCTAAAAAGGTGGATAACCTAAAATAGAAGTGGAGTTCGAACTTTTGTATATCTATAAATACCTTGTGGGTATCATATTGTAAGGGTCGGCTAATTGAGAATAAAATTGGCTTACCTAAGATTAGGAGATAGAATTTTGTAGTGATTTACAGAGATACATTGTACTTGATCTTTTTATAGTTAATAGAATTATAGGATTATGCAATATGGTGTTAGAATGTTGTTTTATTTGATAAGGCTGATAAGTTATAATCTATTTGAATGCCAGTGATTGTGTTGAAGCATGCTAGTTTCTTATGTGATGAAATTCATTAGAAGAAACCATATTTAAGGATTATCTTGCTAGATTATCATTGAATTAAATTTATTGAAGTCTTTTGATCTATAATCTTGATGATGAATGAATGTGTGTTGTTTTGAAATCCTTGAAATATTTGTGATGTGTAATTGTGAAGTTAATTAAGCACCTAAAATGTATGCAATGGTATAGATTATTCTATAGATTGTGTCATCTTATGGGTTTCTTGATCTGATTGGAAAAACATTCATTGTTGAAAATATATGTCTGGATGCTAGATAAGTTTTGTTCAGTTTTACCGGTTTACCCTATGATCCATCTTTTTCTTTTGTTTGAAACCCCATTGATTTACTAAAATAGTTTGGTAAAATGAGTCATTGCTTGAATCTTTTATTACCAGCATAGGCCCCTTGAATATTGCAGTTGCATGAACTGATTGAGTGACACCAGATAGTTGAGAACCAACTACCAAGACTTTGGGAGTTAGGCCACTATATGTTGTCTTTCTTTTTCAGGAAAAATAAAGTAGAAATATTTTGTTTTAATGTTGTTTGTGTCATTTTCACCATCAACAGGTGGTAGATGTGATAGACAAAAGAGGATATGATAGGATCCCTAATTTTCACACTACTTGGTCCATCAATCTTTAGTCGAAAAGGAGCTTGGGGGACCAACAAGCTAGAGTGTGTGAAGGGGTTGTCATCAAAGATACATTGAAAGAAATCACCAATGGTATGATATGACAAATATGTGAACATGGGTGGGTGGAATGGAATATATGGTATGAGTGAGAGTGATGTGGATGGAGACCTTAGATCAACAAGCTCTTTTTTTAACTTTTTTCCTTGATAGATGCCCCAAGCGATTTTTGATGTAGAGGCATACTTGGAGATTGACTTTTGCTTGCTTTCACTTTTTTACTTTTAGTTTTGATTTGTCTAATAAATTTTTCTTTTGGATAGGGGACTTGTCTTCATCTTTTTTATTTTTTATTTGTCCAATAGATTTTTATTTTGGCTAGAGGACTTGTCTTGATCTTCTTTTCTTTACATTATATCTTTTGATTTTTGATCTGCTTTTAAAGATAACTCATTCACTGGAGCTTTTTCTTTATTCTTTTCTTGAGATATAACTTGTTGATCCATGTCTATGATGCGAGTGGATGTGAGTGAGATGGATGAAATAGGTGAAGTGACAAGAATGTTTAGTGGATTAACGGGAGTAGCGATGCCATCAATGGAGTCTTTGAGACTATCCTTTTCAGTACTATTAACATCAAAGGAGGCTTGCACGTCCTTAATGACTTGAAAATATGGCTTAGTAGATGTGACAATAGGAGATTCATATCCTAGCCTAGGGTAAGTGGGATGGAAGGATGATGATTGGATATCCTTAGTGGGGTCATGACCAAAGAGTTGGTTATAATAGATGTCTTGATCAAATAGGGAGTTATCATAGATATGAAAAGCTTGAGTGGAAGAAGATATGGAAAAGGTTGATGTATCATCAGTGTCCCAAAAGGTTTCAATCCAAGCATGACCATCTTTTTCTATTCCTTCTGCAACTATCTTGACATCAGTTTTGGAATTTTGATCTTTCTCAGCAACATTAGGATTGTCCTTTGTTGGTATATTATCCATATGATATTCTCCACATCCAATTTCATGGACTTGGACCTTGGGGTTTGATGGAACAATAAATGGAGTGGATGACTTGGTTAATGAAGATGGATAAATATAGCAAGATGATGAGGTCTCTTGGTTGACAAGTACTTCGAATTTAGTAGTCCCTCTCAGATTGCTACAATATTGAAAGGGATTGGGATCTCCTATGACTATAATTTTAGTGCCTTCATGAGGAAACTTCAAACATTGATGGTATGTGGATGGTACGACCTCCATGGCATGGATCCATGGTCAGCTAAGGAGGAAGTTGTATGGAATTTTAAGGTACATGACTTGGAATGTGGTATCTTGTACTATTCATCCCACTTTGATAGGTAGTGTGATAATGACCTCAGAAGAACGTTCTTCGTCATCATAGGCTTTGATGGCAATGCTCTTAGTTGTGTCCACACATATTTCAGAGAGGCACAATTCCTTCACCAATTTTAAAGAACAAATGTTCAATCTAGCTCTGCCATCTACTAGGACTCGTCTGACCTTTTTTTTGTGGATGAAGACCTCAAGGTGTAATGGGTCATTATGGCTTCACTTGGATGTAGAGTAATATTTGTCAAAAAAAGAGACATGGTGGGAGTTAGCCAAATATCCAACCATGGATTCAAATCAGTTGACATCTAGGGTTGTAGGGACATAGGTTTATTTCAAAGCCTTATCGAGGATAGCTTTTTGTTCAGGTGATATGCGCAGTAGCTCAAGGATGGAAATATGTGTGGGTATCTTGCCCAATTGGCCAACAAGATTGTATTGGTCTTTAGATTGTGGCTACTTTGGAGGAGGATTGAATATGGTAATCTTGTTGGAATAATGAATAATAATGTCTACTTATGAAGACTTTACATTGTCATTGATGTCACCATGTTGATTGAGTCATCAGATTGAACTACTATGAAGAACTAGTTTACATCCTCGAATATTTTGGTTTGTTATTTTGGTCTGCAATCCTCCTTTGGTGATCATCATCGCTCATAGTTTTGGGAAATTGTTTTTGGATGTTGTAATCTTGTAAGTTTAGAATCTTGTGTGCTCATGTGCTCGTATGGTGAGTTGGCACTATTCTATTAATTGCATTTTGTTATTAGGTCTATCCTCGGCCGACCTAATGAATAGTTGATATTGTAATGGATTAATTTGTGTTGTGGATATATGTGTGACCTATCTTTGGTTCATGTTGACATATTGTAGCATGTTACATGCTTGGATTATTTTTGGAGAAATTTTGTACTAACTTGGAGCTAACAGTTAGTCTTTTTGGTGAATAAAGATTGCATCTAATTAGGCCGACCTAATTGATCCTTGTGGATGTATCAGTTATATATATTGGATTGTTTTGATATTTTTGAAGGTAATTGAATGTTTAGTATGGTGTGAATGTGAAGTATGGTGCAAATGTGAAGTGAAGTGTGTGAAAATGATGAAGTGTGTTAAGTCAGTTTATTGAGCTTCAAAGGAACTGACTCAACACTTATTAGGTGTACTCTTACCAGTTCATTTTGGGTGTAAATCCACTTATGTATTGTAATCCTTTTGTAGGAAGTGAGCCTCCTTGCTTGGATAGTGAGTCCTCTTTATAAGCAATGAGATTTTGTATCTGGCAGTGAGCCTTTTTGTATCTGATTTTGTAACTATATTATATTGTGATTTAATCCTCACCATGGTTTTTTCCATTCTAGGTTTTCCATGTAAAATTTTTGGTTTTCATGTGTTGTGCTTTTTTATGTTCTGTTAATGATTTTTCTCATTCTTACTATTAAATGCATTGGATTAATTGGATAGCATTTGTTCAATAAGTTTAAGAAGATACTGATTCACCCCCCTCTTAGTATCTTAGGTATTCAACAATTGGTATCAAAGCCTTGATTCCTCTGATGAAGCCTAACAATTTGAGGAATATCTTGAAGATTGATCAAATCGATGATAAAGAAGAACTCCAGAAAAATCTTGATGATCTTGACAAAGCTAAAAATGAAAATAGAGATCTGAAAGAAAATTTTGATACGGAAAATCAATGCATCCAGAAATTGAAAGAGAAATTGAAGAAATTCAAAGAAAGGCACAAAGATGTTATTGAGAATTTAAAACAAGAAAATGAAGAGATTACCAGATTGAAGGTACAAGTCAAAGAAAATAAGATAATTGAAGATTGTATGAATACAGTGGTGCAAAGCAAGTCTGATGTATGCTCAAGTCTTGAACAAGAAGTGGTGAACCTGAAAGTCGAACTAGAGAAAGAAAAAATTTGTAAAGATAGTTTCTAGACAAGCTCCACCAAGCTTGATGAATTGATTATAGGATAGAGACCTTCTAAAGAAAAAGGTGGTTTTGGAAATGAAGCCAGTGAAAAATATAAGAATGTGAAGACCTCAAATCCAGTGGACAATCAAAAGGCCCAAGATAAAGGGAATCATAAAAGAAATCCAAAAAGATTTACTAGAAGACCACCTATCAGACAACCAAATGCTCAAAGGTACCCAGCCTTCAATGGTGTTTTATTTTCATGTAATAAATTTGGTCATAGGGCAATTGAATGTAGAAGTAGAATGAATCAGTGTTTTGGTTCCTTCTCTGGACAATGTTTTTCATGAAAGAAAGTTGGACATAGAGCTACTAAATGCAAATCTTAGGTGAGGGTGATTATTTAGGTGATGATGAATAGGCTTAATGGAGGTAGAATGAATCAATATTTTGTTGACTACTGTTATACTTGTAATAAGTTTGGACACAAATCAAATCAGTGCAGAT
The DNA here is from genome assembly GCA_007115665.2 of Sequoiadendron giganteum. Taxonomy (NCBI): domain Eukaryota; kingdom Viridiplantae; phylum Streptophyta; class Pinopsida; order Cupressales; family Cupressaceae; genus Sequoiadendron; species Sequoiadendron giganteum. Next base: position 304,676,969 of record CM021107.1, read on the forward strand.
CAAGGGCTAGTGGAAGTCAAACAAATCAGATAAATGTTGTCTACTACAATTGTAACAAACCGAGACATATTTCAAGAGTTTACAGAAGTAAAAATGGAAAGAAATCTACTTCAGTAAAGAAGAATGAACTAGTGAAGGGAATTGACAAGAGTGAGGTTAAGAAAGAAATAAACAAGAGATGGAGGAAGAAAGAAGATCTGAAGATGACTGATGTATTTGTGCCCTCATCTGGTGTAGACAATTCCTCCGGGAAGTAGACCTAGCATGGTCTTAAGGGAGTATTAATAGAAATTTTTTTGAACCCCCTAAATATATGGCATGTCAGATGTTGGCACAAGGATATGTTGTAAGGAATGAATAGGTAGAGGTTATGCAAAAGAAATTGAAAGAAAAAGTGCAAGAATGTTCATCTGCAAAACAAATTTGTGTTTCTCAGTGCAGTGAAGAAGGGTTTTATCAAAATTTTGAAACCTAACACATAAAATGGTGAAGGAAAACAAGCAGTTGATTTATGTAGACTAATTATGGAAAACCTAATTGAGAATGTCAAAATTTCTTTGGTCGAGGGTTATCCTTTCTAGTTTGGGTCTCTGCTTATATGTTTGGTATTTTACTTTTTGAGTTCGCTATTAGAAAGAGAGAATGTTATGTGGTAATTTGGCATCCCTATCGGAAAGAAATTTTATAGGTATTTGGAATGTATGGAAGATAAAGAAAGTGCATGCAAAATCTATTTCTCATCTCTGCAAATGAATCTGTGCTCTGGTGTGCAAGTGTCTAGTCAATTTGAAGATGGTTCCTCTTTTTGTAAGAAAGAGTTGGAAGTTGTTATTGGTGGTTCCCCTCCAGAATCTAAAAGGAGAAAAATTATCACAAAATATGTCATCACTATCCCAGAAGAAAAGGAGAATGAAGAAGATTCCCTACCTAAATCTGATTCCTTTAATCCTGAAGACATTCAAACGATGTTAAATAAAGGTGATATGAAGAAGGTTGGTGAAATGTGGCATGCCCACTCTCTGATCAAAAGACTTAAAATTGATGATGTGTTGATTGATTACTTGCTCAGAAAGGGTATTACAATTTCAGAAGTGTCTAACTCATTACTAGATGATCTAGTAGAATTTATTGAAGAAATAATATTGTTGAAAGGACCTGAAGGACATAAGTTTGAAGCTATGATTGAGAGAAGATGTGCCAAAGCCAAAAAAATGTTATCCAAGCATATTGGTGAGATAAGAGAATGCATTAGGGAGATTTCTAACATCTATAAGTATTATCTCTAGTGGCCTGCAGTTGTTGATAACTTTAGAAGAAAAATTGAAGCTATTGAATTTGAGATAAATAATATTGGAAAGAGTTTTGATTTATTCAAAGACAAAAATGGAAAACAAAGAATAAGAGTTGGTGAGTTGTAGGTAGAGTTGTTGATTGCTCAGAGATAGAGGGAAGACTTGGTTAAAACCTTATGGATTGTTAAATAAATTGTTAAGGTCTAGTTGGATCATCTCTTCAGAATACTTTATGATGTAGAAGATAGTAAGCGATAATGTCTATCTTCGGACTAGACATCCTAATTTATGTTGTTGTCTTTATTGGATAGTATGAGTGCCAGAATGGGTTCGATATTGTTTACTTGGAAGAGGATTCTTCCAATCATAAGAGAAAGGCACAAGAAATTTTTTCATGTAAAAACCGTTATTTTCACTTGAATTTTTGAAATGGGGAGTTAGAATTTCTTTGTATATACATTGTCACCATGTACATACATTTACATCCTATTTTTGGTTGCCCCTTGTCCTTGATGTCAAAGGGGGAGTGATTTTCATGTAGAAAGGGGAGTGTGAAGTTAAAAGAATGAGGGACTATGTGAAGGGTTATACATTCTTTTGGAACATGTTTTCATCAATGAAAAAGGGGGAGATTGTTGGAAGAATGAAGAAGAAAATATAGTTATGCAGACTTTGTGTTTTCATTGATGTCGCCATGTTGATTGAGTCGTCATTTTGATCTAGTACTTTGAACCAATTTACATCCTCTGGTATTTTAGTCTGCAATCCTCCTCTGGTGATCATCCTTTCTCATGGTTTTGGGAAATGGTTTTTGGATGTTGGAATCTTGTAAGTTCAGAATCTTGTGTACTCATGTGCTTATATGGTGAGTTGGCACTATTCTGTTGATTGCATTTTGTTGTTAGGTTTATCCCTGGCTGACCTAATGAATAGCTAATATTGTAATGGATTAATTTGTGTTGCAGATATATGTGTGACCTATATTTGGTCCATGCTGACATATTGTAGCATGCTACATGCTTGGATTACTTTTGGATAAGTTTTTTACTAACTTGGAGCCAATAGTATTTTTGGTGAAGAAAGATTGCATCTAATTAGGCCGACCTAATTGATTCTTACGGATGTATCAGTTATATATATTGGATTGTTTTGAGATTGTTGAAGGGAATTGAATGTGAATTATGGTGTGAATGTGAAGTATGGTGTGGATGTGAAGAGAAGTGTGTTAAGTAATTTTATTGAGCTTCAAAAGAACTAAATCAACACTTATTAGGTGTACTCTTACTGGTTCATTGTAGCTATAAAGCCACTTTTGTATTGTAATCCTTTTGTAGGCAATGAGCCTCCTTGCTTGGACAGTGAGTCCTCTTTGTAAGTAGTGACCTTTTGTATCTGAGAGTGAGCCTTTTTGTATCTAATTTTGGAACTACATTATATTGTGAGTTAATCCTCACCGTGTTTTTTGTTAAAATTTTTTTCCCATTCTTACTATTATATGCATTGGAGTAATTGGATGTTTTTTGTTCAATAATTTTAAGAAGATACTGATTCACCTCTTAGTATCTTGGGTATTCAACAAATATTTTCCCTATGGGTAGTAACGACACATTCAGGTTGCTTCTTAATAGTGATCATAATAACATGATCATTGACAGCTCGAAGATGGTTAATAATTTTGTAGTCCAAAGAGGAATTGGTATAATTGGCATGTTTTTCTATCCTTTGACCCGAACTTGAGGCTTTTCCATGATCTTGCAGTGGATTCTTGAAAATTGTATGGTCTTTACTGGAAGTTTGTTGTTTTCCCTCAACCTTTATGGTGCCATTTTTAATTAGGTCTTGAATCATGTTCTTCAACTGACAACATAATGAAGTCTTATGTCCTTTGTTGTGGTGGTAATAACAAAAGGCATTGTCATCCCACCAAGAGGGTTTGAATTGTGTTGGGTCGTATGGTTTGGGCTCTTAGAGTTGTATGACGTTTGATTGTACTAGCTTCTTTAGGAAAGTTTCAATTGGTTCAGGTAAAGGAGTGTATTGTCTCTGTGGGTATTGCCTTGGTTGTCTTGGGGGTCCCCATTCTTGATTATTTTCAACCACATAAGCTGCTTGGTTGGGGACATATGATGTGTTATTGTTTGTGTTGGATGCTTTGAAAGTCAATGTGAGACATGTTCTATTCAAAGCTTTAGCATCTATGACTCCATCCTTTGTCACAATCTTGTTATAGGACCAAATCTTTTTTTATCATTTGATGTTCCTTGGGCATTTTGTGTTTTGGTATAAGTTTTAATTTTCCCTTTAGCAATAAGGGTTTTCTCAAGGATGGCCCCTTTCTCAACAAGGTTGGTGAATGTGGAACATCAATTGGTTTCTAATTCATATTTTAAATTTAGGTTCACCATCTATATCAGGGCTAAAATCACTAAGGTTAAGCAATAAAGCATCTAAATAAAAACCCCAATAAAAAAATGAAGCACAAATAAGCGTAAAGACATAAAAGCATGAAACAATATTACCAAAATTCTTCACACTCCCATTGGTTCACCTTCATTTCACTTCTCCATTTTGTTACTAAATAATCAATGCCCTTAGAATTATAATTCTTTATGCACTTAACTAGCCTATGACAAAGACAACAAAATATCAAAGTTTCAATCTCACTAGCATGAACTTATGAAAATTCTAGATGGATGAAAATGATAGTGAAAATTCTATTTATAGAGAGCCAGATGGAAAATGGATGGTCGTGATTGAAAAGACATTAATTTGATCAATGGATTAAATTGAATGAGATGAGATAAGATAAGATTGAGAGTGAAGAAGAAAGAGGAAATTGAACAATTTTTCGATAAAATCAATTAGTTTGAAGAGGAAAGAAAGCATTAAAACATTATTTAATTAGACGAGAAAAGAAAGCATAATTAAATAATAAAAATATTATTTAATTAGAAGAGGAAAAGATGAGTTATCTTTTCTTTTTGATTTAATAGAAATTTAATTCCAAAAAAGTGAGGAAAAAGATAAGTCATTAATTAAATAAGATTTAATTAATTTGTGATAGAAAAGCTAACAATGAATAATTATTTAATTGCTATAATTATTTAATTACAGTGGAAAGTGGAAATAATTAAATAAATAAAGTTTATTTAATTATAGAGGAAAGACAATAGTGACCTAATTGAATAAATATAGTTTATTTAATTAATCAAGATTAATGCAGAAATGAATTAAATGAACTAATTAAATAATTATGGATTATTTAATTAACAGAAAAAGTATGACCCTAGATAATGGAAAAATGGTGTTAGTATGCTTAGGATATTTTCTAGTGTCTATAGGTACAATAGCTTGAGCAAGGTCCACTCAAAGCATTGTTCACCCACCTTAATTTTTGTTGTTAGTTTAGATGTTTACATTACTGCATTCATTTTAATACATTCTTCATTACATGCACATGAATGATACTTAATATCATGATTTAAGTTTTGTAATGCACTATTGGGTCATCATATAGAGTGATTCAAGTAGTTAGAAGTAATAATCAGAAGTTCTAGTAAAATCTTAGACTTTTGTTTTAGTAGTTAATAGTTGCAATGTTAAGCTGAAGGTACCCACAACATCAATAGCAGATTAAGTTATTTCCCTTGTTTTGTAGTTTATGCTTTATTTTCCTTTCCAGTATTTTTTTTTTCTACACATGTGTAAATCACCTATACTTGATGATATAGTCCATGTAGAGTCTATGAATGCACATATAGTGTCAGCATCCTCAAAATATTTCAAAGCCTTGGTTGATAATTTAATGGAGTCATTGCAAGGGTTTAGTGGACTTCTTAGTTAGGAACCCTTCCTCTGAATTATGTGTCTAATACCAAGTTGACTAGATATTAGTGAAGCATTACACCTCTACCTTGACCCCTCAATCTCCTTCTCCTGCCTTGACCATGCCTCTCTCAGAGTACGGGCACAACAAGATATGTCAATGGTGTAGGTCTGAGTGCAAAAGACCATGATCATACTTAGGTGTCATGTAGACATTTTCTACATCAAGATCGACTCCCCATTATCTCATCTCAAGCTCATCAAACTCCTGATAGGAAACCTATGGACTAATCAATGACCCCTAATGATCTATGTCTCATGATGATTTAGCAAATTGAGCCCCTCCAAGGGGAACATCTTGTTGCTCCCTAAAGTGTCAAAGAGCCTTCTCAAAAAGTTATCTACTTATGATATGATGTGACTAAACTATGTGCCCAATAAAATATCAAGTCTAGCTATAGTAGGGTAGGTGGTCTCCATCGTCCTCCCAAGGTTTTCACTTCCTATAAGGTCTCCATGTAAACCCAACCAGTAGATCCAAAACATGCCTCCAATACATAACATGTCCTAAGCGAGTTTGCATGATTGCTCCTACATAAGGATAAACATAAGGTAGTGACCATATTTTATTCTCCACTTCACACATTTTTCTCTCCACTTAACATTATTTTGAATCCTTTCCTCCACTTTCTAAATTTAAACCTTCCCATGCACATTCCTTCCTCTAACTCACCAGTTGATTCTCTATCGAGTCCTGACCATTGATAAAAATCATATTCTATATAAAGGAAACTTTCATGCTCTTTCAAGAAAACCATAATCTTCAAAAAATGTGATCACATCATCTTGAGCTTATTTTGAATGAGTGCACATATAATTCTAAGATAAAAAATCATTTGAATCGTAAAATTTGAGAATAACAATGAAGGTAAATCAAGATAGATTCTAAAAGGTATAATATTCTTTTAACTTTTTGGTTTCTTACATCTTTTACGTTCTTCATTGGTAGATTAGGTTTTTTGAATAAATTTAAGGGTTTTGGTGGTTTCATGTTGATGGTTTATGTGTTATTTTTATTTTTTATCTTACAGTCTTATTAGATTCCTTTTCTTGAAATTTACTATTGGGACCTAATAAGGAGTGGACCATTGATGTTGGGTGTCAGAATATTTGTAGAGAATATGGATAATCATTATTTTAGAATTGTTTACCATTTTTGGTGATAATAAAAACTAGGATTCCATAGTGATCAATTATTTAGTGGAGGGTGAAATTGGAATGTGGTATAGATAAGGGGGATAGCTTCAACCCACTTAGTAAAGTACTCAATGGTAGTGGTGATTAACTTGTGATTTTAGATAAATGGGGTGAATATTGTTGATGATACTGATTTCACATTGTGAAAAGGCCCAAGTAGTAGTAATACGTTATAGTTCTTGTGATGGTGTAATAATAAAATATGTGTACTCTTAACAAGATAAATATTGTTTGAAATATACTAACATGCATCATGTTCCATGGTGATCCAGTCGTAACCTATTCTCAAGATATTTTTATCAAAGACCACACTAACTATTTAGAAACCATATATACCCTCATGAACTTCTTTGAGTGTGAGAATAGACTCTCTCAAGTCTAGATGTTATAGTAAGGTACCATCAAATATCCCTAAAAAAAGGGTAATGTCAAAGATAGTGAATTGGCATGAATGTTGGATAAAAAAAATATTTTTTGCATGAAAGGTTAGGTGGTAGGGTTTGATATTGTATGTAGGTTTAAATATCATGATACCAAAGGGAGTCGAGACCAACAAGTTAACATAGAATCTTAGAGTCATGAGCATCATACATAAGAACTAGTGGCTTTTCAACCAAAAATTTATAATGTTGGATATCTTTTGGAATGTCAAGAAGTGATCTAATGTTGGCCCTGTCATCTAATAGTCTATTATTGAGGGGAAGTACCTATTCAAACTAGATGCAAATTAAATTCAAAGTTTGACACCCATCGTTTACCTAATTGATTATGAGTTTGGAATATCTATAGATCATGTGATATTAGATTATTTATTGAACTATTGTTTTAAGACCCATGATCAAGGCACCATATTCAAAAATGTTATTGGTAAATGAGAAACCCAATTTGAATTCCTTTGGCATGAGATATCCATGTGTAGTGACAAATAAATTTCATCTTCCTAATCCAAGACTAGTGTAGGAGCCATCAAATTATAATCTATTATTTTTTGAATCATCAAGTATGAAGATGGACTCAAAAAAAAAATCCACAATCAGTGGATAATTATCATTTTTCTACCAATTTATCTACCATTGCCTATCCCTTAAATAATTTTTTCTCTACATATTCAATATTTTATTTTATCAATAGTATGTGGTGGAACTCTCAAAAAGAATTCTTCATGTTCCACTTGTCCTATTCTTTTGTGATCTTATTTCATTCTTTAATTATGATTTTTGGTTTATGGTTTAGGGTTTATCTTCCTTTCATTCATATGTAAAACTTTTCCTTTGACTTCCCTTTGTTATAATTTCAAGTTGAATTGTTACCGCCAGTCTTCAGCCATGTTAGTTTGGACTTGATTCGTTGAATTCGTCTAACTTACCGAACCCTTTACCTAGTCTTTTCGGTGACTTAATTGTTGGGAGACATGATGCATTGAAATATTACAAGGTCTAAATATTTTATCAGTTATCTAACATCTTAACCTTGGGTTATATGTTCCTCATTTCCTATCGACCTAGTAGGGTCCCCCTTTTAGGCCACTAACCTTTTGCACATGTAGATTAAAAATTTCAATGGAAGTGGTTAAATCTTTTGATTGCATCTAGGCCATTCTCCGCTGGCCCACAAAAATATAATATTCATTAAACAATACCAGTAGGTTGGTGGGAGGGTGGATGTGTCCTCCTTTGAGGCATGGCCCATCATTCTTTGAAGGAAATGAGCACTAAGCTTTAGCAGATCAATGACCATGATGAAAAGTTGTGGGCTAATCTAACCATTCCTGCTAGCTCACGGGGGGCCCACCAACACCTTTCATCTCTCAATGGGGCAATAGGGAGGCACCATGTGGAGAAATCTAAGCTATCAAGGGGACTATAGTGAGATATGAAATATTTCAAAAGAATTTGGTATAATGTTAAGTGGTGGTAACTTTCGAACTACTAAAGGGTTCATTTGAGCATGTGGTTATATGCAAAATAAGATGTTAAAATCTTGACCGTTCATCAGGTTAGAAATATATGCATCTGAGCAAATGACTTGAAGAGTTAATAGGAATGTAAGTTGGAGGCACCAGATTCAATCTAGTTTGTTCCCTGCCACCTCGATACCAAAATATGTGCACGATTAAGCCCAGAAGGAAAAAAAAGCAAATGAAACATGGCAATCTTCAAAGCTCATGGAAATTGTGGAGCCCACAAGATGACATGGAATGAATCCACATGGCATAATTTGATTGGTCAGCAAAAAGGGTCATCTAAGGTCAAATTTTTAAACTTGTTTGACTCAATCTAAGTCATTCATTGGGACATTTAATTGCAAGATCAATGGTTGTAATTTGAAGTTTGAAATTGAGGCTAAGTGAGCTGTTCTAGTTCATGCGAGTGAACAGTAATGGCAGATAAGATGTTGAACTACCAGATTGATCACTTTAACACCATAAAAACTTGTTTTAAAGCACAATTTCAGTTCATTAAAACATTTAAAGCAACTAAGGATTTATTGTTGCGTTTTCAAGCTTGTTTGGTGTCCAAGAATTAGGGTTTCCAAGCATTTGTAAAACAGTAAGTAAAATCAATACCCTGTGTTTCAATTGCTTGATTTTTTTTGAAAGTGCTCCTCCTTTATGTCAAATGGAATTGGTTGTTTGCTTTCATTTATTTTAAGGTTTGACATTCATTTAAACGATAAAATTAGTAAGTCCTAATCATTGCTTTGCGTCAAAATTGTGCCCTAGTTGCAAACCTTAGGTTTCTTATGCTCTTAAAACCCTAATTTGCAAAGAACCTTATTACCATGGCACCCCCACAAGCCCAAGCCTCAAGGTCAGAGCAAAAGAAGAGACCCCTTTGCAAGGACCTCCTTGACCAATTAAAACCATCAACAACTGATAAGCCCAAGGTTTGGCGTATGTTCCAAGGCACTCAAATAAGAGAGGACATCATTGAGAAAATAATCTACCATCAAGGATGCCACATTATTATACATTGGATGGGCACAATTCATTTACCAGTTTGGCAACAGGAACTATGGTATACCTATATGTTGTATGATATTGTGGTTGTGTTTCTGATATGTGGTTGTCATTGATGTCAACACTATTATCATTAATGATTCTGAAAGCTGTATATGAAAAGGATATTGAGAAAATTATAATAAATATATTGTAGGCAATCTATGAAGCTGAGAAGGTCAGAGTGATGGAAATTTTTGTATGTTGATGATCAGAAGGTGCACATTAAAGGGTTTGTTGTTGAACCTATCTAGTATGTTTTTTGAAAGTTTCAGAGGTGCGCATCAAGAATTGAGAAAGTTATGAAGTTTTGTGATCCCATAGCTATTTAATTACTATAGCAGGTGTTTCTAGAAGATGTGATTGCAATTCTGATGAATTTATTGTTTGCATATGTTCCTGATATTTTCAATGCTGTTTCTAGATTGTTCTCTATCAGTGTGGTACATCTGTGTTGATCGGTGTGTTCGTGATCAAATATTTTCCCTTGTCTATTCGAGTTTTCATGTTCTTGACCGACATGATGGTGGTAGCGTGTTGCGGATCCTTATGGATTAATATTTTATTGTTTGGTGTGTTTGAGGATGCTGATTTAGGTCCTCACTATGTTGTGACTAACTTAGGTCAGTCTGTATTGAGATTTTTTCATGAATTGAGGCCGACAATTGTAATTTATTCTTTATTTGTGGCCGACAAGGTTATTGATGTAAATTCATGTAGCAGATATATAAGAATGAGTGTTTCTTCATTTTAGTGTGTATGTGGTGTGCGAGCATGAAGTGTATATGAAAAATGTGTGAATAAAGATTAGATCATCTGAATACATAGCAAAGTGTGAATAAGATTGAGCGAAGTGTGAAGAATTATTTATGTGCATAACCAGAACTGTCATCAAGCTTTTGTAGAAGCCAATTTCTCAGTTCAACCTCATCAGATGGATTTAATCTTATTATTTTATGTAAGGTAGTGAGCCTTCCCTTTAAGCAGTGAGCTCTAGGAAGTGTTCTTGAATGCATGTGCATTCCCTATTAATTTCTTTCATTATACTTCTAACAGGGTATAATCTTGTGGACTAACATCCACCGTGGTTTTTCCCCTAACATGGTTTTGTTGATGGTGTTTTTTGCATAGCAACAACTCAGATAGGATATGATATCCTATCTCTCTTCAAAGGTAAATCTCTATGAATGAAGAGATAACCCCAAGGTCTCTAATTTCAGGTCTTGACAATGCAACAAAACAACCCAGAGATAATGTGAAAATTATGGTAATCACAAAGGGACCTTACTACAAGCAAATACTGGACTTTGAATTTATCAAATCTAAACAATGGATTGATACTTGAAATCCTCAATTGAACCCAGATAATAAAGAAAATAACAAAAGATGAAAGGTTTTAGAGATAATTCTAAGACTAATTCTAACCCTAATATTGACAATGCCAAAAGATAAGATGCTCAAAATGGACCGATCTCTCATAAACTAGTTTCTGTTTGACCCAGATAAATCTGCAATCTCATGGGAATAGTGCAATCTTCTAAGGTATTTAAAGATTTTCAAATCATAAAAATTCATTCAAAAAAATCCTATTGCAATTTGAAATGAACAAACATTCATAACTAAACTAAGCACAATTTTAAGTCCAGTCTAACTTTGCAAAGCAGCTAACAATCAACTAACTGCAAAAAGTATGGACTAGAGATCACTGCAAACATTCCAAACATGAAACCCTAAGCATCACCAAATTATCTAACAATGAAATTAAGAAATTTTAAAGATAGAACAACAAGAACCACTCCAGATGAAACTCAACACAAGAGAGATACCAAATCACAATAACCTTTCTTATATTAGGTCATCCAAAAATGGCAACAATTCCAGCCTTTTGTTAAAATACTTGCTTGAAGATAAACCCTAGCTCGCTCAAATATGAAATATCTATTCTATATATATATGTCTATTGTGTATCACTTACCTATCTCACAAATGAGGCAACATGCCCAATTTATAGAGAATCCCCAAGATAGGTCAGCCCAAAATAAGAGTTTTACAAGAAAAATGCCACACAAGAGGTCAGCCTCAAAAGATATTTGAATACAACATGAAATGTGCAATTTGCACCAATTTCATCCAAGTCATCCTAGGGTCTCAAAAGGTTGGCCCAATGCATGCGGATAATGGGAAACACAAACTTTGATGTAGCCCTATATAACTACTTCCCATCCTTGTCTTTAGCTTGATCCACTTCACCATGCACTACCAGCAACACTCTGTCCAATTCAGCAATAGGTGGCACAAGAAAAATCTTAACTCTTCTTTCAAGAGACTTAATGTCATCTCTTTCCTGCCTTACTGTGCCATCCCAATTAGCCCTATTTGTTAAATACCTGTCAATAACTGCAACGTAGGTTGCTAGTGAAGGGGTTGATTAGCCCTTTGTTGAGGATAAAAGGTCATAGGCTGAGCTTGACTTAATGGAGGACCTGGATGAGGGACCAAAGGAAATGAGGGTATTGGTTTCATTAGGAGAGCATGACTGGTCAAAGCTTGATTGAGGGCTTGAATTTGTCTAGGGTGAGTAGTAGGTCCTAAGGATGGTAGAGGTCATGATAGGTGTTGCCTCAAATCCGTACTGACCTTCACAACCTCTGCATATGTAGTGAGCAAAGTATATAGAGGATTAGTCCTTTGCTTAAGGAAGGTGGTTGTAAGGCTATCCAAGGCTTCAAGGTAAACCTCTAGGCCAGTGTCTTCGTTCCCAGCATAAGGTGTCTGGAGTCTGGTGTATGCTCGATGGAACCTATCATTGAATGATCCTATGGGCTCATTAATCTCCCTTTTTATCCTAGTAAACTACAAGTATAGCTCATTAGCACTAATGGGGATCTTGAACTTCTGTAGGAATGTTGTCTCTAGTTCAATCCAATTATGGATGGAGGCAACATGTAAGTGATTATACCAATAAAAGGCCTCTTCCCAAAGGAATAAGGGAAAATTTTGCATGCCACATCCTCATGGTTTATTCCTCTATCGCTCAAACAAGTCTAGAAAATCCTAATATGCTCTTCTACTGTCCTATTGGGGTAATGAGTATGGAACTTAGAGCAAAAATGCTTAGGGTTCTTGGGATGACATTGTAATTATTAAAGATCAATGGAGATGGGTTGTTGGAAAGGAAAGCCATTGGTTGGGGTGGGGGTGGTAATGGCTGATTTATGACCGGTTGTGGCTATGGAATAGGAATTCCTTCAGAATCATATGAAGATGAGGATAATGGAGATGATGGAAGTGGGTGAGAAGATGATAATTCTTCCCCTCTCTTGGCCCTTCTTGACCTAGTAGGGGTCTGTAATTCTTGAAATTCCTCTTCTCCTAGAGTAGATCTAGTTCTTCTTCTAAGCCTTTTAGGAGAAATGGCGTTTAGAAAATGCTCCAGCTTGCTTATTCAATACCCTCCTAGCCAATTTGTTGATGGTGTTTTCTACATAGAAACAACTCAAACAGAATATGATATCCTATCTCTCTTGAAAGGTAAATCTCTATGAACGAAGAGATAACCCCAAGGTCTCTAATGCCAGGTCTTCACAATGCAACAAACCAACCCAGAGATGATGTGAAAATGTTGGTAATCACAAAGGGACCTTACTACAAGAAAATACTAGACTTTGAATTTATCAGATCTAAACAATGAATTGATACTTGAAATCCTCAATTGAACCCGGATAATAAAGAAAATAACAAAAGATGAAAGGTTTCAGAGATAATTCTAAGACTAATTCTAACCCTAAGATTGACAATGCCAAAAGATAAGATGCTCAAAATGGATCGATCTCTCATAGACTACTTTCTATTTGACCCAGATAAATCTGCAATCTCACAGGAATAGTGTAATATTCTAAGGTATTTAAAGATTTTCAAATCATAAATATTCATTCAAAACAATCCTATTGCAATTTGAAATGAACGAACATTCATAACTGAACTAAGCTCAATTTTAAGTCTAGGCTAACTTTGTAAAGCAGTTGACAATTAGCTAACTACAAAAAGTATGGACTAGAGATCGTTGCAAACATTCCAAACATGAAACCCTAAGCATCACCAAATTATATAACAATGAACTTAAGCAATTTTAAAGATAGAACAACAAGAACCATGCCATATGAAACTCAACACAAGGGAGACACCAAATCACAATATCCTTTCTTATATTAGGTCATCCAAAAATGGCAACAATTCCAGCCTTTTGTTAAAATATTTGCTTGAAGATAAACCCTAGCTCGCTCAAATATGAAATATCTATTCTATGTCTATATGTCTATTGTGTATCACTTATCTATCTCACAAATGAGGCAACATGCCCAATTTGTAGAGAATCCCCAAGATAGGTTGGCCCAAAATAAGAGTTTTACAAGAAAAATTCCACACAAGAGGTCGGCCTCAAAAGATATTCGAATACAACATGAAATGTGCAATTTGCACCAATTTCATCCAAGTCAGCCTAGGGTCTCAAAAGGTTGGCCCAATGCATGCGGATAATGGGAAGCACAAACTTTGATGTAGCCCTATATAACTACTTCCCATCCTTGTCTTTAGCTTGATCCACTTCACCATGCACTGCCAGCAACACTCTGTCCAATTCAGCAATAGGTGGCACAAGAAAAACCTTACCTCTTCTTTCAAGAGACTTAATGTCATCTCTTGCCTGCCTTACTATGCCATCCCAATTAGCCCTATTTATTAAATACTTGTCAATAACTGCAATGTAGGTTGCAACATCATCTAGCTGATGTTCAGTGACTAGACCTTCACTGACTGGAGAATAGACATCTCTTCACCATTTCCTAAGTTGTTCCAAATTGAGATGCTTTGGAGTGAATTTCTTCCTCCCTGTCATGATTTCAAAGAATGAGATGCACCTATCATGAATTCCAGTCAAAGTGTCCTCAATTTGCTTCCCTTATTTGTGAATCTTCTTCAAGGCCCTTTGCCTCCTCTACAAGATCTCAAACCATTCCCAAGGCTCAAAAACCCTTTTTAAAGGAAGAATCCCACTCTTCGCTAGTTTATCCTCAATATACTCCATGATTGTTCTTGTTTTCTACAATAGGAGATCAATGTCCTCTTTGTCTTGGGCTAGTATAGTCTTCAGCCAATCCACTGACCTCATGGCATCCCCTACAGTTGACAAGATATCCTTGATGGAACCATGTCGTTTGGTGTTGACTCCCTACAACCAACCCACTATGGCATGTGTAGTGCCTTTCATTCTTTCAAGCTCAAAGAATGTTTCTCGGGGCAAAAAACTTGCAACAAAGGAGAAAGAGCTAATAGACTGCAAGGGTTTCATCAATTCCTACAAGTATTTCTTCAATTTCGCATTCTCCCTCTCCAACTCATGCTTGGTGCTGGAACCATCAGATTTTGGAAATTTTTTGAAGGTGCCATAATAAAAAATTGATTTCAGCATTCAAATGTTCAACTGTTTGATCCACTTCAAGAGCCTGCTTTGAAAAATCATAACTTGAAGCCCACTCAGTTTCATGCAAAATCATTTTTCAAGCATGTTCATTTGACATATGGGAGTGTGCACACCAATTTTCAGCTTCGTACGATCAGTTTTGACATGATTTCAAAATGGCAAGTTGAAGGGTTCTGTGAAGGGTTGTTGTCTGCACACAGTAAAATATGCTAAAATGACCAAGTTTTGAGGATAATATTAAGCAGCTGAATGATTTTCAAGATAAACCGATTGATTCTCTTGATTCTCCCCATCTTAATCTTCTTCCATGCCAATTTTCAGAGCTATAGCACCTAATTTGATATTTTTCCAAAACCAAAACCAAACTGACTTTACACAAACTTGACATCTGCATTTCTAGAAAACTTTCATAGAGGTCAACTTTGGCATTTGATATTTTGAAAACAATGAAGATTGATGAAAAGCCACTTTTCTCACATACTCATGAACCCCAAATGAACCAATCCCCTAAGTTATGGCTTCACAGGAAGTGATTTTTTATTTTTACTAAATTGCAAATTGGTGAGTTTTAGCTAAGTTTGACAGGCACAATTTTGCAGGAAATCTCTGAGTAAGCTACTTTGACTATTGACAGTTTTTCAGTTTTGACAAGTTCATGCCAAACCATTTTACAAACATAATCCCCTGCCTTCAAATACCACTTCAGTGTATTTTCATAGCTTTTGGAGGATGTTTGATTAGTTTTCCAAAATAAATTTGGAGGTCATTTCAATCATTTTATCACAATAAAAGGGGTCAGAAAGCAAAATCTGTTTCATTTTAAGATGCATTTTGATGGAATAATTAAAAGGGATAAAGTGTCATGAAATCCAATTATCGGGGTTTAGGCTCTCAATACACCAACTTGACCAGAGGATTATGTGAAAAAAGTAGAACAAATCTTGAAACTCTTAACAGGGTTATATGGGTGTAATTCTACCACACTATTATTTATGCTCTCTACAGGAAGATAAGGTGAAACATGTTAAGTAAAGTTTTACAGAAATAAAAAGACAAAATCTCTACCCTAAGTATCCTAACTTGAAAGGTTATAATTCAAGGCCTCTCTGAAACAGTGAATTAGGCAAAGCTATGCGAATTAGGGAATTGGGGAATAATGTTATTGTGGCTAATGAGTAAGAAATGTATTTTGATCAAAGAACATATTTTCTCACTATCTGCAAATAACCAATCTATTATAGATTCCAAGTGTTTCCAAGAGTTTCCAGCTAGAAGGAGTCATCTCAAGATTACTAATTCTTGGGTTTGCTAATAAAGGCATTGAATATAATTTTCATTGACTAAAGCTTTATTGTTTCATGATACAAACCGAAGAGTAGAAGGGTGAAGGTAGAAGTGGTATTCTATGAACTCATAATGGAAGCAATGCATAATGTTTAAGAGGATTCTAAGCCACTACCAAGTTTGTGAGATTGTAGTATTTTTGGAAGACTTGTCACTCCATGTTAGATAAGAAATTATATTTTGTTGCCTAACCAAAAAGAGAAGGGCGGAGATCACAAATCCAATATTGTATCAAAGGAGTTATAGCCACGATGTAGTTTGACATCGCTATAGATTTTTGAATCCATAATAGGGAAAATAGAAAAAAAAGAAAGAATGGATCTAAAAGAAATTGAAGGAGAACGATGAAACCCAGAGGTGAGAAAAAAATTGTTGCTTGAGAGAATATTAATCAAAGAGGTCATTAACCTTTGAATCCATGGAAAATAGAAGCCACCTTCAAACACTCAACAATTGGTCCACCAATAGCTATCAAATAAATAGTTGCAACTTGATCAAACATATTAAGGAAACTAAAGAGGTGATTGGGCATCCAAAACTATTCGAAAGTCAAGGGTACTATTGCAGTGGATCTTAGACCAAATCATGGATAAAATCAATGTCTCCACCAATATATACAAATTCTACATCAGATTTATGTTCATTTTTGGGAACACATTTGATTCCACACTTGTGCTAAAGAAAAACAACATTGGCTCTTTATGCTAAATAGACATGGGAGAACCCATGCTAGTGAGAAACATAGATAAGGCAACCCCGAATTACATATTATGTTTTGGTGATGGTGTTATAATGCAAAAGGTTTCAAATTTTAAACACATCCTAAGAAGGTTGAAGAACTATATTGTAGAGCGTTGGGACAGAGACTAAGAAATGTTTGCACTGCAAATGGAGTGACCAGTATGCCAGCTGCAAGGGGTTACTTTGATATTACAAGGAAAAATTTTACACAGGCGATTTCCCACTCCAAGATGAAGGTTCCTCTGGACAACATGATTGAAATCAACCCAACCTATCTATAATAATACCTAGGAAGTGTATGCTTGAAGGTGAATGCAATGAAAAAGGTGGAGAAGTCGAGGGCATGAGTGACAATGATTGTGCGAGAGAAGAAGGCCCTTCTCTTTTTCAGGAGAATAAGCACAAGAGAAACCACTGAATTAGAGGGTCATGCTGGGAGAGTTGCAAAGTATTCTAAATTCAATGATGCATGAAATTCTGAGATATTAGTAAATATGTTGCAGGCACTGTTGATGTTTTAATGTTCATATGGGACGAGTAAAAATGGACTATTCGGTTGGATCTTAGCATTTTGGGAAACTTCATGGTTGATCTCGATAGTTATGGCTCATGGAATTTCAAGAGGCTCCTCCAGAATAGAAAGTAACCCTAAATAGTTCTCCTGCATCCCATGGAAAGATAGGCAAAAAACCCTAAAATGCATCGGTGAGATATGTATAATCGGCATGAGTTCTTTAAATCACACTGAATATGTTTTTCACACTGATATCAGCAAGACAATTGATGTCGGTAAAAGCATTTTGAAGCCCCCTAATGGAGTAAAGTCCTGCCGATAGGCCAACAACAAATAATTTCATCGGCAAGAGAATCAAAATTTGTGGAAATAAAATATGTCTCCTCGATGTCATATGTTACCCTGATATAGTGAATGCATATGATCATAACACAAATAGAAGATTAATAAAATGTGACTATGGTGGAAAACAATATTATTTTGAGGAACATAATTTTCACATTTTCATCGAGGAGGAAAATGCAAAGGGAATTTAAAAAGGGATAATTATTTTACCCAGGAAAACATAAAATGTAAAAATTATAATATATTTGCACTTGGAAGTGAAATCTTTTTACCCGAGGAGTTACAAGAGTGGGTAAATATTGTTACATAAAAGACATTACTATTGGGGGAAAATACAGGCTGAAATTTGTTTAAAGTAATAATTGTAATGGGATTGTTTCGATAAAGGTGTAATAAAGATATTTCACTCAGAGGGTATTTAAAAGCACAAATTTTTTCACTGGAGTAAAAAATTCCTCTAGGGAGCTTAAATCATTTTGAAGAATCATGGAGAGGGTTTATTGAATTTGGCAAAATATTTCAACTAAGCAAGATATGAACGAGAGATATTCCAGCAAAATAATTAAGATTAATGAAGATTATTAAAAGTATTGTGAGATAATTCACAAGAACACAATAGTGAAGATTGAGATATTTAATTTTACAAAAGGAAATTAATTAAATATTTTATTCGGGGAAGATAATTGAAGAGTTGCACTGGAACAGATAAAAGGACACAACCTGAAAGATGCAATGTATAAATGTAAAATGAAATCATAGATAGATAGAAGTAGTAGATTTAGGAGTAGGGTAGGAAATATATTGAAATTATTTTCAAAATGTTTATCATATAAATTTTACAGTGGAGACCATGAAGCATGCATAATTTTTTTTGGAGAAATCAATGGAAGATATTAATTTTTGTGACTCAATATTGGTGTTTGTTTTTTCTTGAAATTAAGCAACTACTGGGCTATCTCCATAGTGTTATTTCTCTATTATTTGAATCTACATATCCAAGTTGATACTTCATTTTCATCTAGACACATTTTTTGCTCTTGTGTGATTAGTTAATTGGTTTCTTTTAAAGAATTAAACTCCTTTAAATTTATTACAGTAACCTAGAAGTAACATTGGGATTAATAAGAAGAGATTTGTGGTTGATATAGCTATCATACTGTCTCCATAATGGTCTTTTCTTCTTGTTCAAATTAAGATATCAAGAATATATTTAATTTGTCAAAACACATTTGTTGTTCTTGTGTGGTTTATTTGACTGGCTCCTTCAAGGAAGGATTAATTTCTTTTAAGTAATCACAGTAACCTGGAAAGATATCATTGGGATTCATAAGAAGAGTTTTCCAATTACCTATTTGCACATTTATGTAAGTCATAAATTTAATGAATTTGTATACCAGTCATAGAATCTCATTCTCAAAGTGCCAAACAACCAGAATTGTAGCCGATATTAGTTGTCCATCATAATACTCCATTGACTCCATTTACCCAACAAGGCACTAGCCTTCCCCATTTCACCATTTAGTTTTATCCATTTTATTTGACATCTGTTAACTGAACACATTAATTTTTACCTTGATATTGCATATACAATTTATACCAAATTTAGATCATACCTCTCCACTGTCAAATTGCCATTTGTGGATAGTTGGTCAAGTAGGAAGCACAATTCAAGATCTGCGTCATTCATATAGGTGCACCCACCTAAGTTTAGCAAAGCCTTAAGAGTAGAAGGTTCAAATATATTGGTTGGCCTTGTTAGTTGGCCAATAATGTTGTGGGAGCTTGGAAACCTCTCATGGTTCATTTGAACTAGCGTTTTTGAGACCTAACACCTAGCTTGTACCTCTTTCTTCAATCTACCCACAATTACAGCACTAGAGCCTTCATACTCCTCAATATCTTGCTCCATAGAAGCATGCCCTAAGTCAAAGGTCTACACATGATACTCCCTTGTACTCACATCATCTCTATCCTTTTCTAAAATAGGGGTAGCAATATGAGCCACCCTATTTCCTGATCCATCCCTCTCAATCCTCGATATGACCCTAGCCTTCTTCTTGGTTTTACTTTTCCCAATATTAGCCATTAGGTTATCCCAATTGGGAGGAGCGTCTTCCACTATTAACAATTTTATTTTTAACTCTCTATCTAGACAACCTGGAAAAGTGGATTCGGTTGGCACCTTATCTTATTTATCCTTCTCCTATTGGACATTAGGTGCATCCTTCTCAATCCTAGGCACATTAGGGATCTATTTAGTTGGATCTTCCTTGTTTAAATACTGCTCCTCCACAACCTATAATGGTGAAGGGATCCTAGCTGGTATCTCCTCCTGTTGAGGGGATTTGTTCAATTTCTCTTCTGCAGGTGAATTCGCATAGGCTTTATTTGCTTACCCACATCTGCTACTTCTTTAGTTTGAACATCCCTAACTTTAATTTTGAAGGGAGATTCCACCTTGGCCTTACCCTTAGGATCTTGTTCATGTGATTCCTCGAAAGTAGAATGAGACTCCAAGTCTCCCATCAAATCATAGGTGCATTGGACACCTTCACTTTCTAGCTCTAATATTTTGCACTTTAGCCACATTTTAGTATACTTAATCACCGAAGTCATAATTTGCTCCAACTCTGTCTTTTCTTCTTCCAACCAGTCAATCTCTCCAAATGGTTTGTCTTTCACAACCTCGAAGATATGACCCTGAATCAAATTTCCATCCTCTTCCACCTAGTCAGGAATGGCCTTTATGTTGTATAACCTTACCAAGTCCACTGGCAGCCTGGAGAATTTCTTCTTCCTTACATCAAACTCATCACCAAGGTTATCCCAATAATCTTCAATGTTATCTTTGTGGTTGTACTCCCTGTTGGCCTTCTTTTGTGCCTCACCAGTAATATCAAACCTTTCTCTCTTAGAATAGAAAGAGAGACCAAAAGTACTCATCTCCTCTTCAAAAGCATTAGCAGACTAGATTGAAGGACATACCTCATTTGTTCCTATCTTCAAGGGGAAATCATTCCCAAACCCCATTTTATGTTTATCTCCCTTCACAATCACATCAAAGTCACAAATTTTCCTAGTGACCTCCAACAGTATAATATGATCATTTAGGTATCTTGGGAGTCTATAGGGAGCCCTTTGATAGCCATCAATCCTTATGTAGGAGAAAGTGGGGAACTAGATGAACCATGCCCCATACCTCCTTATCAATTCCTTGGCCTTGTCTAAAATCCTCACATGCTCTGCACCTTGCAACAATCTGGTAATATACATTGTAAAAGCATCATTTTCTCTTCTATAGCTACCTCCTACCAGGTGCAGTTGTGGATACACCTCATAGATTGCATCCTGTTTGAATACACCTCTAGTTCTCAATCCCTTATATGGGTGGAGTCTTGCTAATGCATACACTAGGTAAGAAGTCATGGTGAAAGTCTTGGTCTGCAAGACATTGCACATCTGCTCATGGATTATTGCACTTATGACACCTACCCAGTGGTAATCTATACCCTACTCCATCTGATCAATGACATTAAACATCCAACTCTCAAAAAATCATGCACTCTTTAGCCCTACCAACCTTTTGAGGAGAGTGATGACATTATAGTCTTCCCTCTTGAATTTAAGCCTAAATAGTTATTTTGGCAACTTAGAGAAGTGGGACTTGGGCTTCTCCAACCAAAAATTGATCACCTACTGGGACTTAACCACATTCTCCTCATAGTATTTCTTTGTTGTATCTATATCAAAGGCCACCACATGTGACCTATCAGGTATATCAAAATACCTAGCAATGGACACAGGATCAAAGCTCACCACAATCCTTCCCTGGGGGCCAACTATCCTTTATGTTCCCTTGTCATAGTTTCTGGCACATTCAAGCACCAAATCATAACATTGTACTATGGAGGGGAAACTAGATACATGGGCTAACCTAGATTCCAAAGTTCTTCTAGCCATCAAAGGGAGGTTATGTGCTACCATTTCAGCCTTGAACTCCTCATAGTCCCACATACCCACATTGGTATCTGTGATTCCTGACCAGACGGAAGTCAATCTGCTCTCAAGAATCTTACTCTTTATGTCCATCTTCACCTTTTCTACATCAGAGATAGTAGAACTTTTAGCACTTGGATTGGTTGCCTTTCCCTTGCCATGCCCAACAACATCTCGTCCTGATCTGGCCTGCAAACAAGTAAAACAACCCCAATGAGATCCAAGACAAACAACAATTATCAACATCAACTATTTCAAAGTCTGGGATTTAGCCTCCTCTGCATAATCTAGACTGGAGAGGAATTCTGGGGAAATCTAGACCAGGTGGAATCTAGTGAAACAAACATACAAACCCCATAATATCATTTCAATCAATCAGTGTAATAAAGGAATAACTTGAAACTACTTAGAATAAGTTCATTTGATCATCTAAATGTATTATCAATAAGCAAATTCCTCATGTAATCATTAGATTCTTCATTCCCACAAAACTTTAGAAGAATTTGCCAAAGATGAAAATCCTCGAAATAACAACTATTTCAGTAATCCGGGAAAATCCCAACGGAGCGGATTTCAGCGGAAGGAAGACAAATTCACCATGAAAGCATGAATTGGATAGAATGACCAAACCACGGACACCAAGAAAATCTGGAGGAAGGAAAATTCCGTGAGGCAAACAAAAGTCTGATTTAATAACAAAAAACGAAAAACAAAGGAGAGACATGAAGACTTGGGGAAATCCAGTAGGGGTGGAATTCCGCGAAGGCAACAAAAACTTGAACGCCTATGGTTTCCTTGTCCTCACCCAAATAGATCGAACGAACATAGACCAAGAGATTGCAAATCAACAATGACTTAACCTACATCTCCAATGGATCAACCATGAATTTAAAACTCACCTCTCAACAATTTGAAAGGGATTGGCTATGCCCTAGGTCAAGAACCCTAAAACCTCTGCCATGGAAGCACGAAAAAGCTCAAGCACAACTTGCTTTGCAAAATAGGAAAGGAAATTTGTGGAAAATGAAATAAAGCCCCAAAAATAGCAATGAAAGACCATCCTTAAGCAAATATTTAAAACAAACACCTGAACGGACCAGCAAGACACAAAAACCCAAACGCCCAGACATGGTGCGCACACTCAAGCAAGAACAAAGCAATGAGTGACATGAAAGCACATAGTAAAGCATCAAAACCAATAGAGGAAGAGAGAATATCTACATACCATGAGAATAGAAAGAACTGAAACCATGGATGCCAACAAACAACCTTCAAGCAAGAGCAGAATACAAACAATGCTCCAGAAATCCGAATGTAACACTCGAAATCACTCTGAAATGCACAATCTACAACACACCTCAAGGTCTAGCAGTCCAAACTCAAATGACAAGTAAATAATCAAAATCAAATGGAAAATCACTTCCTAAAATTCAATATAACATTTCCCCAAAAGTTGCACAATCACCATTAATGCGATCAACAAGACGACCGAGACCAAAATCCAAAAATCCGACAGAGCAACGGACTTCAGCGAAATCTAGACATGATAGATTTCCCTAGATTTGAGCAGAAAGGCAACCATTTCTAAATGCCAAGGGGAAACCGGGAAAATCTGAAATGCACCCAGAACTTAAGGTTGACAATATAAATCATAAATGGGCCATTCCGACCAGCAAGATGAACATCATAGCACATGCCCAAGCAAGAAAAATTTCAAAATAGAAAGGCCAAGACACCAAAAAGTGAAAGAAATGAGGGTCCCAACTTTCAGTGGGGCGTGTGTGCAAAAACTGCACAACAAATGGCGACTCCGCTGGGGAAATGCTCCAGAGCATTTCAAGAACAAACTAGAATCAAGAACCCAAAATCTCTAGTTTCAATCCTTTCATCAAGACACCTATGAAAAAAGTTTTAGAAACCGCAAGCAAGAATAATTTTTCCTATACCAGGGTCCAAGTGTGTGTATTTTGAATTTATTTCCTATTCCTTAGGTGCAATGGGAACTAGAGAAAATCTGACCAAGCTACATAAAATTTCTAACTTCAAAAGCAACTTGGATAGAGCCTCGCTGCTAGTCAGGAATCCATAGCCCCAGCGAGGTTATCACTGTGACCTCCCAAGAATATCTCTACTGCCAACCAGGCGTCTATAGCCCCGGTAGAGATACTAGGATACCCCTGATAAGGTGAAGGTTATTGTGATTTTCAATATTTCCCTTTTCTCTCTTCCTTTTTAAACATTTAATAGAACGTTTCTTTCACCTCGTAAGTAACAAAACTCACACTCAGGGATGAGGAACACAGTGGCACTGAAGCATAATATAAGATTTTTCACGAGGCCAGATTACACAGGAACCCTATGCAACTCCAAAATCTTTTATTTTAGTGTGAAGGTGTGAGACCCAAATATATTCCAAAGTTTATCCAAAACAAGTGACTCTAATTCTAAATACAAGGGACATCAGATAAAGGAATTCCACCACTTTACTCTAAAAGGCTGATTAGAGTTTTTAAAAGAAATTTCCAGAACAATCCTAGGCAAATTTCCCATTATACAGATGCAACAACCCCAAGAAAGCAAGAAACCAAAAGAAAAAACCAAAATGGAAAGCTAAATGAACCAAATCAAACCTATACTAACCCACACAAACAAGCAAAGCAAAGCAGAAAGAAAACCTACTCTAACTATGTACAAGATGAGCTGAAAACAGCTCAAGGTTGAAAATAATGCTTCAGATAGTGCCCATTGACAGGCATCGGGATATCCTCACTAGTGAGGGTTTTCAGACAAGAAGCATTATCTCCCAGAATTTCTAAAATCTAGTAAGGACCAAGCCAAAGTTTATCAAATTTACCATGCTCTCCCTTATGGTCATGGGCTTTATCCCAGTAGAGAACCAAGTCAGAGATTCTAAAGGATTTCACCTTAGCTCTCCTATAAAACCATCTTTTCACTACACCCTAATTTTTAGCAAATTTTTCTAGGGTTTCATCTCTTTTCTCTTCAAGGTGTAATAGCTCAGCCAAACGGGCTTCATGTTTATCTTCCTCATTGTAGTATTCGTTAATAAACTATAGGGTAGGAATCTTCAATTGGATAGGAAACATAGGTTCCAAACCGTACACCAGGTGATAAGGAGAGGTTCCTATGGATGCCTTCTATCTAGTATAGTCTGCTTAGAGAGAAAATCAAAGCTGGGTGTGCCAATCCTTAGGATTTTGTTCTAGAAACTTATAGATAATTGTTAATAGGTTCTTATTGGAAGACTCAGCTAGACCATTACCCTTGGGGTAGTAATTGGATGAAAATTTAATAACAATCCCATGATCAAATGTCCAATTAGAAAATTTCAGTGATGTAAATGTAGGGCCATTATCACAAACTAAAGACAATGGACAACCAAAATGATTAATGATTCCTAACTCAGTAAAATTGATTACCACATCTGAAGTACATTTTTTACAAGCAAGAGCCTCTATCCATCTAGTAAAATAATTAGTTATGGTAAGAATATACCTAAGGCCCACAAAAGATGGAGGATTAATTGGACCTATGAAGTCCATTCCCCACTGGGCAAATGGTTTTACCTCTATGACTGGTTGAAGTGGAAGAGCTGCATGTTTTTCCTTACTTGCTATAGTTTGACATATTTGACAAGTCCTCACATGTTGGTGTGCATCCTTGAACAAATTAGGACAATAATAGCTTGCCCTCAAGATCTGGTTTGTAGTGGATGATGCAGAACCATGGCATGTGCCATATTTCTCATGAAATTCAATTGTCACTCTGATAGCTTCTTCGTTCCCCAAACATCTCAGGTATACACCCTCATTATTTTTCTTATATATGATAGCTCCTTTCATCATAAAACTTCCACTCTTTAGGCACAAAGCTTGCCTCTGAACTATACTAAGGTGATTAGGACGTTGTCGATTCAGTAAATAAAAAATGATTTCATCATACCAATCTCCTGGAGATACCTCCTGAAGATAATAGTGTTGAGCTATGAGATCAGGACCTGTCTCAACCATTGTCTTTGTGAGTCCTTGTCCTCTTACTAATTTCATGGGTTGAATCTCCATATCATATTCTTGCAACATAGTCACCCTTGGCTCTTCATTCACCTAACTCATTCTGCATTAACAACAACTTTACTGTAGGATCAACCACTATGGAAAAAACCTTATTCCTCAAAATATAGTATCTAAACTTTTTCACTGCTCTAACAAAAGCATAGGCCTTCTTTTCAACATTATGATACCTTAATTCTGCATCCTTTAAAGGAGTACTCATGAAGGCTATAGGATGCTCATCGCCTTGATCAAACTTTTGCATTAGCATTCTAGCACAGGAGTGATAAGAAGTGAATGAATATATGCAAAAAGTTTAGCATAATCTGGACTCACCAATACTGGAGCCTTAGCAATAGCTTTCTTGATTTTTGTAAATGCCTCCTTAGCTTCTGCATTCCACTCTACTTTTGCTTCTTGTTTCAACATAGCATTCAATGGCTTCACTATCTCTAGAAATCCAGTGATAAATTTTCTAACAAAGTTAATCGTACCAAAGAATGACTTCATCTCTTTCTTACTTGTAGGAGGTTGTATCTTTAGGATAGCTTGTATTCTTTTAGGGTCAATAGCAATACCCTATTCTCATATGATATGTCCCAACAATTTTCCCTCTGTGACTCCGAAAATGCACTTCCTTGGATTACGTGAAATCCCAAACTCTCTACACCTTTGGAATACTTTGCATAAATTTGCTATATGATCACCTCATTTCATAGAAAAAACTATCAATTCATCCATATAAATAATGATGCACTTACCAATTATATCTTTAAATGAAATATCCATAGCTCTCTAGAATGTAGCTCCAACATTGATCAACCCAAATGGCATCCTTCTGTAAGCAAAAGTTCCCCATTTTGTAGAGAAGGAAGTCTTGTGCCTATCCTCATATTGCACCATAACTTGGTTGTATCTAGAATACCCATCCAAAAAAGACATCATCTAGGATCCATTAACAA
The DNA here is from genome assembly GCA_007115665.2 of Sequoiadendron giganteum. Taxonomy (NCBI): domain Eukaryota; kingdom Viridiplantae; phylum Streptophyta; class Pinopsida; order Cupressales; family Cupressaceae; genus Sequoiadendron; species Sequoiadendron giganteum. The sequence goes on from CM021107.1 coordinate 304,703,792, forward strand.
TCTAAAGTACTTCATCCAGTGAAGGAACTATATAGTTATCATTTTCTAATGCTCTATTTAGATTCCTAAAATCCACACACAGTCTAATTTCTCCATTCTTTTTCCTTACTAGAACTAGATTTGCAACCCAAGTTGAATGTCTTACTGGAAATATAATTCGTGCTGAAAGTAACTTTTGCACTTCCTTCTAAATAATGGGTTCCAACAGAGCATTGATTGGCCTCTGTCTCTGTCTAAATTTGACACAAGTCACATTCTAGCTCAGAATGAGGAGCATCATGGACTCTGCACCAATTGGGAAGCAATAATTCTTCAAAATTCATCCTTCCTCCTAGTTGTATCTGATTTTCCACACACCTCTAGATGAATTCCTGAAAGTTATCCAACAAACTAAGTTGTTCATCTTCTTGATCATCAGTTTCATCTGTTTGTTCAATCAATGGTTTAGAATCACTGATCTCTGATACAAATTCCTCTAAGGGGTCCTATAACATAAAGACCTCTTCATTTTCTAAAGCTACTATAGCCAATACATAATTTCCCATGCTAACTTCAGACACCAACACTTCATTTGAAACATTCTAGCATTCAATGATTACATACTTCATTCAAGGTTCTCTTTTAATTCTGATCTGATTTGGAACTCCTTTCCATTGTAGCCACATGTGTGAATGTTCTGTATATGTATATCCATTCAATGCCTTGGTGAAGTCCCAGTCTAAAATCAATCCATAAGTATCAGGAATGTCAGCAACCTTAACGTTGATCACTTGTTGCACCCTAGGATCTAATGCCAACTGTGTGGGGATCATGTTCAATTCTTCCACTACACTGACCTTTGTTTTATCCAGTTGAGTGACATTTTTTTGGGAAGCTATAGGGGTAATACCCAATTCTTTGAAAACAACAAAAGGCATAACATTTGTAGATGCTCCCAAGTCTAGAAGACAATTATGTAGATTCTTTCCAAAGATACGAATAGAAATTAGGAAAGGAGGGGTTTTCATCTTACCTTGAAACAAACTCAACTGAGTGTTAGCTTGTGCAACTTGACCCTTATCTTTATCTATGGGTGGAACTTGGCCTCTAGGTGCCTGTGAATTAGAAGACCTGGTAACAACCTCATTGGTAGTTACCCCCTATGGTACTATATTTGGACTGAATGACCCTAAAAATGCATTCCTAATAGCATGAACTCTTAATAATTCAAAAGAAAAAATACTTATCTTTACTTTCTTGAATTCTTCAGTCACATACTCGCCCAATTGCTCCACATTCAAATCAGCATGGGTTTCCTTATGGCCACTAGCCTGCCTATCTTTTGAAACTTCAGCATTGTTTCCCTTTGAAAAGTATTGTGTTGGTACATGAGGATAAGGTGGATTATTACTAGCTTGTGGATCCAGTGGAGTAGTAAAACTGTTAGGAGGGATAGAAGTAGTGAAAGGACCTCTAGCTTGTGGATTCTTGTTAGGTCTATTTCTCAAATCATATTTTTTTTCTGGTTGTTGAAACATCTGAACTTCTTCAACTCTAACTTCCTCCTCATCCAAAGGGCCATTATCATTCTCATTTTCTTCATTAAACAACTGGGAGATCTCATCTTCATTTAACACCTGCTCTGGCTCATTCTCTCGGTCACTAGACTCTTCTTCAGGTTCATTTTCCTCACCTTTTGGAAATGGTGCATGATTGAGTACGAGCACTAGAGAATCATAGGGATTTGAGGGCACAATTTTCTGACTACTGGAATTTTTCTCAACTTCATACTAAAAAATGGAAGCAATAGTCTGAAAATCGATGCAATCCAACTCAAAATGTTGACTTGTCTTATGGAGTCTACACCAACTAGACAAAGTTGCCTTTGCTAAATATACACCATTTGGAGGTTTTTCCTAAGTAGAGGGCTGATCCAATGGAGTAGGAATCCCTCCATTATTAGGTCCATTATTCCATGATCTATTCTACCTAGGTGGTTTCCCTCTATCAAATCCTTGTCCACCTTGTTGATTTCTATCAAAATTCTAACCAGAGCCTTGTATTTTACTGAAATTTTGATCGGAGCCTTGTCCCCTATCATAATTTTGATTTCTGTCAAAATACTGCCCTCTTTCAAAGTTCATGTTCTCCCTACCATAGTTAGATTGCATGTTCGTATGAGCAACCTAAATTTGGCTATTTTGATTTCTCAAATAAGTTACTTCCATATTCAATTTTTTCACCTGTTCAGATAACTCATCCAACCACTCCTTATCTAAACCATTAGGTGGTGCTAAATTCACATTACTAGAAGGGTATCCAGGTATTCCTCCAGAACCAACAACCTGGTTCAAAACTTCTAAATTCTATAAATATGCAGGAAAACCAGCTTGTTGCTAGTGAAGGGGTTGATTAGTCCTTTGTTGAGGATAAAAGGTCATAGGCTAAGCTTGACTTAATGGAGGACCTAGATGAGGGACCAAAGGAAATGAGGGTATTGGTTTCATTAGGGGAGCATGACTAGTCAAAGCCTGATTGAGGGCTTCAATTTTTCTAGGGTGAGTAGTAGGTCCTAAGGATGGTAGAGGTCATGATAGGTGTTGGCTCAAATCCGTACTGACCTTCACAACCTCTGCATATGTAGTGAGCAAAGTATATAGAGGATTAGTCCTTTGCTTAAGGAAGGTGGTTGTAAGGCTATCCAAGGCTTCAAGGTAAACCTCTAGGCTAGTGTCTTCGTTCCCAGCATAAGGTGTCTAGAGTTTGGTGTATGCTCGATGGAACCTATCATTGAATGATCCTATGGGCTCATTAATCTCCCTTTTTATCCTAGTAAACTACAAGTATAGCTCATTAGCACTAATGGGGATCTTGAACTTCTATAGGAATGTTGTCTCTAGTTCAATCCAATTATGGATGGAGGCAACATGTAAGTGATTATACCAATAAAAGGCCTCTTCCCAAAGGAATAAGGGAAAATTTTGCATGCCACATCCTCATGGTTTATTCCTCTATCCCTCAGACAAGTCTAGAAAATCCTAATATGCTCTTCTACTATCCTATTGGGGTAATGAGTATGGAACTTAGAGAAAAAATGCTTAGGGTTCTTAGGCATGACATTGTAATTATTAAAGATCAATGGAGATGGGTTGTTGGAAAGGAAAGCCATTGGTTGGGGTGGGGGTGGTAATGGCTGATTTATGACCGGTTGTGGCTATGGAATAGGAATTCCTTCAGAATCATATGAAGATGAGGATAATGGAGATGATGGAAGTGGGTGAGCACAATTTTAAGTCTAGGCTAACTTTGTAAAGCAGTTGACAATCAGCTAACTACAAAAAGTATGGACTAGAGATCACTGCAAACATTCCAAACATGAAACCCTAAGCATCACCAAATTATCTAAAAATGAACTTAAGCAATTTTAAAGATAGAACAACAAGAACCATGCCATATGAAACTCAACACAAGGGAGACACCAAATCACAATATCCTTTCTTATATTAGGTCATCCAAAAATGGCAACAATTTCAGCCTTTTGTTAAAATATTTGCTTGAAGATAAACCCTAGCTCGCTCAAATATGAAATATCTATTCTATGTCTATATGTCTATTGTGTATCACTTATCTATCTCACAAATGAGGCAACATGCCCAATTTGTAGAGAATCCCCAAGATAGGTTGGCCCAAAATAAGAGTTTTACAATAAAAATGCCACACAAGAGGTCAGCCTTAAAAGATATTCGAATACAACATGAAATGTGAAATTTGCACCAAGTTGAATCGGCCTGGGGTCTCAAAGGGTCAACCCAATGCATGCGGATAATGGGAAGCACAAAATTTTATGTAACCCTATATAACTACTTCCCATCCTTGTCTTTAGCTTGATCCACTTCACCATGTAGTACCATCAACACTTTTTCCAATTGAGTAATTGATGGCACAAGCAAAACCCTAACTCTTCTTTCAAGAGACTTAATGTCATCTCTTTCCTGCCTTACTGTGCCATCCCAATCAGCCCTATTTTTTTTAAATACCTATCAATAACTGCAATGTAGGTTGCAACATCATCTAGCTGATGTTCAGTGACTGGACCTTCACTAACTTGAGAATAGACATCTCTCCACCATTTCCTAAGTTGTTCCAAATTGAGATGCTTTGGAGAAAATTTCTTCCTCCTTGTCATGATTTCAAAGAATGAGATGCACCTATCATGAATGCAAGTCAAAGTGTCCTCAATCTTCTTCCCTTGTTTGTGAATCTTCTTCAAGGCCCTTTTCCTCATTTGCATGATCTCAAACCATTCCCAAGGCTCAGAAACCCTTGGAAAAGGAAGAATCCCACTCTTCAATAGTTTATCGTCAATATAATCCATGATTGTTCTTGTTTTCTACAATAGGAGATCAATGTCCTCTTTGTCTTGGGCGAGCACAGTCTTTAGCCAATCCATTGCCCTCATGGAATCTTCTGCAGGCAACAAGATATCCATGATGGCACCATCTCCTTTGGTCTGGACTCCCTACAACCAACCAATTGTGGCATGTGTAGTGCCTGTCATTCTTTCAATCTTGGAGATTGTTTCTCGGGGAAAAAAACCTGTAGCAGAGGAGGAAGAGCTAATAGATTGCAAGGGTTTCATCAATTCTTGCAAGTACTTCTTCAATTTATCATTCTCCCTCTCCAACTCATGCCTGGCTTGTACCTCTTTCTTCAATCTTCCCACAATTACAGCACTGGAGCCTTCATACTCCTTAATATCTTGCTCCATAGAAGAACACCCTAATTCAATGGTCTACAGTCACATCATCTCTATCCTTGTCTAAAATAGGGGTAGCAATATGAGCCACCGTATTGCCTGATCCATCCCTCTCAATCTTGGATATGACCCTAGCCTTCTTCTTGGTTTTACTTTTCCTAATATTAGCCATTAGGTCATCCCAATTGGGAGGAGTGTCTTCCACTATTACCAATTTACTTTTTAACTCTCTATCCAACCAACCTAGAATAGTGGATTTAGTTGGCACCTTATCCTATTTATTCTACTCTTGCTAGACATTAGGTGCATCTTTCTCAATACTAGGCACATTAGGGATCTCTTTAGTTGGATCTTCCTTGTTTAAAGACTGATCCTCCACAACCTATACCAGTGAAGGGATCCTAGCTGGTATCTCCTCTTGTTAAGGGGATTTGTTCAATTGCTTTTCTGTAGGTGAATTTGCATAGGCTACCAAGGGAGACTGGATTACCTTATGAACTTATGCCTCGGCATTGTAGAGATCTCCTTCCTAGAATTCTTCTTCACCCAAGTCCTTAGGATTTTCATCCTTCCTTGGCTCTTCTTGCGCACTTCCAGTATCTTGAGGAGGGGGAATGTTCTCCTATTCAATGATATGAGCAGTCATAGGAACATCCTTTGGGGAAGGATTCCTTGACCTCCTCATATATACTTGTGTTCTTTCCCCTGAACTTTCTATTTCCACCATAGGTGTCTCAACCTCCTTTTCTAGTTTGGATGTTTCATTTTACTTTTGTGACATTCTCACAAGTCTTCTTATTTTGAGCAAAGGAGCAGCAACATCTTCCTTCTCCTCTTTATCTTTTTTAGCCTATTTTCTTGCAACATGCCTTCTCCTTTTGGCAATAGGCTTTCTTTTCTTACCCACATCTGCGACTTCTTCATTTTGAACATCCCTAACTTTAATTTTGAAGGGAGAGTCCACCTTGGCCTTACCCTTAGGATCTTGTTCATGTGATTCCTCAGAAGCAGAATGAGACTCCAAGTCTCCCATCAAATCATAGGTGCATTAGACAGCTTCACTTTCTAGCTCTAATATTTTGTGCTTTAGCCACATTTTAGTATACTTAATCACCGAAGTCATAATTTTTTCCAACTCTATCTTTTCTTCTTCCAACCAGTCAATCTCTCCAACTGGTTTATCTTTCACAGCCTCAAAGATATGACCCTGAATCATATTTCCATCCTCTTCCACCTGGTCAAGAATGGCCTTTATGTTGTATAACCTTACCAAGTCCACTGGCAACCTAGAGAATTTCTTCTTCCTTACATCAAATTCATCACCAAGGTTAGCCCAATAATATTCAATGTTATTTTGTGGTTGTACTCCATACTAACCTTCTTTTGTGCCTCACCAGTAATATGAAACCTTTTTCTCTTAGAATGGAAAGAGAGACCAAAAGTACTCGTCTCCTCTTCAAAAGCATGAGCAGATTGGATTGAAGGGCATACCTCATTTTTTCATATCAAAGGCCACCACATGTGACCTATTAGGTATATAAAAAGTCCTAACAATGGACATAGGATCAGAGCTTGCCACAATCCTTCCCTAGAGGTCAACTATCCTTTGTGTTCCCTTATCATAGTTTCTGGCACATTCAAGCACCAACTCATAGCATTGTACTATGGAGGGGAAACCAGCTACATGGGCTAACCCGGATTCCAAAGTTCTTCTAGCCATCAAAGGGAGGTTCTATGCTACCATTTCATCCTTGAACTCCTCGTAGTCCCACATACCCACATTGGTAGCAATGATTCCTGACCAGATGGAAGTCAATCTGCTCTCAGAAATCTTACTCTTTATGTCCATCTTCACCTTTTCTACATCAGAGATAGCAGAACTTTCAGCACTTGGATCAGTTGTCTTTCCCTTGCCATGCCCAACAACATCTCATCCTGATCTGGACTGCAAACAAGTAAAACAACCCCAATGAGATGCATGAAAAACAACAATTGTCAACATCAACTATTTCAAAGTCTGAGATTTTGCCTCCTCCATGGAATCCAAACTAGAGAGGAATTTTGGGGAAATCTGGACCAGGCGGAATCCACCAAAACAAACCTACAAACCCCACAATATCATTTCAATCAATCAGTGTAATAAAGGAATAACTTGAAACTACTTAGCATAAGTTCATTTGATCATATAAATGCATTATCAATAAGAAAATTCCTCGTGTACTCATCAGATTCTTCATTCCCACAAAACTTTGGAAGAATCCGCCAGAGACGGAAATCCCCAAAAATAACAACTATTTCAGTAATCCGGGAAAATGAAGGAAGTGCAAAATATCTTGAAAAATCCCAACGGAGTGTATTTCGGTGGAAGTAAGACAAATTCACCATGAAATCATGAATTCCATAGAACGACCTATCCACAAACACTAGGAAAATATGGAGGAAGTGAAATTCTGCGAGGCAAACAAAAGTCCAGTTTAATAGCAAAATATGAAAAACAAAGGAGAGACAGGAATTCTCGGGGAAATCCAACAAGGGCGAAATTCCACGAATGCAACAAAAACCTGAATGCTTGTGTTTTCCTCATCCTCACCCAAATAGACCGAATGAACATGGACCAAGAGCTTGCAGCTCAACAATGACTTAACCTACATCTCTAATGGATTAACCATGAATTTAAAACTCACCTCTCAACAATTTGAAAGGGATTGGCTATTCCCTAGGTGAAGAACCCTAAAACCTTCACCATGGAAGCACGAAAAGTTTAGGCACAACTTTATTTGCAAAATAGGAAAGGAAATTTGTGGAAAATGCAAGCAAGCCCCAAAAACAACAACAAAAGACCAGCCCTAAGCAAATATTCAAAACAAAAACTCTAACTAACCAGTAAAACACATAAACCCCAAATTCCCAGACATGGTGTGCACACTCAAGTAAGAATGAAGCAATGAATGAAATGAAAGCGCACAGTAAAGCATCAAAACTAATAGAGAAAGAGAGCATATCCACATACCATGAGAATAGATAGAACTAAAACCGGGGATGCCAGCAAACAACCTTCAAGCACGAGCAAAACACAAACAATGCTCCAGAAGTCTGAATGCAACGCTTGAAATCACTCTGAAATGCACAATCTAGGAACACACCTCAAGCTCTAGCACTCCAAACTCAAATGACAAGTAAATAATCAAACTCAAATGGAAAATCACTTCCCAAAATTCAATATAACATTGCCCCAAAAGTTGCACAATCGCCATTAATGCGATCGACAAGACGACTGAGACCAAAATCCAAAAATCCAACAGAGCAACGGACTTCGGTGAAATCTAAACATGACAGATTTCCTTGGATTTTAGTAGAAAGGCAGACATTTCCAAATGCCAAAGGGAAACCAGGAAAATCCGACCAAGGAAGATTTTCCCGAACACAGTGAAAAACCCGAAATGCACCCAAAACTTAAGGTTGACAATATAAATTATAAATGGGCCATTCCGACCGGTAGGATGAACATCAAAGCACATGCCCAAGCAAGAAAAATTACAAAATAGAAAGGCCAAGACACCAAAAAGTGAAAGAAATGAGGTTCCCAACTTTCAGTGGGGCGTGTGTGCAAAAATTGCACAATAGGTTTCCACATATGAAATCTTGGTGTTCATGTGTCTCTAGTGTGTTATTGATTTATGCTTGCACTATTAATTATTAGATCTAAGATTAAAGGTTGTTTAAGGTTGAATAAGTTTAATTTCGGTAACAACTGATTCAACCCCCCTCTCAGTTGTCTATCCTTGTTTTTCCAACAATTGGTATCAAAGATAGCTCCTCTAAATAATTTTAATAGCTTGAGGTGATCTGAGATGGAATCATACAAGAAGGATAGTCCTCGATTGAATGGTACAAACTACTCTCTATGGAAAGTCAAAATGAAGTGTCATTTGAAGTTCATTGGTGAGCCTTTCTAGAAGATTACAAAGAATGCATATACTATTCCTCAGAATGGTCCCTCTACTGCTGATGAGATCAAAGAAGTAGAAACTAATACTAGGGCTATAGAAGCATTGCTAAGTGCTTTGATAGATTCAAAGATGACAAATGTGATAGGTCTGAAGACTACATATGAGATCTAGAAAAATTTGGAAACATTATATGGACAATATGCACTAGTTAAAGTTGCTAAGCTACAAAGTCTAAAAGGAATGTGGGAGAACATGAAGATGAGTGAAGATGAAAACATATTTTCTTTCACAAAAAAGTTAATTGAACTAGTGATGGGCATTAGATGTGCCGATGGAATCTTGGAAGAAGATGAGATTGTGGCTAAAATACTTAGATCTATGCCTACTTCTTACAACATAAAAGCTCATGTTGTTGAAGAGCTCAGGAAAGTAACAAATGTAACAAGAGACATTCTGATTGGAAAACTTGTTGCCTTTGAGTTGAGTGAATTTGGTGAATCTTCTCCTAAGAAAAAGTCTTCATTCAAAGCTACTATATTTGGGAAAATCCAATAGAGATATGATCTAGGAGAAAGCTCTAGGAAGACATTCAAGTATGAAGATGAAATGAAACTAATTGAAGATGAAGAAAGAGAGCTAGAAGAACTAGAAGCACTGATTGTGAAAAGAAAAGCTAGAGGACAAGGTAAGTACAAAGGAAAGTTGCCTATTAAATGTTTCTTTTGCAGTAAGATAGGTCATTTTGCACCAAGGTGTCCTGAAAGAGTCTCTAAGTATAAACCTAATAAGACTAGATTTCAAAAGAAATTTTATTATGCTAAAGTCATTACTAATGATGAATCTAATAAAGAAACTAGAAATGAAGATGAATGGGTATTCATTTCTATCAAGGAAAATGATCTGGTGTCCACTGAATTAGCTAGTAATCAGAATATTGAGAAAGCTCTTGTAGCCAAGATTGATGAGAAGGATGAGTGGGTGATTGAAAGCGGATGCTCACACCATATGACTAGTGATAAAATAAAGTTTCTAAGCTTGGAAAAATATGATGGTGGTGTTGTAAGATTTGGAGATAATAATGCTAGTGTGATTTGTGGCAGAGGTACTATTTCTCTATGTAAAATGTAACACTGATGATGTCCTATATGTTGAAGGTTTGAAGCACAATCTATTGAGTGTTGGACAGATGGTTGACAAAGGTTACAATTTTCAGTTTAAAGATAGTAAGTGCGGGATACTAGGAATCTCAGGAAATGTGATTGATTTAGGTACAAAGAAAAGAGGTAATATTTTTCACTTGAATGTTGCTAGTGAAAGTTGTTTTATTTCTCAAGTTGATGTAAGCTGGTTATGGCATAGAAGGTTGTGTCATGTGAATTTTGATAACATTGTCAAAATAAGCTCTACACAAGTAGTCTGAGATATACCTAAGTTAGTGAAGCCTACTAACACTATATGCAAGGAATGTCAGATGGGATAGAAGACAATAATTTATTTTAGGAGAAAACAAAATCATTCCAATGGAGTACTAGATTTGGTACATACTGATCTATGTGGTCCATCCAGAATCAGAAGTCTACAAGGAGAAAGGTACTTTATGTTGCTTATTGATGATTATTCTAGAATGGTATGGGTTGCTCTCTTAAGAGAAAAACATGAGGCATTAGATAAATTCAAAAGATTCAAAGCTTTGGCAGAGAATGAGGCAGGTTTGAAGATCAAATGTTTGAGATCAGATAGAGGTGGTGAATTCACTTCTCAAGAGTTCGATTAATTCTATGAAGAGCATGGAATAAAAAGATAGTTATCTTCTCCCCTGACCCCTCAACAAAATAGAGTTGTTGAGAGAAAAAAAAAACAATCTTAGATGCTTCTAGAACTATGATGTTGGAAGGTAATGTTCCTCATTTCTATCGGAGAGAAGTTGTAAGTATTGTTGTGTACTATACTATCAACTAGGTGAATTTCAATAGTAATTCTAGTAAGACCCCTTTTTAACTATGGTTTGGTTATAAGCCTACCGTTAAATATTTCAAAATATTTGGAAGTAGATGTTTTATTAAGAGACATGAAGATATTGACAATTTTGATGCTAGAAGTGATGAAGGAATCTTTCTGGGTTACTCTACTAAGAGAAAAGCCTATCGGTTTACAATAAAAGATTGAAGAAAATGGTTGAAAGTGAAAATGTCAGAGTTGATGAGGACACTATCAGACCATTTGGGTATTGTGGATATGATTCAGATGACCAAAAAGAGAGTAATGATAATGGAAAGAATGCATAGACACAGAATAAAATTCAAAGTGTTCCAGTGAATCAAGAAAATCATGAAGAAGAAGACAGTGGAAATGCAGAAGAAAGAACAGAAGAACCCAAAACTCCAAGGTATGTAAAGTGAATTCATTTTGAAAGTCAGATCATAGGAGACAAGAACAAAGGTGTGCAGACTAGAAGAAGAATTGCAGAAAAATATTGCCTGATTTCCAAAACTGAGCCTAGTAATGTCAATGAAGCATGCAAAGATGAGTATTAGATGGAAGCCATGAAGGAATAACTGATGCAAATAGAGAAAAATGATACGTGGATTCTTGTCCCTAGACCTCAAGAAAAAAATGTGATTGGAACCAAATGGGTCTTTCGGAATAAGCTAAATGAACAAGGTGAAGTGATCAAGAACAAAGAAAGACTGGTATGTAAAGGATATTCACAGATGAAAGGTATTGATTTTGAAGAAAAATTTGCCCCTGTCGCTAGAATTGAAGCTATAAGGTTATTTATTTCTTATGCTACTTTCAAGAATTACAAAGTTTATCAAATGGATGTAAAGTCAGCATTCCTGAATGGTGAATTAGAAGAAGTTTATGTTGAGCAATCAGATGGATTTCAACTAACTAATGAAAAATACATGGTTTTCTGATTGAAGAAAGCATTATATGGACTCAAACAAGCCCCTAGAGTATGGTATGCTAGATTGGATAAATACTTGTTGAAACTGGGATTCAATAAAGGCACTACTGACAACAATATGTATTTCAAGCTGGATCAAGATAAATAATTGATAATTAAAGTCTTTTTTTATGACATTATTTTTTAAGGTGATGATGACTTATGCATGAAGTTTTTTGATGAAATGAAAAGTGAATTTGAAATTTCAATGATAGGAGAACATAAATTATTTTTAGGATTACAAATTACCTAGTTAAATGATGGAATCTATATTTCTCAGTCCAAATATGTAAGAGAGTTACTGAAAAAGTATGGCATGGAAGACACAAAGCCAGTTGGTACACCCATGGTAACCAGATGCAAGCTAGCACAAAGTGATGATTATCCTAAGGCTAATCAAACAAGATATAGGTCAATGATTGGTGGATTGATTTATTTGACTCAGACTAGACCAAAAATTATGAATGTTGTGTGCATGGTTGCTAGATATCAAGATGATCCAAAGGAATCACATGTGACTACAATAAAGAGGATTTTCGGACACTTGAAAGGAACAGTTGATTTTGGTCTTTGGTATCCTAAAGATGATGATCTTACTCTGAATTCCTTTAAAGATGCAGATTGGGTAGGAAATGTGGGTGACAGGAAAAGTACAAGTGGTGGTGCATTCTTCCTAGGGAAGAAGTTGGTGTCTTGGCTAAGTAAAAAACATAATTCCATTTCCTTATCTACTACTGAGGTGGATTATATTGTTGTTTCAAACAACTGTAATTAAGTGTTGTGGATGAAGAAGATGCTGAGAGATATTAGAATTGAGTATGATGAGCCTATTCCTATATTTTGTGAAAATTCAAGTGCCATAAACATTTCTAAGAATCTAGTGCTAGACTGAAAGACAAAACATATATCTATCAAGTATCACTTTTTGAGAGACAAGGTGAGTGATAAAGAGGTCAGATTGGAATATGTGCCCACTAATGAACAAATTTCAAATATATTTACTAAAATGTTACCTAAGGATACTTTGGAGTATCTTAGAGGAAAGTTAGGGTTAATTTCCCCTCCTAATCTAAACTAAGATGCAAGTCTTTGCATCAATCTATGGACCTACAGTCAGATCTTGTTTTGGATTGATGTTATGGTGGCTTCTACTCAGGGGGAGTAGTCAGATGATTCAAATGATATGTGGTTCAGAGCTTGTGTACCTTTTCCATTGATATCAAATGGGGAGAAGAGTAATGTGAAAAAAATTTGTAGAAGAAAGGGGGAGAAGTGCAATAAGTACTAAGAGAGAGAAGATGGAAGAGCAATGTAAGGAAGAGAAGAATAGGTTGAGAAGAGTTAGTTGTGTTGATTGTATTTTTCACATCATATGTTTCGATCAATGTTAAAGGGGGAGATTGTTGGATATTGTGGTTGTGTTGCTGATATGTGGTTGTCATTGATGTCAACACTATTAGCATTAATGATTCTGAAGACTGTATATGTCGAGGATATTGAGAAAATTGTAATAAATATATTGCAGGTAGTTTGTGAAGTTGAGAAGGTCAGAGTGATGGAAATTTTTGTATGTTGATGATCAGAAGGCATGCATTAAAGTGTTTTTTCTAAGCCTATCTAGTATGTTTTTCTAAAAGTTTCAGAGGTGCGCTTCAAGAATTGAGAAACTTATGAATTTTTGTGCTCCTACAGTTATTCAGTTACTGTAGTAGGTGTTTCTGGAAGATGTGATTGCAATTCTGATGAATTGAGTTGTTGTGTATGTTCTTGAGATAATCAGTGATGTTTCTAGATCGTTCTCTATCAATGTGGTATGCCCGCTTTGATCGATGTGTTCGTGATCAAATATTTTGCCTTGTGTATTCAATTTTTCATGTTCTTGGCCGACATGAAGGTGGTAGCGTGTTTCAGATCCTTATGGATTAATATTTTATTGTTTTTCATGTTTGAGGATGTTTATTTAGGTCCTCACTATGTTGTGACTGACTTAGGTTGGTGTGCATTAAGATTTGTTCATGAATTGAGGTCGATAGTTGTAATTTATTCTTTATTTGTGGTCGACAGGGTTATTGATGCAAATTCATGTAGCGGATAGATCAGAACAATTGTTTCTTCATTTTAGTGTGTGTGTGGTGTGCGAGCATGAATTGTATATGCAAAATGTTTGAATAAAGATCAGATCATCTGAATGCACAGCAGAGTGTGAATAAGATTGAGAGAAGTGTGAAGAAGTATTTTTGTGCCTAACTGAAGCTGTCATCAATATTTTGTAGAAGCTAAAGTCTCAGTTCAACCTCATCAAATGGATTTAATCTGATTGTTTTATGTAAGGAAGCGAGCCTTCCCTTTGAGAAATGAGCTCTAGGTAGTGTGCATGAATGCATGTGCATTCCCTATTAATTTATTTCATTATACTTCTAACAGGGTATGATCTTGTGGACTAACATCCACCATGGTTTTTCCCCTAACAGGGTTTCCACATATAAAATATTGGTGTTCATGTGTCTCTGATGTGTTGTTGATTTATGCTTGCACTTTTAACTATCAGATCTGAGATTAAAGTTTGTTTATGGTTGAATAAGTTTAATTTTGATAACAACTTATTCACCCCCCCCCCCTCTCAGTTGTCTATCCTTGTTTTGCCAAAATATTTAACCCTTGGAGATTGGACATGGGTAAACTAGTGGAACTAATTGTTTGCATGGATGTTGACTGTATGAAGACAATGATAGCTAATTATGATCCAATTTCTAGGGTTGTAATAAATTATTATGGAATTGAGATGGTAAGGATTACCAAAGAGGAAATAGTCGAGTTCTTCAACCTAACTAAATGGATTGAAGACATGGTTCAAATTGATGAGAAATCAATAAGAGCTAAATATGGGAAAGTAAGGCCTACTTTCAAGATCTCAATATTGTAACATTTCCTAGCAACTATAAAGAGACAAGGAAAAATCATTTTGTTTCCATCTAATAGGGAATCCTTCCCTATAAATTACTTTGTGGTATATTTCCAAAGAACATTTATTCCTTGTGATAGATCTTGGGATTTGATCCAAGTATGAGCATGCCTATGGCTTCTATGTACATGGGCGTGCATATTAAACATCCCACTTGCAATAAACTTTATGATTTTGCATCATATTTGGTAGAAAGGAAACATTAGGGTTTGGTTGAATTAAATAATAGTGAGAATTGGGTAAAATTTTGGTGGTATTTTTTTCTCATGCACATGTTTCTTTACAAGTGATTTGGATTATTTGGTAAAGGCATGACATTGGTCAGAACAAAGGATGAAATTGACTTACCTATCTAATGTTGGATTTGAATCTTGATAGTAATGATCACCAATCTAGATTTCTGGTGTTTGAAAACATTTTTTCCTTCAAATTGAAAAGGGTTTTGATCATGAATATGCCAAGGATCCCTAGAAGACTACATGATTTCCTGGGGCTGAAAGAAAGGAAGCCTGATATGAAAATAGAGCACAATTAGGGAGATGTGATCCCCTACCCAAGTTTCACAATTATTAGGGTTTATGGAACAAGTGTTGCACCCCATATACATCCAAGGTATGTCCCATTAGGAATTGGTATTCTTGAAATAATGTGGCAATTGGGAGATGTAGAAGACAATCATTTGCTAAATCAAAGGAAGGGAACCCTTTTCCCAGCATATAGTATGTTTTTTTTACTTTTTCATGAAAGAGGGATGATGGAGAGTAATTTTTGACATACTCAAAAAAATTGGGATGAAGAGGGTTGGAGCAAGGAACCATGACCCTGAGGGTTTCATGATTTGGTTGAAAAATAAAATCAGGAGTTCAAGGTTTACTCATATCTTTCATTTTCCTAAAGATGTGATCAGAAATGTTTTTGATTTCCAAAAATAGGATGACAAGAAAATGAGGTGGATTGAATTTACCAAATTGGAGAAGGAAATGCAAATAAAGGATCCAAAATATTCATCTCTTAAGGATATCAAATATGAGATTCATAAATTTAAATACATGATTTAGAACTTTGAGAAGGTTGTAGGGAAGTTGGAGGAAAGGGTGATTCAAGAAAAAGGAAAAGTTGTGGTAGGTGACAAAGAAGGCAAGGGGAAGGCCCCTGTAATAGAGGAAAGGCCTACCTACCAACCTCTAAATAAAATACTAGTGTTTACAAGGAGGAAGGACATGGTGAAGAAGAAACAAAAAGTACCCACCCCTACTCAATTAGAGGGGTCAAGAGTAACCTGCACATGATTTGCCACCATTGTCTCCTCCAAGATCTATTAATCCATAAGTTGTTGAACTTGTTTAACCACCAAGATTATCATCACCACCAAGGCAGCCACCTCCAAAGAAGAAAAGGATAGAATCAAGTGGTTTGTTTGATTATCTAGAAGACGTTGATGATGATATATATATTACTACTGAGTAAATGCATTAGGGTATGCTTTCTCCCCCTAGGGTGATAGTACCACAACAAATTGGCCTCAAATTGAGCAAGGTATATTTGGCTAGTATGAACAATATAGATAATGTTAGAGATGAAGCATGTAATAAATTCATGGATGATGATTCATTTATTAAGTCACCTACTTTTATGGAGTTTGCATGGAGGTCAAAGAGGGAAGAATATGTTGATAATGTTGCCAAGAAAAGGAGTTTGAACCCTCAATTTCTAGATAAATTCATTGAAGCCCATGTTAGGCAGCAAATGAGAGAAAATTTTCAAAGCATCACAACTCATGAGGGAAGAGAGCTACTAATAAAAGGTGGTATTCTTTTGATATCGGAATGGAATTTTTCTTTTGCTATCACTTTTGATATAGTAAGGAGACATGACAAGCCACTTTACACCATGGAGGAAAAGGCAATTTTTTTTTACAGGGATCTTCTTTTAGTGAGCAATGGGATACACTTGCAATTTGGGCCCTAGCCCTAAATTAAAAAAAATCCTCTAGTTGCAAAGCTATCTACAAACTTCAAAGGAGGGTTGATTATCAAGAGAGTGTTAGACACCCATGTCATTGAGGAAGCTACTATGCTCATGCATGTAGCTTACTTTACAAAGGCAATAGTGGAATTTGTGATTGCAGAAAGGGATAAATTCAAAAAAAAAGTATAATGACATGTTGGTTTAGTACAACAAGGGTCAATAGAGAGTTGCAAAATTGCAAATAAAAATTGCATTGTTGAAAGAACAAATGCAAACAATGCAGACCAGTGTACCAATGAAAATTGATTTTGCTACTCCCCCATCACCTCAAGAATAGATGGCATCTTCCCTTATTCCTCCTCCTGAAGTTTCATTAAAAAATATGCCATATAATTTGGGGAATGTTCCAATTTTAGTTGAGGAACCAAGTACTTCAGATTCACCTCAAATAGAGGAAATCGACATGGAAGACCTAATTGAAAATTTAAAGATGTATGAAGAGAGATGTAAGCAATAGGATAAGTTGATTCATGCTAGCAATCTAAGGACTATGATAATGGTGCTAAAGAACCTTAATAAAGGGTTGAGAAAATATTAATAAGAATTCATTCTGATTATTCTTTGATCTTTAATGCATTAAGGAATTTTGATAGAGATAAGGAGGTGGCTATCCCATTAAAGGATAGATGGATCAAAAGAGAACAAATATTGAGAGATATGGCTATTAATTCAACACATAATTTGAATAAAACTCCAACATTCTCCCAACCATTAGGTTCATAACTAATATGAAATATTCTCAAGGATTTATTGAGCCCTTGGAAGTGAAAATTAGGGAATTGGTAAAGAAGTTTAATGACTGGAACTTTGGTCTACTTCTAGATATTTTGAATGAGAATGGTGAGGTTAAGTCTTTAAAATAATAGAAGGACCAATCCAATCCAGTGATATCCACTCAAGAAAAACTAGTCTATGATGGGGTGGATCTGGATATGTTGAAAAATAGCATGGACAAGCTCACCCACACTAGTATCTTCCTAGAAGAATTCGATAAAGAGGAAAATTATGTGGTAGTAAAATAAAACCCATACATAACAAAGGAAGATAAGATTATGGGGCTTGATTGGCCTAGTGAGGAAGAGTTTGAGCTATGGAAATCCAGATATCTTGTCATCCTAGATATATATGTTGTTGCATTAATGAATTGGTGATTGGAATTTTGGTTTTGTGTCTGCAACAATAGAGGTTTTAGTGTAGAGAAGTGCAACACACAACTTGGAACTAGTACAAATTAGGCCTTGGATATATCAATGTTCAAATATTGTACTCTCTCAAGTTCAAATATGGTGACATGGAGTGCAGACATGGAGATTATTCGGTATTTTTTGTTTTATTATGATTTTTCCTCTTCAAGTTTTGGAGCACATGGAACAAGTGCTTAGCTCATGGAAGGAATTTTTTACATCAACTAAAGAGCCTTTTGGAAGGTAGGAGAATCTTCATCAGCAAATGAAAATGGAATTTGTCTTATGTGAGACTCTCCCTCGTATTTGGGAAAATATAACTTCCTTTTGATGTAATGTGAATGTCAAATGAATATTGACATGTGTGCATTCTGACCTGAAGCTTGTTTTGCTCCTTCATTTCTATAAGAATGAATTCATGGCCAAATGTACAATTTTTTGATTGATCTTATGAGAAAAACTTTTTTAAAGGAAAATGTAGAGAACGGTCTAGAGTTTTGTCTTAGTTTTTGAGTCTTTTGTTACGCAATTGTAATTTTTGATAATAGTGCTAGCATTTGAATATAAAAGATGGTGCAGATTCAAAGAAATTTTTTCTCCAGGTGTGTTTGTTATATGAGCTATTAATAAAATGATCAAGGGTTATTTTTTTTATCTTTGTTGTGTTCCAATGAACGTATGGTTTTATCTTTGTTTCAATCCAAATAATTAATTAAATTACATGGATGAAGCCATAAGTTCATGTAATTTGAGTATTAGGACTTGTTAACAAGTTTTGGTATAGGATACTATGGTATAATGTTGTAATGTAGTATTGTAGAAGCTTTAAAATGCTAAGTATTAATTTTTTATCCAATTAGATTTGTACTTGAGTTTGACTCCCTACCCTAGGTTAAGGCAGTGGCTTGAGTTTTATGTTTGTGATGTAGTTTTCTTGATCATTCATCAATGATACAAATTCATAATTATAATTTATATTGAGTTGTAATCATTAATGTTTCACATCGAGTTAATCATTCTCTTCTCTAGATGCTCAATATGTAAAGAATCTACCAAATTCTTGAAGGATTTCATCTATCAAGCTTAAGTTGTTAGAATGCATCTATTATTTGCATTGTACTTGATTATTAGGTGCATGAATCATAGGTACATTGTGGGATCACCCTCTCAGGTTGTGCAGAGCCCAAAGTGTAGGAG
This sequence comes from Sequoiadendron giganteum, assembly GCA_007115665.2. Lineage (NCBI taxonomy): Eukaryota > Viridiplantae > Streptophyta > Pinopsida > Cupressales > Cupressaceae > Sequoiadendron > Sequoiadendron giganteum. Next base: position 304,722,795 of record CM021107.1, read on the forward strand.
GAAAGAATTGTTGCTTTCACTCATTCGTTGGCCAATCCCTCGAATTAGCTAACCATTGGAAGATGGGAATTCCATTAGATATATTGTGAGATAAACTTGGTTCTTGAAAAATAACAAATAGATTGGTGACTCCATTGGGGACACTATTTGTGAAAAATATTCAAGTCCTAGTATGCTTTGTCCAAGAATTCCTGAAATATGTAAGACTATTTGCAATTAGAGCCATATATGTTTCTGAATGGGGTATCAAATTTTGCAAGAACTTGTAAAATTATCCCACCATTTATCATTCTGAGGTCATCTACATAAATCTCTATCAAGTCCTTGTATTTCCTTTCAAATCTTCCACCTATATTGTTAAAGGTTGGCTTAGAAGTTCTTTATGTTTTCAAATATTTGTAAGTCTCTAAAGATCTGCATAAGTGATATCATTATATACAATCCCCAATCATTTTGGGTGGTGACTCTGAAGTCTCTACACCAGTGTGCATTATTTGAATAAATTGAGAAAAATTAAAGATAAGGAATTGTAGAAGAGAGATGAGGAAAACCAGGGCTCAAATGAAGAAGCATCTAGAGGAAAAGTTGGAAGGTGAACTTCAAAAAACTCCCAAGAAGTCATGGAAATAGAAGGATGCAAATACAAGTAAGTATAATCTACATCTTATGCCTGAATCAACTCAATCTCCTTCAAGAAATCGTAGCAGTCATGAAAGTTAGTAGAATTTGTTAGGTTTGGATTATGAGGATGAAGAATATTGCAAAAATAAGAATGTTATAAGTGTGTAAATATAGACCCAAACAAGGAAGAAGTAGATGTAGGAGCCTCCATCATACCATTACTACTACCAATTTTGTTGCTTGTGGTATTTTCCCTCCAACATCTAATGGATATTCTCCTTTACCACCTGATCTACTAATTGGATCTATTGATAATGCCCAAAACCTAATACTGATAGAATCCTTAAATTTAGAAATTACTCTTGGTGTAGCCACGGTAGGAGGGTCCTCAAAGAGAATAGGCCAAACCATGCAACAAGAGTCACACAAAAAAAGAAACAGAAAATGTGGAGATAAATGTTGATGCAAACATTCATATTATCAGAAATTTTGATTACAAATAGTCTGCCACATCTGGGCTTACAGATTCAGCACACAGGCCTAATTACAACATGCTCAAAATATAGTGCTCATACATGCGAGCGAAAATGTTACAAATCAAAATCTATATACATCTTATTCTTTCTTCTAATTCTATATATCCCAATCAATGGTTCAATAATAGATTAATATCAAATCCGTGGGTCAAAAAAAATCTGCGTTGGCCAAAGATCGCGACAATCTTCAAGAAGAAAAGTGTAACATGTCCAAGAATAGGTAAGCCTCAAATCTGAAATTCATCCACAGTAGATGCATAAGATGAAGTGTGGAACTAAGTGCAAGGTCGAGGACACTCCATAGAAAAAATATAAACACACCGTGAGGATCCACAAGTCACAGGAAAGATCCATGATCGATCCAACTAACCGTTAGGTTTTGAAGATATTCTGAGGCTAATCCCAAAAATTGTCACATACTCCAAAAATGATAACTTGCTGGAAAAAGATCCAAATGAGCTGAAAACTTGGAATACAAAAATTGAACATGTCCACAATGAAATCCTAGGTATGCAAGATATGGTGAGAAAACATGAAGAAACACTAAATCTACCAACTTGAACCAAAACAAGAACAAAACAAGAAAAAAACTGAATGAAGATATTTTTGGTTGATGCAAGATTGCCAAGAACCAAGGATTCTCATGCATCAAAAATCTAAGGTTAATGAAAATTGAGTCTCTCACTTTATAGGGACCAAAGGAAAACCAATATGGTCTACCTCAGCCTAAGAAATCCAAGAAGAATCCTCCACTGGTCTACCCTTCCATTTCACAAAATATTCCTTGTACTGTCTTCCACGAGTCCTCCTTTCATCTCTAACATCCAAAATCTCTTCTACCTCATCTAATTGCTATTTAGGAAGTTTCTCTTTCAACTTCACCTTGTTTTCTTCACTACATTTTTCTTCATGGTACTAATGTAGATCTACAATGTTGAACATAGGTGATATACCCATGTCATCTGGTAATTCCACTTCATAAGCATTTCCTGAATCAAACTTCTTCAAAATCCTACAAGGTCCAAACTTCCTCATCTTAAATTTACTATATGTTCCAATTGGAAATATTTCTTCCCTCAATTACACCATCACTTCATCTCCAACTCTGAACTCCTTATGTCTCCTCTTTCCATCTGCTTTCTCCTTATACTTCTGGTTCATTTTTTCCAAATTTTGTTTCACTTGAGTATGCATTGTCTTCATATATTCATAAAATTATACTGCTTTTGCACTCCTTTTATCTTCCCTACTAATGTCTCTCAACTCTAATATACCTCTAAGATGAACTCATGTAACAATCTCAAAAGGTGTCTTTCTAGTACTCATGTTCACCAAATTATTGTAGGAAAACTTTGCTTGTGCTAGGACTAGATCCAAACTTCCGGTCTTCTCTCCAACCAAACATCTCAGAAAATTTCCCAAACTTTTGTTCACTACGTCTATCTATCCATCTGTTTTTGGATGAAAAGTAGAACTGAACTTCAAATCTGTCTTCAACTTCTTCCAAAGTGTCCTCCAAAAATAACCAACAAAATTTGTATCTCTATCTAAAACAATACTCCTAGGTAATCCATGGAATCTGACCACCTCTCTAAAAAAAAATCTGCTACATGTACTGCATCAGTTATCTTCTTACAAGGTATGAAATGTGCCATCTTAGAAAATCAGTCCACTACCACATATTGAATCATTACCTCTCTGTGTCTTAGGCAAACCAAGTATGAAATCCATTCTGATATCCTCCCAAGGTATTTTTGGTACTGTTAAAGGCTTATACAATCCAACATTATGACTACTTCCTTTTGCAACTTGACAAACTTTGCAACTCTGTACAAATTTCCTAACATCCTTACGAATCTATGGCCAAAAGTAATTCTCACTCACCAATGCTATTGTCTTTTCAATTCCAAAATGTCTTGCCAATCCTCCACTATGTTTCTCTTTTACCAAGTTATCCCTCATCAAGCTTTAGGGTACACACAACTGATTTCCTCTAAACAACATGTCCTCTTGGATGAAATAATCCAACCATTGACTTCTATCCTCCAAGATTGGTTCTCTACATGCTCTCCAAGGTTTTGCAAAATCCAGGTCCTCCTTATACAAGTTCCTCAATTCATCAAAGCCTAATACCTCCACTCTCATCTATGCCAGTAAATTCCTTGTTCTACTCAAAGCATCAACAACTCTATTTGACTTTCCACTCCTATGTTTCAAGAAAAAAGTGTAACTCTGTAAGAACTCTACCCATCTGATGTGTTTTTTATTCAACTTACCTTGACTATTCAAATACTGTAAATCTTGATGATCCGTATACAACATAAACTCCTTAGATAACAAGTAATGTCTCCACTTTTTCAAATCTTGAACTATGGCATAGAACTCTTGATCATAAACTAAATATCTTCTCCTTGCATCATTCAACTTCTCACTGAAATAGGCTACTAATCTTCCTTCTTGACTTAACACTGCTCCAATCGCATTTCCACTTGCATCAAAATTTGGTAAAGCCAACACAAGCTACTCAGTCACCTTCTACTTCAACAATTCAAAACTTTTGTCTGCTCCAGATGTCCATCTACAATCTTTTCGGTCTCCTCTCATTGTCTCTGTCATAGGGCTACAAATAGAACTAAAACTCCTAATGAGCTTTTGGTACAAACTAGCCAATCCATGAAATAATATTACCTCTCCAATGCTTTCAGGTGTACGCCATTCAACAATAGCTCTCACCTTCTCAGGATTCATCTTCAATCCATCCACTAATATCAAAAATCCTAGATATACTAGTTCCTTCTTCATGAAACTACACTTATTTAGGTTTATTAGCAACTGTTCTTCTTTCAACCTCTGCAGAACTTGTCTTATGAGCAACAAATGTTCCTCTCTAGTCTTACTAAAAATCAAAATGTCATCCAAATATACAATCACAAATTTACCCAATAATTTCTTCAATACCTCATTCATCAACCTCATGAAAGTACTTGGTGCATTTTTCAACCCAAAAGGAATCACTAACCACTCATACAATCCTTCATTTGTCTTGAATGTTGTTTTCCACTCATTTCCTTCCCTGATTCTAATTTGATGATAACCACTCTTCAATTCTATATTTGTAAGGTACTTAGCTCCACTGAAAAAATCCATAATGTCATCCATCTGGGGCAAGGGAAATCAATACTTCACCATGATCTTATTTATGGCTCTAGAGTCTGTACACATTCTCCATTCTCCATCCTTCTTAGGTGCAAGCACAACAAGCACTGCACAAGGACTTAAGCTTTCTCTGATCAAACCTTTCCGCAACAACTCTTGCACTTGTTTGTTCAATTCTTCATTCTCTACTGGTGTCATCTGGTGTGCTTCTTTATTAGGAAAACTAGCTCTAGGAATCAGATCCATGTAGTAACTAATACTCCTTATAGGTGGTAATCCATCAGGTACATTATCTGAAATCATATCCTCATCTTTTGTCAACAACTCTTTTATATCCTCAAGTTGTCCTTCTACATGCTTCAAGTCTTCAAATTTCTTAGGAACCAATACATAACACATGTTCTCATGTCTCAATCCATCTAGAAATATCCTTCTATCAACCAAACAGATTCTAGCAGTCATACAAATCTCAACCTTAGGAACATCTTCTAAGGGTAACAAAGTTTGATGTATCCCATTAGCAACAATGGTGTATATGTTCTTCTTTCCATCCTGAATAGTTTGTCGATCATACTGCCAAGGCCTTCCAACAAGATATGGCATATATCCATAGGAATAATATCACACAAAACTTCATCATGGTAGTTTCCTATCTTCAATTTCACCAAACATTGTTCACTTACCAATATTTTATGCTCATCTTGAATCCATGCTATCTGATAGGGTTTAGGGTGTTTCTACCTTTCCAACATCAATTTGGTCACCATCTCTTTAGAAGCCAGGTTCTCTAAACTTCCACTATCAATGATCACTTTGCAACATTTACCAGCTACCTTGCATCTAGTCCTGAAAAAATTATTTCTCTACAATGGTTCTTTCTCCAATTCACTTTGACACAACACTCTCCTATTCACCAATACCTCTCCTTCTTCCGATTGATTAGATGATCCAACATGATCCTCCTCAACAAAGGGTGTTCTCCTATTGTTCCCAGTCTTTCTTCTTGTCTCTCCTTGTTTGCATTCAAAGGCTCTATGTCCTTCTCCACCACATTTAAAGAAATTTCCCCTAAATACTCTTTTCTCTTGTCCTCTATCATCTTTTCTATACCCTTCATTTTTGTAACCACCATATCCTCCTCTTCTGTAAGAGTTTCCATCATCTCTTCGGTATGAATTTTCATTCTTATTGACCTCCTTATTCTGATCTGCAAAGGTTCCTCTTCCTCCTCCAGTAAATATTCTTCCTCTCTGAAATCTTCCACCTCTTCCTCTTTGTCTTTGTTCATTTCTTTTATTCAGCTTATTCTCTGATTTTAGGGCATAATGATATGCCTCTTCCACACTCAACAACTTAATCAAACTGATCTCATCTTGAATAGATGACCTCAAACCATTCACATATCTAGCTACTTGTTCAATCTCATCTTTTGAATGTCTAGATCTAATATTCAACTTATATAATTCCTTAGTATACTCTGTCACACTTGATTCTTTCTGCTTCAAGTTCTACAATTTCTTGAACAAACTAATCTGATAGTTTGCAAGCATAAACATTTTCTTCAATTTATTCACCATCTGATCCCATGATCGTATCTTCTCCTTTCCTTTTCTTTGTCTATCTATCTACAAATGTTCCCACCAAAGGGATGCATGCCCTCTCAACTTTGTATAGGAAAATTTCACCTTCTTATCATTTGGGGTACCTTCAAAATCAAAGTATTTCTCCATTTTTTCTATCCAATCCAACAATTCATCTAAATCCAACTTACCATTATAGTCTGCTGGGTTGAAATGTGGCTTAGTGTTAACTTTGGTTAGGGCTCTTATGAACCTCTCTTCTCCCTGATCAAGGATAGGTTGCTCTTCTCTTGCAACTTCTTCTTGTTCTTCTACTTCTTCATCACTTACATCATCAACTAGTCGACCACTTCTCTAGGCCGTTTCAACTGCTTCTAATCTAGCAGCAATTCCTCTCAACATTTCCATTACAGCAGGTTCTGCATTTCCACGTGCTCCATTTCCTCTACCATTTCTTCTTCCCACCATCTCTACACAAGTCCTCTACAATTTCAAGTCGGATCCTCAATCTTCTACCCTACAACCAATCTTCAATAGGACCACACAACTTCTGACGATCTTACAAGGAACGAATCTCGCTCTGATACCACTTTAGTTAAACCACGGTAGGAGGGTCCTCAAAGAGAAAAGTCCAAAAAATGCAGAAAGAGTCACACAACAAAAGAAACACAAAATTTCGAGGCAAATTCAGATGCAAACATTCGTATTATCAAAAATTTTGATTACAAATAGTCTGCCACGTCTAGGCTTACAGATTCAGCATACAGGCATGATTACAACATGCTCAAAATACAGTGCTCATACATGTGAGCGAAAATCTTATAGATAAAAATCTATATACATATTATTATTTATTCCTAATTCTATATATCCCATCTAATGGTTCAATACTAGCTTTATATCACATCCGTGTCGACCAAAGATCACCACAATCTCTGATAAGAAAAGTGTAACGTGTGCAAGAACAGGTTGGCCTCAAATCTGAAATTCATCCATGGTAGATGCGTAAGATGAAGTGTGGACCTAAGTTTGAGGTTGGGGACACTCCATAGAACAAATCTAAACACACCGCAAGGATCCTCAAGTCACGAGAAAGATCCGCGATAGATCCAACTAGTCGTTAGGTTTTGAAGTTATTCTCGGGCCAGTCCCAAAAATTGTCATGTACTCCGGAAGCCATAACTTGCTGAAAAAATATCCAAATGAGCTGAAAAATTGGAATACAACAATTGAACATGTCCACAATGAAATCCTAGGTATGTAAGATATGGCGAGCAAACATGAAGAAACATCAGATCTATCAACTTTAACCAGAACAAGAACAAAACTAAATGAAGATATTTTTGGTTGATGCAAGATTGCCAAGAACCAAGGATGCTCCTGCATCAAATCTCCCATATTTTGATGAATTTTTTGGAGATATTAATTCTCTCCAAAAATAAGTTAAAATATAGGTTGAGATAAGAAGGAAAAAGGAGAAGGAGAGAATCAAAAGTGACATGATTGAAAGAGAGACATTAAGAAAACAAGTGGAACAAATGAAACTCATGAACCAAGGACCACCTAAACCAATTGGTAGAGCTCCTAAAAATTTCAAAAATTTGAGCTTATTTTTCCTTGTGATGTCTGTTACTTCTGCATCTAGGGATAGGGTGTAGGGTTTTGGTGTATAAACCCTTATTTTAAATTTTTCCTATATTACAACCCTTGATGTTATATTTTTGTGTTGACTCACTATACCTAGTTTTCAATTGTCTTAGTTACAACTTAAGTCATCTAGCCCATTATCTTTACCGACCCCTTAGCCTAAGCCCATCGGTCATCGGGTGCCTTTCATTGTTTTAAACTTTCCAAAGTCAGGCAAAATATTTTGCAATCGAAAGACTTAGGTCCTAAGTTTTTAATTACCCTAAGGGTTGTAATCTTGTCAGCCTAGTCATAGCTCCCTTTTATGACTAACATTATTCGCACATGTATAAAATATCATCCATCGAATGTGTAGGTATGATCCTAGTTGTACACACATACCGCACATAGATTTAAATATTCATTTCAAAGGGGTTGTGCGGTCTACGTGATTGTGACATGTGTCTCTTGCAGAGTGTTGGAATTAGTCCCCGCTATTGATCCTAACATTCTAATATTGTGAACTAATTGTTGTGATGTACTACTAGAATTAAACCTGGGTTGTTACGTGGACACCATGCAGGATTTTAAATATTCTTTTCCAACGCACTGCACGGTCTGCACAATTGTGATGTGTGGACTCTACTAGAAATAGGAGGAGAAATGTAAAGGCCCTTAGGAAAATGATGTGGCATCTAAACAACATTTTCTCATTGGTTGATGGGCTATCTAGCAATGGTCTTAGGATTTCCAACCTGATTGGCTCATTCTACATCATTCGATTCACCATCTCATCAAGGAATCAATGACCAGTTTTTGAATAAAAACCCAAAAACTAAAGAGGTGGTTACTTTTCTCGATGTGAGAAAACAATAATGGTACCATACCTACAAATTCTAATCAACTTGATCCTAGTGCATGCGAATGATTACTCTCTTGTAATCATTGAGGTTGGTATACAAATTTTTGTGCACCTAGATAATTAAGGAATATAATGCAAGTGTTAGTAAGTGATCGCATGCTCACTCATGTGATTTTTACTGAACATTACTGATCAAATTGATCATGTGCTTGATAAATATGAGGTAGTTTCCTTTGTTCTCACTATTGCAATCGAGTGCTCAAAATTGCTAAGTTTGTAAGAGGATTTTTTTGCATTTGCAGAGTCTTGTCCTGGTAAAATGAGCAAGTCCATGACTCCTCCTTCCTTTGTACAAAAGTATCCAAGGCTCAATTTTCATAAATCACACAAAAATGTTCTAGAGGGTGAATTGAACACACCCATAGTTTTTACAAATCTGAAGCAGGAGGATGAGAAAGAGACTTGTAGTAGGAAATCCATGCAAATTGTTGTGAGGAGCACTTACCATTTGAGGAACCGAGTTATTGGAGAAAAAGTGGAGGTCGAGGGAATGAGGCCTGCAGAGTTCATGTGAGGAATGAAGACAAAGATAAGGTATAGTTGAGGAATTATAGGAAGGAATAATTTCCCTATTGACATTTTAGACAACCCCTTTGATAGTGACACAAAGATGGATTCGGGCTATGGTCGCTACCTCATGTTGTTAAATGATTTTGCTTACTCAGATGAGGACGTGGTAGCGGTTGCCCCAATTTTAGTGAAGACCCCAAGTGGGCATGGTCTTTCTATTGCTGATAAGGATGCTAAGGATAAATAAGTAGTGGTTTCTCCAACCTCTGCAAGGACACAAAGTGGGCATGTGTGTTTTCACTATGGTTCAAGCTCTGGTTAACTAGTGGTGGTCGGGTAATGTTGTGTGGTTGTTGCAACAACTCAGGTGGTTTTTTTGGTATGATGATGAAATTTTTGGCTCGAAGTGCACACAAAATGTAAAGGGATCGTTGGTGACTAGCAGTGTTTTGGTGGCATTAACTAGTATCAGTTTTTCTTCCCCTATGTGTTAAATGATTACAGATAACTATTTGCAGAATTTCAAAAATGCAGTTGAAATTAATTTTGAAATGAAATGCATTTGAATAATAATTGTGTTTGAGCTAGATGCTTGTTGCTTCCTTAATCTATAAAAGTTATTTTATGGATCATTGCAAAGGGTTTGATTTTGGAGTCATATGATAGTTTAGGTAGAAACTTGGCTTAGGAAGGAGCATACTATGGAAAATATGAATGAATGAATAGGGAAATACATTGTCTTGGGTGTGAGTCTAATACACGATAATATTAAATTAGTTTTATAGAAATTACTGATATCAAAATAAATCTTAATTCTAAAACATTTATTCTCTTGTGTACTTTTTCCAAGTTATGAATGAAAATATCAAGGGTATTCTCATTTGTTTTCAGTTGTTTGATTGAATGTATGACTCTTTTTCTTTCTTTATCTCAAAGAGTGGATTAAATTCTTGAAGAGATTTGTAGATTTGTGAGAAATTTCATAGGATTTGGTAAGAAGTTCTATTTCAGGCATTGTGGATTTCCATATTGCAAAGTACTATGGAAATAGTCTGCCAATCTTTGAATCGAATAGTTTGTATCTTATTGATTTTTGTTTATCTAACTCCATCATCCCAATTGATGAGGCACTGGTCTATTTGTTAAGTAAATATTATGAGTAAATGGGTTATAGGTGTACCTAGCTATTGATTTGAAATAAGAACCAAAAATTTATTAAAACTTTCAATTACAATGAGTGGATCTAAAGTAATACCTAATTCCTAGCAATAGACATTAATTTGTTTAAGGATCGACAAAGTATTTAATAGCTTGAATTTATCTGCATTCTGAAGGAATTAATTTGTGTATGTAAGTGTTCTTGATGAGTTTGATAACAAATTAACATGAAGAGGAACAGCTTCCTAGGTCCCACAAACCTTGAAGTGTAGGAGTAAAGATCCCATGGTCATTTACTCATTGTGTTGGGCACTAGCCTAGGAATTTCTTGAACATAGGGGTTGGCTACCCTTTAGAGAATTTTGAGGTTTAGCTGGGAAAATTAAAACACCAACAAAATTGGTGACTTTGCTAGGGAAAATTTTGAATCTCCAGTTGTAGACTGTTCAATTACAGAGTCATATCATTTGCATAGAGTTGATCATTTGGTGGATCTGAATATCTTTGTTCAGATGTTGAAAAGTTCTTGGACCTAGAAAAGGTTTTGTTGCAGAAAAATTCTAAGAGTTTATGTGTAACTTCATTGTTGGATAAGATCCAAAATGATATTTATCTTTGAAAGAGTTTCATACTGCTTGAAGTTTAGTCCTCTGTGAAAAGAGGTGGTGAATCTATCTAAAGAGCCTATTAAAGATGTGAAGAAAATTCCTAGTTCTGCAGAATTTGCAGTCAGGAAGAAAGGTAAACAACTGCTATGAGTTCCCAGGTGTTCTCATAAATCTAAAGAAAGCATTATTCTATTTAAAGTAGTTTATGAGAAATATTCAATACATGAGATGATAGATGGTTCCCTATTAGATGAAATTGCATTAAGAAAGGGAATAGTATTAGTTCTATTCATACTTCTAATGTGTAATGTGTAATATTTGTAATGATTTGAGAAGTATGCTTATTTCCGAATTATGCCTCTAAGAAATATTTAAGGCACAAAGATCTGATCTATATTTTAGAATCATGGTTGAACTAGTAAATGAGGAAATTGATAGCTATGTATGAAGTTAATAATAATTGAATTTGGACATAAGATGGTTTCCATGTGAAACATCAAGTAAAAGTATGTAGGGAAAATAGTTTTTACCATGCCCTCAAAGGGATTTTTATATTCAAAGGTATATGCCATTGATTTTAGTGGTATTAAAGGTTTCTTGAACCTAATTCCTAAAAATTTTAGGAAATATTTGTCCAAATTCATAGGGCAGAGTTTAGAATCAGCTTCTAATAATTTGCTTACATTTATGGATTTGATGGGGGATTATGAGGTAAATCATATGGATGTTGTCATGAAGCTTTATTGATGGTGTTTTCTGCACAAAAAATCAGACATAATATAATATCCTATCTCTCTTGAAAGGTAAATCTCTATCAACAAGCCTCAAAAGATAACCCCAAGGTCTCTAATCTCGGGTCTTGACAATGCAAGAAAATAACTCCGAGATAATGTGAAATTGTTGGTTTTCCACAAAGGGCCTTATACACAAATGCTAGAGTTTCCTAAGTTCATCAAATATGACAATATGTTGATGCTTGCAAGTCCTAAACTAACCTAGATATAAAGAAAGATCAAAAGAGATGAGGGTTTCAGAGAAATTTAAATCTAACTTCTAAAATCAGCTATGAAAATAACAGAACATTCAAAGTGGACCAACCCCTACAAACTAGTTTTTGCTAAATCTGGATTAACCTGCAACACCATAGAAATAGTGTTATCTTCTAAGGTATTAATATTTTCAGATTGTAAAGAATTCACATACAAATCCACATATGGAATTTAAATGAAAACACGTCACAATTGAACTAAGCAACTCAAATATAGGCCCAAACTAACTTTACACAGCTTCTCACATTCAACAAGTAGCCAAAATTATGGACCAAGGGTTGCTCAAACACTTCAGATATTCTACCATAAACAAAAAAAAAACTTAAATACATCTAATATTATCTAAATAGTAACTTACTTAAAACAAACTTTCAAAATATGAAATACAAGAATTGCAAGAACCATGCATAGATGAATAACACAATGAAGAACACCAAATAACAATGCATTCTTTTGTATTTGCTTCACCAAAATTTGCAACCATCCTAGTTTGTCTAGTATCTCAAGTATTACAAAGTTTTCTAACACCTTGACTAAAGTTCTAACACTTTCTCCAATTGTCTGACCTTAAAAAATGAGGTAAAAACCTCAATTTGTAACAATTTACATCTAGGGCGGCTCAAATTAGGGTTTACAAGTTAGGTCAGCCAAGGAGGTCAGCCATAATTCCCTCCAAAATATACAAGTTCAAAATTTACATTAAAATAATGGAGGTCAGCCTCCAAAAGTCAAATTTTAGCAATAAATTCCCCTAGGTGTGAACTCCAAGGTGCAACTAACTTGCCTCTTCATGTAAAATCAGCACTAATGGCACATCTTTCTAGTTAATCAAGTTGGGTTGCCCTTTCCTTCTTCACCTACCCCATTCTTTCTAGAAATTTATTTTATCTTTGCAAGGACTCAATCCAAGTCGACCTGAGTAGGAGTAGCTATCACATTAATTCTTTCCTTGAATTAATTTAACTCTACTTCATACTTGGCTAAGGCCCTCTCGTAGTCAACACATAAACCCTAATACCTATCTAGACAAGAGATGTAAATTGAAATATCCTCTAATTGATCCTTAACCACTGGGCCTTCTGCACTTGGAGAATGTACCTCATGCCACCATTGCTGCAATTGTCCTGCATTCAAGTCCTTCTATCTAAATTTCTTCCTTCTTGTAACTATTTCCAGAAAGGCATTACAGCTATCAAAAAATTCCTTCACCTTGCCTTGGGCCTTGGATAACTTCTTGAGTGCCTTTATTCTGAGTTCATTCTTAAAATTGATAGCCTCTATACATTCCATGGAATTATATGTATCCTACATGGTGATGCCACCCTCTTTCACCAAAGTTTCTATAGGAACTGCAAGGATTTTCCCCAACTCCTTAACAACTATATCATCAGGTGGTTGTTTGTAGTCATCAAGGAAATAAGTTATGTCTTTGGAGAGGAATTATAACCTCATAAAATTGTAGAACCTTTTCAATCATTTCACCCCCTTTGTTGCTAACATTCTATAGCCATTCATGTGTATCTTTCGCAAGAGATTTTAATCTCTCTATATCTGAAACTTCCTCCCTGGACAACAAACATTCTGGGAATGATGAGCTCTCATTGCTTTGGGATTGTAGAGGTTTGATCAAATGTTGTATATTATTGTGAACCTCTCTCAATTGCTTCTATAATTCTTCCTTTTCAGTAGTCTCCTTATCCAGTCTTCTCAAAATTGCCTGGGAGGACTTTTGGAAATCTTATTTCTCATGCTCCTTTGTAGTTGGACCCAAATTAATAGTTTGCACCTTATAATCTGTGGGTCTGATTTCATCCTTATACTAATTTTTTCTGTGGGAACAACAACATGGAAAATTCTATTGTTGAACTCATTTCTTGCAAATTAGAGACTATCTTAGCCCTCTTTCTTTCTTTAGGTTTTCCCCACTTTTCCAGCATCTTGTCCCATCTTGGAGTCTCATCCTCTACAATAATTTCTTTTCGTTATAACCTCTTTTCCAACCAATCTAGGGCAGCAAGTTGTTTAGTCTCTACATTATCCTAGGGAATTTCATGTTCAAGCCGATCATGGTGAGGAATTTATTCAATAACTTCAATATTTTCCTCACCCTTTTTTGTGTCATGTTGTTCCCTATCGTCACCACATTTTCCTTCATGTTCATCCTCTGAGTGTGGAATACCAACATGTTCACCTATTTGAGGTTGAGAGGGAATTTCTATGGTAACCTTAGAGGTAGTTTCCTTGCTAATTTCTTTCTTACCTCCCAATTCTTTGGCCAAATAACTCAATTGCCCATTTCTAGGTGTAGATACTTTTTCACTTTGCATTTCCTCATCAGGATTGTCAAGTGGGCCATCTTATTCGCTTAATTTTTCATGTTCCTTTGGATCCTCATCTTTCTATTCATTCTTCACTAGGGATGGAGAAGGTGAATTATCCCCTACTATCGACTTTTCAACTTTCTTAGTGAGATTATCAATGGGGGTCTCTTTAGCATGTACCTTCTCAACTTCAACTCTTGATCCCCCTATGGGAGACACACTCTATTTTGGTGAATTTCTTCTCACATATACTTATGGTTTTTCTCCAGAGCTTTCAATTTCCATAACCTTGGGAGGGTTAGTTGAGGCCTCAACAGTCTCTATTTTCTTGGCTATTCTCTGCTTCTCAGTCACTACCCTCCTCTTCTTAGTAGGTTGAGGAGTCTACTCTCCTTCCTTGGTAGCTTCTTTAGGATCCTTTGTTGTAGGTTGCCTCTCAAGTTTCTTTGCTTTCCCTTGACTTCTTGTTCTCTTCTTCAGAGTGAGGGGAATTTTTTCTTCTTGATCATCCCCATGTGAGGGCTTTGCAGCATCATCTTGAGTAGCCTTAGTGTCATCCTCGGAGTGGGACTCAAGGTTTCCCATCAGGTCATAAGTGAACTCGACACTATCCACCTGCAACTCTGCAACCTTATGTTTGGCCCATAGCCTAGAATACCTCTTCATAGATTCAATTATTTGATTTAGATCAACTAATTCCTCCTTTGACCAATTCACTAATGGTAGGGGTTGGATTTTGTGGGGACCATAGTCATCGTACTCTACAAGATCCCCTTCATCCTCCTCAACCTGATCTGGCACTTGGTCCACTTAGTAGATTCTCATGAGCCTCAAGGGCAGCCTAGAGTACCTTCTCTTTATAACTTCAAATTCATCTCTCTAATTTTCCCAATAATCTTTAATGTGATCCTTGTGCCTATACTCCATATTGGCCTACTTCTATGCATTTCCATAAGGGTCAAAATTTTCTTTGTTAGTGTGTGAATATAGCTTGAACTACACCATTTCCTTCTCATAGTATTGAGCACTCTGGAGGGAGGGGAAGGCTTCTTAGATGCTAATCATCAATGGAAATTTATCTCCAATACCCTTCCTTTTCTTATTTTGAAATACTATTTTGAATACCACCATTTGTCTTGTCAATTCCAGTAGAATGAGTTTATTAGTGGGGTACCTCAATATTCTGATTGGTACAAAAGGAGATCCTTGTATCCTAATGTAAGAAAATCTATGAAATTGTATGAACCATTGCCCATATTTTTGGATCAACTCCATTGCCTCTGTGGAAATTCTTACATGGAGAGCACCTTATAGCAATCTGGGAATATACATGAAAAAGGCATCATTTGCTCTCCTATAATTGGTTGAGTTAAACTAGAGCTGGAGATAAACATCCCATATCCTAGCCTTCCCAAGAACCCCTTTACAACTTAAACCCCTATATTTGTTCTATATTGCAAACATATAAATTAGATAGGATGTCATCATGAACACATTGGAATCTTGGACATCTCTCAATTACCTGTCTAGATTTTCACTCAAGATACCTCCCTAGTGATAGTGCTTGCCACCCAAGATCTAGGTGATTGGGTAGAACATCCAGGTTCTGAAAGTGAAAGCCTCCTCCAATCCCATTACCTTGCCTAGGATTGTGATAAGATCATGGTATTCTATTTTGAAATCAATCCTTTGTAATTGATTTGGGAGCTTGGAATAATGTGGTTTTGGTTTAGCTACCCATGAATTGTTCATCATGTCCAAAGCCTTGGCAGTATCTTTAGCATAAAACTCTTCTACTTTTTGGATGTTGATCTCCTTGATGAGCTTGTGGTGAGAGGAAATATTGAAGGTTTCAGCAATGGATTCCTCAGCCAAGTTATCCATGACTCTCCCTTGTGGGCCTACTATTATCGTTTTGTCACATCATAGTTTTTTGAGCATTCTAACACTATTTCTGGGCACAACAAAGTGGGTAGAAACCTTGCCACCTGAGCCAAGCATGTATGTGTGATGATTTGTGCCAATTGGGTAGGTGCCTTGCCAAACATCCTTTGTTAGAAATCATCATAATCACCATGTCCCATATTGGTTTCAGCTATCTTTGACCATGTGGAGGAGATTTTTGACTCTAGCCATATTCCTTTGAAATCATACTTAATTATATCTATTCTTATTTTGACTTCCTCTTGAGCATGTCAAGCCTTTGACTTGGAAGTCTTTCTAAGACTCGTCTCTCCCTACATCTATTAGAAGATATGAAAATCATTGTGATGATAATCATGAATAAACTCATTTTTTAAAAAGACAGATAGAAGATTGTAATTATCATCATATTCCTTTAATTCATTTTAAGAATCCAAGATAATTGTTCACAAATTGATGCATTTTAGGATTTTGGGATGCTGAAGGATTTTCGGAAAATACGGCCTAGGGTGGATTTTCCGTAGAAATAAGGGTTGGGGATTTCTTAGATTGGTGGATTTTCCAAAGAAATAGGTTCTCAAGGAATTCTAGGTAGGGGGAATCTCTGAAACATTACACACATGAGAATTCCATATTGCAAACTCACATACATGATCACCTGATGGAATTTCACTTGAGGTTTGATTTGATCTCTTGAATTCTACTGTTTTGGAAATCTAGGGGAAGTTCTCATAAAATCTGAGGGGACTCAGATTCTCCAAAGGATTAGGGCTCAAAAATTATGAACTATGGCAGAATTCCCAAAAGGCTTGCCCAAGTGTGCATTAAAATCTTAAATTCAACCCATATCCATGCCACCTTCAGAGTTTCCTCACCCTTGTAGATTCAGAGAATCCGAGGTTGGGTGAATTCTTCGAAGGAAATTCCTTTAGATATTTTGTGGTGAGGAGAAATTTCCAAGCATCAAGATGTTCTCCAGATCCCTCCCTTAGTCGAAATCAAATCTCCTCAGCTCAAGCTCGAGCCCAAATTCAGGTTCAAATGGGGGGCAAGTTATCCCTCAGGGTTTCAAGGTAGTGGAAGGATTTAGAGAATCCATGAGGTGTCGTAATCTCTGAAGGATTAGCCCTTGGAAATTCTGAGGTGAGCTAGACCTTCATGTTTTTGTTTGACTTCTTTATCCCGTACAAAACTCAAATAATTTCTTCATCGCTTTCTAGGTTTCAAAGCTCTGGCTTTGTATTGATTTCCTTAATAATTCATGTTTTCCCCCCATGATTCATATTTTCTTATCATACTCAATGAAACAAATAGAAAGCTTGCATTAAGAACCCTCATTATTCTAGATTTAATTTTAATATTCGAAAAAATTGGGGCAAACAAACTAGGGCATGGGTGAAACTAGTACTTACCCACTACATGGGTCATCGTATTATCACTTTGGTTCATTGACCCATAATATGATTTATGGGGACTTCGATACAACATTCTCTTCCCACACCAAACTAGAGGAGAAACAAAACCCTAGGGTACAAGGAGGGTAACAAAAGAAAGAAGGAAACCCTAATGCAAATGGAATAACCATCCCATGACAAAGAGCTAATCAAATGGCCAAAATTCTCCCCACAAGGCACATTAAAACACTTGTAATCAATGAAAGAGCTTAATCATAATCGCATTCCCTCATTAAAACTAAATAAATCACATGAATCATTGAATCATCATGCAAATTTATAACTAGGTCAAAAATCATGAAACAAATGGGCAAACCCTACCTTTGACATGCATAAACTAGGAGACCATAGGTGTGAATGAACCCTCGAATGGAAATCAAAGACCACAAGCAGACCTGCAATCTCCAAGCATAATCACCAACCTAAGGATGATCTAGCACGCTGAATGCGAGACAGTTTGAGGAGCTCAAATGAGGAGAAATGATCTTCAAATAGTTTAAATAATTGGCCAAATTTGCATTAAATAAACCCAGCTACCCCCTCCTAAGCACATTGAAGTGATGCTTAAAGGTTCTGGAATTCAATTGCAAGGTGGATTTGAGGAATCCAAGCAAGGCTGGATTCTCTGAAGGATTGGACATCAGAAATTCTGGGCCACCTTAGATTTCCTAAGATGACCCATCATTTGGAGAATTCAAGTCAGGGTCAAATCCCCAAAGGCCTCCCATACTTAGCCAGTTTCACCTACCAGTTAAATCTCACATGAGGGCAAGAGATTCTAGTGATGCCTTGAGATCAAAGAGTTGAAAATAGTGCACCCTAAGTGTAGATAAATCCTTAATTTCTCCAAGTGAAGGAAAAGCCAAAATTTAGAGGAACCTATCCCTTAAGGGGAAAAGGTGAAACCTACAGCAAAGTAGAAACAAAAGAAAGTGGAGAGGGGGTCCCAACATTTGGTGGAGGCATGTGTGAAAAAGTGCACAACAAATGGCGACTCCGTTGGAGAAATTATCCAAAGCATTTTGATGATAAAATTGAATCAAGAACCCAGAACTCTGGGTTTCGGTCTTGACCTCGAGTAACCTCTAAAGTAAAGTTTTAGAATTGATGGACAAGATATCCCTTCCTATGTTGGGAATCCAAGTGTGTGAAGATGCATTCATTTCCTTCCCTCAACTACTACAAGGAAACCAAGGTTGTTCAAGTTTAGCTATGTAAATATTCTAACTTCAAAAGAATCTTGGATAGAGCCTCACTACTAACATGCATCCATAGCCCCAAAAAGGTTATCATTGTGGTTCTCTCGAACATAACTCCACTTCTAGCCAGGCATCCATAGCCCCAGTGGAGTTATTCAGATCCTCCTAATAAGTTGAATTCTTCTTTTGATTACCAATATTTTCCTTTTGTTTCTTTTTAATATTCTTTCTTTCAACATTTTCATTTCAACTTGTGAACAATGAAGTTCACACTCAGGGCTGAAAACCACAATGGTGCTAAAGTAGAAATAGGATTTTTCACTTAATCAGACCTTCCAAGGAGTCCCTAACAACCTTAGTATTCTTAAGATGTGTGAATAATATAAGACCCAAGCACATTAAGGACTAACTTAATCCAAGGATTCATCCACTTTGAGCATTTAGCACATGTGACATTGAGTAGAGGGCCTCTACCAACTTATCTTGGAAAGATGATTAAAGTTTGTAAGGGAAACACCTAGAACAAACCCACATAGAGAAATAGTTGTTGTGCAAGTAAGACATGTTACCCCAAACCAAAAGATAGAGAAGCCCCAGATCCAAAGCAAAGAAGCAAACAAAACCACCTAAACTAACCAAAATCAAAACAAAAGTAAACACCTACTCTAACTATTTACAAGGGTGACCTGAAAATAGCTCAAGCAAGGAAGTAATGTTTCAAATGCTTCCCATTGACAGGCAATGGGACATCTTCTCTGGTGAGAGTCTTAAGGTGAAAAGCATTGTCTCCTAGGATCTCATAAATTTAATAGGGACCAAGCCAGAAACTTGTCAAACTTACTGTGCTCCCCCTTCTTTGCAAGTGCCTTATCCCAATACAGGACTAGGTATGAAAGCCGAATGGCCTTAGCCTTAGCCTTATGGTCAAACCACCTTTTAACCACACCCTGATGTTTGGAATTTTTTTTTAGGGATAGCTATAAAAACTTAGCCAGATGGGCCTCTAGATGCTCTCCTTCAATGTAATATTCATTAATGAACTAGAGAGTGGGAATTCTTAACTGGATAGGAAATACAGGCTCAAATCCATACACTAGGTGATATGGGGATGTTCCTAGGGATGTTTTCTTTCATGTACGATCTGCACATAGGGAAAATCTCAACTGAGTGTGCCAATCCTTAGGATTCCCATCAAGCAACTTTTAGATCATGGTCAAGAGGTTCTTGTTAGTGGACCTGGTGAGGCCATTCCCTTGAGGATAATAGTTTGAGGCAAGCTTAATAACTATACCATGGTCAAATGCCCTTCTTGAGAATTTCAAAAAAGAAAATGCAGAACCATTATCACATACAAAAGCAAAAGGATAACCAAAGTAGTTAATGATACTTGATTTGAGGAAATTGATCACTACCTTAGCAGTACACTATTTGCAAGTGATAGATTCAGTCCACCTAGTGAAATAATCAGTAACAATAAGAATATACCTATATCTTGTAGAGAATGGTGGATTGATTGGGCCAATGAAGTCCATACCCCATTTTGCAAAGGGTTTCACCTCAATAATGGGCTGAAGTGGAAGAGCAGAACATTTCTCCTTTGTAGCACATGTCTGGCACACATGACATTTCCTCACATGGTTGTGTGCATCCTTAAATAAAGTGGGCCAGTAATACCCTACCCTCAAGATCTGGTGTGCAGTAGTGGGTCCAGAACCATGAATTGTGTTGTAAGATGGTGTGTCCCTTGGTATTCCTTGTCCAACATGTCACTTGGGTTTGTGACATGGCTTAACCACCTCTTGTAGATCTTACATAAATCTATTGGTTGTATTGGGCATTGATAGGTCAATCTATTGGTGTAATGGCAACCACCAATGTAACAATTGGTATTAGAGCCGAGTTCATAGTTTCAAACCCTTCGCTTGTGTTGGGGGGATTGTTGCATGATGGTGTGTCCCTTGGTCTTCCTTGTCCAACATGGCACTTCAGTTTGATACATTGCTTAACCACCTCTTGTGGACCTTACATAAATCTGTTGGTTGTATCAAGCATTGACAGGTCGATCTTTTAATAGAATGGAAACCACCAATGTAACAACTTGTACCATATTTGTCATGAAATTTTGTCGTCATGCGAGCTACCTCTTCTTTTCCCAAGCATCACAAATAGATACCTTCATGATTATTTTTGTACAAAATGCCTCCTTGAAGCATGTAACTATCATTTTTCAGGTGCAAGAATCTTTGTTGTACTTTTTTTAAATGATCGGGGTAGTTTTGATTCAGAAAATAATATACAATATCATCGTACCATTCATTCGGAGATACATCTTGAAGATGATACTATTGTGCAACAATCTCTGGACCTGTTTCAGCCATTTTCTATGCCAGAGCATGTCATCTTACCAACTTCATAGGTTGAGGTTCTAGATCATATTCCTACAGCATGGTAACCCACTTAGCTCTCCTTTCTCCCATCTCATTTTGTATCAACGGGAGCTTCAAGAGTAAATCTGGTACAATGGTGAATACTTTATTCCTCATGATGTAATGACTAAATTTTTTAACACCTTAAACTAAAGCATAAGCTTGTTTCTCCACATTCGGATATTTTAGTTCTACATCTCTAAGAGGAGCACTCATAAAAGCTATGGGGTGTTCATTTCCCTCATTTGATTTCTACGTCAAAATACTTGCACAAGAATGGTCAGATGCAAAAGAATATATGTAGAAGGGTTTCTGATAATTAGGACTTACCAACATTGGGGCAGCTGCTATTGTCCTCTTGATTTCATTGAATGCTTGTTTAGCCTCAGCACTCCATTCCACTTTCATGTCCTTATTTAGCATTGCATTAAGTGGCTTTACTATTTCAAGAAATCCTATGATAAACTTCCAGACAAAGTTAATCTTCCTGAAGAAAGACATCATTTCCTTCTTGTTGGCAAGTGACTGAATTATTTAGGATGGCCTAAATTCTATTAGGATCAATGTAAATTCCATGCTTAGAAATGACATGCCCCAACAATTTTCTTTCAGTTACTCGCAATATACACTTCTTGGGATTAAGGGAGATGCCAAATTCTCTACATCTCTGAATTTTTTTGCATAAATTTGTAATGTGATCACCTCTATTCTTGGAGAAAACCGTCAGATTGTCCACGTAGATAATGATACATTTTCCTATGATGTCCTTAAAATAAATATCCATCACCCTCTAGAACGTGGCCTCTGCATTGATTAATCAAAAAGGCATTCTTTTGTAAGCAAATGTACCCCACTTGGTGGTGAAGGTAGTCTTATGCCTATCTTTATATTGGACTATGTCTTGATTATAACTAGAGTAACCATCAAGGAAGGACATCATCCAATGTAGGAATTGGATATTTATCCTTTTCAGATGCTCAATTAAGATTTCTAAAATCAACTCACAACCTTATCTCTCCATTTTTCTTGCAGACGGGAACCAAATTGGCCACCCATATGGAGTGTCTGATTCGGAATATGATTCAAGCATATAATAATATATGCAATTCCTTTTGAATGGCTCACTCTAATAGCACATTGATAGGCCTCTACCTCTACTAGAAAGGTTTTTCTCATGTTTTCAAAGGAATAGTTTGTGTAATGATAAAGGTTTCATAAGTTTTTAGGTCTTTGTAACTCCATGCAATGACATTTTGATAGGTACGTAATGCATCAATTAGAACTTTCCTTTCCTCTAGGGTGTATACCTTTCCAATGTACACATTCTTGACATTGTTAGGAGTGCCCATGTTGTAGGTATCACATTGGTTGTCTATTGAATCTATTTTTGTTTGTTGGTCCTGATCGTTTATCCTATCAAGGTCAAAAATCCATTCCAATTGCACCATCCCCATTGGGATTATGTTTGTCTTTAGATTGAGCACTCCTTCCATATCTCATTCTACCTCTTGGAGTTCCATCTCATCAATCACTTGTGAAGTGAACACACCATAACTGGTTAGGAAATATAGGATGTACTTGTTGTCTTCAAATACTTGGAAGTTTGCAACATTTTCAGGAATAGAGGGTACTGGTGTTAATTCAATAGTGAACTTCTTTAGTCCAGCTAGGGATAGGGGTTCCACCATACTAGCTTTTTGAGTTAGAGCATTTGTAGTGTGATTCTTAGCCCTTGGGATCAACTGTATGTTAAATTGATCAAAGCCTTCGATCAAATCCCACACTCGGTGTCGGTAGTTAGTCATCCTTCTGTCATGACAAGAATATTACTTTCTGACCTGTTTCACAACTAACTCTGAGTCCCCGAGCACTTACAATATCTTAACATTCTTCTTTAGTGCCATAAGTAGTCCATGAATCAAAGCCTCATATTCAACAACATTATTGGTGCACTAGAATTTCAACCTATGAGAAACAAAGAAGGTTTTCCTCATCAGGATTATCAATTCAAATCCTACTCCTGCACCTTGTTTACACTTTGATCCATCAAATCATAGAGTCCAGATTTTGGGAGATGAACTACCTCTGGAATCTTTAATACTCACACTTCTACTATAGGAAGGGTTATCTTGCCCTACTAGCTCTTTCCCTTTTCTATCTCAATGCACTCCTTGCTCTTTAGGTCTAATTGTTACAGATGGATTAATCCATCCCTTGATCTGCTCAACTTGCTTGGTCTTCGATACATTTCTGAATAAACTCTTGAAAATTATCAAACAATCCAAGATTACTATCACCCATTCAAAATCTTCACCATTTTCTACCATTACCTCAGTGCTCTCAAGAGATTGATTTTAAGTCTCTAGGCATGTATTGAATCATAAGCACCCCCCCTACCTCTGCCTCTTAGACAACAGCTACTAGGACATAGTTTCCTAAACTTGCTTCAGAAATAAACACTTCATTAGAGGTATTCTGATATTCGATAATTGAATACTTCAGTATAGGTTCCCTCTCAATCCTGATCTGATTCAGGACTCCCTTCCATGGAAACCACATATGAGAGTGATCCATTGAAATGTGTCCATTAATTACCTACATAAAGTCTCTTCCAAGGATCATTCCATAGGCATCTAGTATATCAACCACCTAGAAGTCAATAACTTGTTGTACTTGTGGTTCTAATGCCTCTTGCATCAGGATCATGTTTAACTCTCCTACTATGCTCACCTTAGTCTTATCTAATTGAGTCACTTTTCACTAGCAAGGAGCAGCAATGATGCCTAGGGCTTTATAGATCGAGAATGGCATTACATTTGTAGATGCACCAAAATCTAACAGACAATTATGCATATTTTTGCCAAAGATTCGAATAGAAATCAAAAAAGGAGGAGTATCTTGCTTGGTTTGGAATAGACTAACCAAGGAATCAACGTTAACCACTTGAATCTTGTCCTTTTCTTTTCTCCTATCCTTTTCCTATGTTTGTGATTGCTCCCTAGTGGGCTGATTATTATGACTTGGGGCTGACTCAAAATTTTTTGTCTTTGAAGTTGTATCCCTGACTAGGGGTTCAATAAAACTAACCTTCTTGGTAGCAGATTCTTGTGAGAACTTCATGGATGATTGGTTATTCAATGATCCTAATACAACACTCTAAATAGCTAGAACTCTCAATAGCTCAAAGGCTAAAATACTAACCTTCACCTTCTTAAGTTCTTCTACTACATATTCTCCCATCTAGAATATAGTCATATCAGATTGACTACTCATTGATGGCATTCCTTGTTGATCCTTGGTAGCCTCTCCCTTTGAACCATTTGAAGGTCCTCCTCTAGAGAAATATATTCTAGGTACATGTATGAAGGGTTGTTACTAGCATTTGGATTAGGAGGAGTGTTGAAATTGTTTGGAGGAGAAGAAGTTGTGAACGGTCCATTGGACTACCTATTTCTCAAATCATATGGCTTAGTCCTTTGGTGGAACATCTGTACTTCATAAATTCTTTATTCTTCTTCATCCAAAGGACCATATTCAACAAATCCATCAATTTCAAATAAATCTGATATTAACTGCCCATTGTACACTTGTTATGATTCTACACTTTCCTTTGAGGACTCTCCTTCAGGTCCATTCTCTTCTCCACTGGGAAAAGGTGCATGGTTTAACACCAACACTGGTGAATCATAAGGATATGAAGGTACTATCTCCTGACCATATGAGGGACCTCCTATAACATCTTATACCTCTAGCTGAAATATAGCTGCAACTATTTGAAACTCAAGATAGTCAAATTTTGAATGCTAGGTTGTCTTGTGAAGTTAGCATTATCCTTTGAGAGCAGACTTTGCTAGGAGGATGGTGCTAGTGGTCTTCTCTGGATTGTTGAGATAGTCCAATGGAGTTGGAACCCCTCCATTGTTAGGTCTAGTTTTCCATGCCCTATTTTTCCTTGGTGGTGGCCTCTTGTCGAAGTTTTATCTTGATGACTAGCCCCTATCATAGACCTGGTTGTATCCTTGCACAAACTCCCTATTATCTTTCTTATAACCAGACTCTATATTATCCCTCTTATCTCTATTATAGTTATATTGGATGCTCCTTTGAGTAGCTTGTAATTGGTTACTCTAGTTCCTCAAATAGGTTAACTTAGTGGACAACTTCTTAACTTATTATGCCAGTTCATCCAACCTTTCCTTGTCTGAGTTACTCGATGCAAACTTAGAATTTGTAGAATTCTACAAGTAAATTTCATGAGAGCATTGGTTCAATGATTGAATCAACACCTCTAAATTTTTTAAATAGCTCAGAATGTTGGCTTTTTGCTAAGAAAAATGTGCTTGACCCACATTGTGTGAATAGCTCAATGCAGGAGTTGTTTGATTTAACGAGGATCCTAGATGTGGAACTATAGGTAGTTATGGGACTGGGTTCATGATTGGAGTCTAATTTTTTATGGCTTGACCTATGGCTTGGACTTATCCTAGATGAGCAATGGGAACTAATGATGGAAAAGGTTTGTTGGTGGTGTTTTCTACATAACAACTTAGACAGTTTATGATAGCATATCTCTCTTGAAAGGTAAATCTCTATCAACAAGCCTCAAAAGATAACCCTTAGCTCTCTAACGTCAGGTCTTGACGATGCAAATAAAACAACTCAGAGATAATGTGAAAATGTTGGTAATCACAAAGGTACCTTACAACAAGAAAATACTAGACTCAGATTTATCAGATCTAGCAATATGTTGATACTTCAAAACCTAGAACTAACCCAGATAATAAAAGAAATAACAAAAGATAAAGGTTTTAGAGGTAATTCTAAGACTAATTCTAACCCTAGGATTAATAATGCAAATGATAAGATGCTTTAAATGGACCAATCCCTCATAAACTAATTTTTTTTTAACCCAGATAAATCTACAATCTTACAGAAATAGTGCAATCTTCTAAGGTGTTAAAAGATTTTCAAATCATGCATAGTCATTCAAGACAACCCTATTGCAATTGAGATGAAAAGAAAATCATAATTTAACTAAGCATAGTTTTAAGTCCAAGCTAACTTTTCAAAGAAGCTAACAATTAGCTAACTACAAAATGTATGGACTAGAGGTTGCTACAAACACTTCAAGCATAAAACCCTAAACATCATCAAACCATCTAACATCAACTAAACTTAAGAAATTTTAAAGATAGAACATCAA
This sequence comes from Sequoiadendron giganteum, assembly GCA_007115665.2. NCBI lineage: Eukaryota > Viridiplantae > Streptophyta > Pinopsida > Cupressales > Cupressaceae > Sequoiadendron > Sequoiadendron giganteum. The sequence goes on from CM021107.1 coordinate 304,749,087, forward strand.
GAACAATGCTAGATAAAACTCAACACAAGAAAGGCACCAAATCATAATGTCTTTGCTTATATTAAGTCACCCAAAGTGGCAACAATTCTAGTCTTCTATTACAACACTTGCTTGAACAGATAAACTTACTCTAACTCTAATTCTTGCTTCTTACAATTCGCTCTAATGTGAAATTATTCTTACTTCTACCCCTTACAAATGAGGCATAACGCCAAACTTATAGAGAACCCCCCAAGATATGTCAGCCCAATTAGGGTCTACAATGATAAACACCACACAAAAGGTTGGCCAAAAGATATTCAAAATAATATGAAATGTGCACTTTTCACCAATTTCACCCAAGTCGGCCTTGGGGTCTCCAACAAAACTCGATCCAATGCATGCGAAGGAAGAGGACAACATAATGGGGAAGCACAAATTCCAATGTAGTATTGCATTAACTACTTCCCCCCTTTTTCTTTAGTAGGCTCCACCTTATCATTCACCAACATCAATACCCTATCCAAGTCGGCAACAGGTGGAAAAGGAAAAACCCTGACTCTCCTCTCAAGGCATTTGATGTCATCCCTTGACTTCTTCACTATATTATCCCAATCCACCTTATTTGTTTGGTACCAATAAATGACTACAATATATGTTGCAGCATCATCCAGCTGGTGTTCGACAATAGGGCCTTCATTGATTGGAGAATAGACATGTCGCCACTAATTTCTCAATTGCTCTAGGTTAAGATTCCTTGGAGAAAATTTATTTCTCCCTATCATCACTTCAAAGAAAGAGACACACTTATCATAGATACCAATCAAAGTGTCCTGAATTTTCCTTCCCTCTTTATATATCTTCTTCAAGGCCTTTTACCTCATCTACAGAATTTCAAAACATTCCCAAGGCTCTGCAATTCTTGAGGAAAGAAGAATTTCATCCTTTACCAATTGATCCTTAGTGTGCTCCATGATAGCCTTTTTCTTTTGCAACAGGATATTTGTATCCTCCCTATCCTAAGCCAACACACCTTTCAACCAATCCAATGACCTCATTGCATCCCGCTAAGTTGACATGATGTCTTTCATAGCATTATCTCCCTTCGCTTCCAATCCCTACAACCAACTGGTTGTAGCATGTGTGGTGCTCTTCATTCTTTCCAGTTCTGATATGATTTCCTAGGGTAAGAAATCTGTAGTAGATGAGGAAGTACTAATGGATTGCAAGGGTTTCATCAGCTCTTGCAAATACTTCTTCAATTTATCATTTTCCATTTTCAATTCTTCCTTAGCTTGTACCTCATTCCTCAACCTACTGAGGATTACAGTGTTAGAGCCTTCATATTCTTCAATGTCTTGTTCCATGGAAGCATGCCCTAGGTTAATATTTTGTACACTATAATCCCTCCTGGTCACATCATCTCTACTTTTTTCAGGAGTAGGGGTAGCAATGTGGAAAACCTGTTATTTGACTCATCCCTCTCAATCCTGGAAATGACTCTGGCCTTCTTCTTTGTCTTTCCCTTTTTGATATTTATCAGTAGGTCATCCCAATTGGGAGGAGTGTCATCCACTATAATCTGTTTACTCAATTTTTTATCTAACCAGCCTAGAACATTGGATTCTGACTATACCTTATCTTGCCCATCTTGTTCCTATTGAATATTGGGTACACTCTTTGATGGGACTTTTAAATTTTGTCAAATTTATGTCTAAATTGGGCATGACTGGTTACTTTTAAAAGACTGGAGGTCTAATATTTTGGATTTAGGGTTTTGATCACTCATGAATGATTGATTGGTATCTTTCAAAAACCCTCACGTTATATTTCAATGTTGACTTTCTATTGAGGTTTACTGGTCACTTAAGATGTCTGGTTGAGCCTTTCCTTTGTGCTCTTACCGGCCCCTTTTCACCTGACCTATCGGTCTCTTATTTTCCACTTGGGCTTAAATATTTATATCGTTGAAGGTTTTTTTGGCCGGCCCCACCAGTATATTCTATGTGTTTTATGTAGCTTAGTGAACCGTCTAATCATGAGTTTTGATCTGGATCATTTCTCTCAAACCTCGCAAGTTTTCCTATTGATGTCACTTAGATGGTGCAAGGTGTGTGAGATTCCACCATCTATCATATACGAATGAGTGGGGCCTTTTCCTGAGGTGCCAATAGTAACAGGTGGACGTCATTTCACTAGTAGAAATTTAATGATGGGGATTAATGATGACCATCCCTCGCAGGGCTCGCATGATCACATTAAATGTCCCAGAGGTACCACAAGGTTTGCGAAAAGGTGACACGTGGCCTGGTTCTTGAAGCAATGGGGCTAGGTGGGGCCTACTGCTTGATTGCAACCTCCTGTTTTCATGGGTTTTGATTGTCTGTGATATTTCCCAGGTGGTGATGTGGATTTGCAACAATCATTGAATCAATCTAAGTCATCTGACTTTCTAGGTCTATTCCACATCAACAGTTCAATTTCAAAGGGTTACTGTTCATCTGTGTGAGGAGCTTTTGCACTCTGCAACTTGTTTTCATTAATGGTGTGGGTTTTTTAGTGGATTTTCTCCTGATTTCCTTACATGTGAGCGGTATCCTCTAGATAAATACAATGATGTGTTGTATGCCTAGAATAAATTTATGGTGGCAAAATCAAACACTAATCAATCGCATGCTCACACAAGCATTTGGGCAATTAATATTCCTTGCAACAGATTACTCTATAAATACCTGTTGAATTGCTCGATATTATCATTGCAATTTTTGAGTTGATAGGTAGAGGATTTGTTCGTAGTTTTTAAGCTACACATCTTCAATCAACAAGTCCAAGGTGCACCAAAGTGCCACAGTAGGTGTAAGGAATTCACGGCATGAAAAGGAACAACCTGTTCCTGATGTTCCCGAGGCAAGTGCCCGAGGTGTGGGCAAGCGATCGGGGCAGTGTAATTCTCTTATTGTGCTCTCTTCAAGTTCTGGTAGCGATGGGTCTGAGACTGACTCGGACTATCACTGCTATCTTGCAGCCATGACCGAGCTCGTGGGTATTGATAAAGAGGTCCTTGTAGTTTCACCAATAACTACAATGGCACCGTGCCGAGTTGTTGGGGATAGTGCTGATGTGGATAGAAAAAAGAAAATGGTTCCACCTCAAACTAAAGCGAGAACTAGAAGCGATCGCCTATACCGAGGCTGTGTGTTGATTGAATGATTGTTGGTGTTGGTGTGTGTTGCTAGTGGGTGGTGTTGTTTTGGTGTTTCCTCTTGTGGATGTGGACATGTGTGTGTGTGGCACGCTCTTTTATTTTTTCTCCAATTGGTTACTAGGTGTAACCGTTTTTTGATTCCTCGGATCATATAATGTGTTTTCTAATGATGAGGAATATTTTTTGGAATGTGAATTCGAATTTCATTTTCATTTTAATGAAATTTATTGTGAAATTAACAATGGAGCTCGATGCTTGTTGCTCTCCTATTCTATAAAGGGGATTTTATGGCTCATTGTTAAGGGTCATATTTTTTGTATCTGAAGGCTTAGTGTTTCTACAGTTAGTTTGTTTATTGTAGGTTTTTTCTAAAGGTATTAGCTATTATATTTTGTCTAGGGTAGGAATACTATAAAACAAGCAGGCTCTGCTTATGTAATTAAAGATATTGAAGCAATAAATGACAATCTATTAGAAAAATTGCTCTCCTGGTTTCATGTCATGAGTTGTGAATGATTTTATCAATGATATATTCATTCAGCTTCAATGGTATATTTGAGTGTGTACCTCATTTTCCTGCTTTAACTTAATGAGTTGATTAAATTTCTTTAAAATGAGTTACAAATTTATGATGTTGACTTCAGGATTCCTAAAGGAGTATTTAATTTGATAACTAAAAATCTCATAGTGTAAATCATTATGGTGATATGTCCATGATATCTAGGTTATGTTTTATGTGACTCCCGCCCAATGGATGAGGCACTGGATAATTTCTTCAGGATCCCTATTTTGAGAGTACAGGGCTATAGTTCTAAGAATGGTGGTTTAAAATTTGAACAAATCTAACATATCAAACCTTATCTCTTTGGAGATGTAAATCCTATGTTAATTTTCAGTCTTATTGCTTTAAGATAATTGTTGTTATTCTTTGGTTTTCCACAATTGAGATAATTTCTATCTAATTGCGTTGGAGGAGATTGTATCTGTAAGAAGAAGTGTTCTTACTAGGTCATGAAACATTCATATGAACACACTTTAGGAAAAAACTCCTTGGTTTCAAAGAGCCAAAAGTGAAGAAGATCTCAGTCTTTGACTGAATCTCGTCAGTTGGCCACTAACTTTGTTAGTTATTGAGTATAGAGGTTGGCTACCTCTTAGGGAATTACAAAGCCTTAGCTGGGAAAATTTTAAAACCCCAACACTCTTCTCTATGCTTGGCTCCTCGGAAGTCTTCTCACCTGAATCATATTTTCCTGTATTATGCTCTTCCTTCTCCTGTATTGGTGAAGGAGTCCTGGCTAGCACTTCTTTCTTTGGAGAAGGTATTTCCTCCTCACCTCTTGCAGGAAAATCCCCACTAGCTATCAAGGGAGATAGCAATACCCTATCTATCTATACCCCAACATTGTAGAGATCACCTTCCTGGAATTCTTCCTCATCAAGGTCCTTAGGATCTTCAGCATCTTTCGGTTCATCTAGCATATTTCCAGTCTCATGAAGAGGGGAAATGTCCCCATGCTTGATAGCAGGAGTAGTCACAGGAGCACTTTTTTTGGGAGAAACCTCCTTGGGAGAAGGATTCCTTGATCTCCTAGTGTACATGTGTATCTTCTCTCCCGAGCTCTCAACTTCCACTATAGGTGTGTCACCTTCCTTGTTTACTTTAGAAGCCTCCTGTGATATTCTCACAATTTTCCTTCTCTTTGGTGAGGGGACACTGACTTCTTCTTTTTCTTGTTCACCTCCCTTAGCCTTCTTCCTCCTAGGGACATGTTTCCTTCTCTTCTCCATTGGATTCCTCTATTTTTCTACTTCTCCTACCCCCACTGCATGAACGTCCTTAATCTTGATTTTAAAAGGAGAGACCACCTTGGTTTTTCCTTTAGAATCTTGCTCAAGTGACTCCTCAGATGTAGAGTGAGACTCCAAGTCTCCCATGAGATCATAGGTGCATTGCACACCCTCACTTTCCAACTCCAACATTTTATGCTTGAGCCAGAGCTTGGTATATTTGATGACTGGGGTCATGACCTGTTCTATCTCTGTCTTCTCTTCCTCTAGCCAATCAACCTCTTTGATTGGCTTATCCTTCACAGCCTCAAAGTCATGGCCTTGGATAAGATTCCCATCTTCCTCAACCTGGTTAGGAACAACCCTTATGTTTTACAACTGCACCAAGCTAACTGGTAACCTAGAAAATTTATTTTTTATGAATTCAAATTCATCACCAAGGTTGGCCCAATAGTCCTCTATGTTATTCTTGTGGCTATACTCTCTGCTTGCCTTCTTCTAGGCTTCACCTATTATATCAAACCTAGATCTCTTGGAGTGGGGAGAGACCAAGAGTGCCTATCTCTTCTTCAGAAGCATAGGTCGAGTTGATAGAAGGGCATACTTTATTAGTGCCTATCCTCAAAGGGAAGTCATTACCAAATCCAGTCTTGTGCTTCTCCTTTTTCACAATTACATCAAAGTCACAAATCTTCCTTGTGATTTCTAGGAGCACAACATGATCAGTAGGGTACCTAGGGAGCCTGTACGGAGCCCTTTAACAACCATCAATCCTTATGTATGGAAAGGTGGGGAACTGGATAAACTAAGCTCCAAACCTTTTGATCAATTCTTTGGCTCTATCTGAAATCTGGACATGTTCTGCACCTTGGAGCAGCCTGGTGATATACATGGTGAATGCATCATTCATCCTCCTATAGCTTGAGTTACCCAGGTGTAGTTGTGGGTAAACTTCATAAATTACATCCTGTGCAAACACACCCCTTGTGCTCAATCCCTTATAGGGGTGGAATCTAGCCAAAGCATAGAATAGGTAAAATTTCATTGTGAAAATCTTGGTCTGCAGGACATTGCACATCTACTCATGAATCTTGGTGCTCACAATGCCTGCCCAGTGGTACTCTATACCCTGTTCTATCCTAGCAATAACATGGAGCATCCAATTCTCAAACATTCCTGTACTCTTCAATCCTACCACCCTACTGAGAAGGGTAATAGCATCATAATATTCTTTCTTGAACTTGAGTCTGACCAACTGCTTAGGAAACTTGGAGAAATGGGACTTAGGCTTCTCCAACCAAGAATTGATAACCTGCTAGGATTTTATAGCATCTTCCTCATAGAACTTCCTTGCCACATCCATGTCAAATTCCATCACATGAGACTTGTCAGGCATGTCAAACGTCTAGGCTATGAACATCGAATCCAAATTTTCTACAATCCTACCTTCAAGACCAATTATCCTCTATGTAGCTCTGTCATAGTGCCTTGCACATTCAAGTACTAGTTCATAGCATTGCACTGTAGGGGAAAATCTCACCACATGGGAAAATCCTGATTCCACTGTTCTCTTAGCCAGCAAAGGACGGTCCTATGCTACCATCCTAGTCTTGAACTCCTCATATTACCATAATCCAACATTGGTTTCAGTCACCCCTAACCAGATAGAGGAGAGCTTTCTCTCCAAAATTTTACTCTTGATATCCAACTTGATTCTTTCTACCTCAAAAATGAAAGATCCCTCTGCACCTAGTTCCACTACCTTACCCTTGGCTCCACTTGCCATTGCTTTACCTGATTTAGCCTACATTTCACAAGAAACCAAAGTAAATACACATGGAACACAATTTAATCCATTACAAATATAATTTAATCCCTAATATAAATCTCACAATAAGCCAAATGCTCCAAAAATTCATAAAAGTTAGCCATTTCAAAGTTCGGGTTTTCAGCCTTTCCGCGGAATCTAGGCCAGAGAGGAATTTTGGGAAATTCCCAGTCAGGCGGATTCTAGTGAAGCAAGCACACAAGCATTCAAAAATCACTCAATCAACTATTATTAACTACGAAGCAACATGAAGCATCTTAAAACAAGGCTAAGTCAACTATCAAATGCATAATCATTAAGAAAACTTCATGCAGTTCCTCAATTCTCCATTTCAACCAAATCTCAGGAAAATCTATCGAGGACGAAAATCCATGGGAGAAGCAATAATTCACAAAGTCTAGGAAAATGAAGAGACCAAGAAACTTCGAGAAAATCCCGAAGACACAGATTCGAGTGAAACTAATGCAATTTTCTCCACTTAACTCAATTTTCAGGAAACTAGCAAGGGGACGGAAAAACTAGGGAAATCCAGACCCAACAAAATTTTGTGAAGGGCCAGAATCTTCATATCGATGCACACTTTGGGAGATAGATAGAAAATTGAAAGGTTGGGAAATTTTGGTAGTTAAGGAATTCCACGACAACATTGAAAACCTGGATGTTCATGTTTTTCGTGACCTCCCACAAATCAATCAAATGATCATGAATTTGAGAATCTGGAGCCTGAAATGGTGCGACCTAAATCTCCTTTAGATTAACCATGAACTCAAACTCAACCTAAGGAAACTTGAAATGGATTCACGATGATTCCCTAGGCAAAAAACCCTAGATTTCTGCCATGAATGCACAAGACAAGCATGAACTCGACTCTCACTATGGCAAGGTTGACAACTGGTTTTCCCTGACTCACACAAGCAGACTCTCTCATGAAGGAGCCAAAGGGCAAGCCCAGGGACTCACTTGGGGTAAACATCTTCATGAAATAGGAAACCCCAAATATGAGACACTCAATCATTTAATCACATAGGAATTCAAACCCCAAAATGACATAAGACCAAAAAGCAAGCCAAAACGATCAAAACCTACCACACTGACACTTCGAATCACAGTAAAAACATGCACACCACAAAGAAATTTGATTCATTTATCAAAGAAGGGAAGGCATCGTGCACATACCATGAAGACAAAAGAATCAAAATAGAAGAAGTCAGCAAGACGACCAAGCAGAGCACATATGGCCTCCAAAAAATCCAACTGTAACAATCGACTCCAATTCCAAATGCCTGACTCAATAGCAACACTCAAGCTAAAGCACTCTAGAAGAAAGAGGAAGCAAATGATAAAATTCAAATGGCACAAAACTCCCCAAAATTCAACTTAAAACCCACCTTCGGAAATCGCACAATCAATGTAGTCAAAACGGGTCAACCCAGAATCCAGGAATCCGATAAGGTGATGGACATTCAAAGGAATCCAGTCCCAATAGAATTCCATGAAGGACCAGGATCTCCAGATTTTCAATAAAAATTAGCCACCACCGGACTTTGGAGGGAAATTGGGACAATCCGGCAGGAGTGGATTTTCCTGAGTATAGTGAAAACAAGGAATGAGTCCAAAACCTAAGGTTTTCAATATGTATCATAGATGGACTATTCCAATAGGAAATATAAACATCAAAGCACATGCCCAAGCAAGCAGATCCCCAAAATATAAAGGGCCAAAAGACAAAGACCGAAAGAAAAAAGAGAGTAAAAGAGGGTCCCTACTTTCAGTGGGGCATGTGTGCAAAAAGTGCACAACAATGTCCTAACAAGTGTTGTCTTAAATATGTACTTGCCTTAATTTCTTATGGATATGCATTCACCAGACTATCAAGAGGATTAAGCTTCCACTTGATGAAAGTAGAGGTCAGGTTGTCCAATGCATCATAGTAAACCTCTCTAGTTGTGGCATCATCCACAGCATAAGGGGATTGCAGTTGGGTATAAGTGTGGTGGAATCTATTATTGAATTATCCTATTGGCCCATTGACTTCTCTTTTAACCTTAGTAAACTGAAGATACAACTCATTAGCACTAATGGGAAATTTTAACTTAAGTAGAAAATCTTTCTCCAGGTCAGCCCAACTAGTTATAGAGCCAATTGGAAAGTGGTTATACTAGTAAAAGGCTTCTTCACCAAATGAATATAGGGAAAGCCTGCATGAAACATCCTCATGATCGATGCTCCTATCCCTAAGGGCAGTTTGAAAGATTCTAATGTGTTCCTTAGTTGTTCTGTTAGGATCACCAACATGAAACTTGGAGAAAAAGTGCTCTAGGTTTTTGGGCATGACATTGTAGTTATTGAAGAGTAGAGGTGAAGGGTTATTGGACAAGAAAGCCATTGGTGGAGGTGGAGGTGGTTGTGGTTGTGGTTGGTTAACCTATGCTTGGGTTTGTTGAATGGGTGAAAGATGAGGTTCAATGGGAGTGGGTTTAGTGGAGGTCGATTCAGAATCTGAGGATGAGGAGGATGATGATGGCCAGATGGGTGAAGATGATGATTATCCTTCTTTCTTGGTCCTTATTGACGTAGTAGGAGGCTCTAACTCTTTGAAATATCCTCTTGATGCGGACTTGGTTTGCCTCCTAAACCTTTGAGGAGATATTGATGACATAAACTACTCTATGACATAAACTACTCTAGCTTGTTGAATCAACCCTCCTTCTAGCACCAATCTGTTGATAGTTTTTCTACAAAGCAACAACTCAGAAAAAATAAAATATCCTATCTCTCTTTAAAGTTAAGTCTCTATCAGTAAGCCTCAAGAGATAACCCCAAGGTCTCTAATGTCAGGTCTTGACAACGCAAGAAAATAGCTCTGAGATAATGTGAAATTGTTGATTTTCCACGAAGGTCCTTATACACAAATGTTGGAGTTTCCTAAGTTCATTAGATATGAAAATATGTTGATGCTTACAAGTCCTAAACTAACCTAGGTGTAAAGAAAGATCAAAAGAGATGAGGGTTTTAGAGAAGTCTAAATCTAACTTCTAAAATCAGCTATGAAAATAACAAAACATTCAAAGTGGACCAACCCCTCCAAACCAGTTTCTGCTAAATCCATATTAACCTACAACGTCACAAAAATAGTGCTATCTTCTAACGTATTAATACTTTTAGATTGTAAAGCATTCACATACCAATCCATATATGGCATTAAAATGAAAACAATTCATAATTGAACTAAGCACCTCAAATATAGGCCCAAGCTAACTTTACACATTTGTTCACATTCAACAAGTAGCCAAAATTAACACAACTAAAACTTAAACACAACTAAAACTTAAATATCTCTAAGATTATCTAAAGAGTAACTTACTTAAAAAAAAATTAAAAATCCAAAATACAAGAATCGTAAGAATCATGCATAGATGAATAACACAATGAACAACACCAAATAACAATGCCTTCTCTTGTGTTTGCTTTACCAAAATTTGCAACAATCCCAATTTTTCTAGTATCTCAAGTATTACTTAGCTTTCTAATGCCTTGACTAAAGTTCTAACACTTTCTCCAATTTTATAACCTTTACAAATGAGGGGAAAACCCCAATTTATAAAAATTTACATCTAGGGTAGCCCAAATTAGGGTTTACAAGTTAGGTCAACCATAATTCCCTCCAAAATCTACAAGTTCAAAATTTACATTAAAATAATGGAGGTCAGCCTCCAAAAGTCAACTTTTAACAATAAATGCCCCCAGGTGCAAACTCCAAGGTGAAACCGACCTACCTCTTCATGTAAAATCAGCATTAATGACACATAATTCTAAGCAATCAATCTGGGTCACCCTTTTCTTCTTCACCTACCCCATTCTTTCTAGAAATTTCTTTTATTTTTGCAAGGACTAGATCCAAGTCGGCCTGAGTAGGAGTAGCTATCACATTAATTCTTGCCCTAGCTGAATTTAACTCGGCTTCATACTTGGCTAAGGCCCTCTCCTAATCAACATACAAACCTTGATACCTTTCCAAAAAAGAGATGTAAATTGCAGTATCCTCTAATTGATCCTTAACTATTGTGCCTTCTACACTTGGAGAATACAACTCGAGCCACCATTGCTGTAATTGTCCTACATTCAAGTCCTTCTTTCTATATTTCTTCCTTCTTGTAACTATTTCCAGAAAGGTATTGCAGCTATTAAAAACTTATGTCCCCTTGCCCTAGGCCTTGGATAACTTCTTGGGTGCCTTCATTATGAGTTCATTCTTAAAATTGATAGCCTCTATCCATTCTATGGCATTATATGTATCCTGCATGGTGATGACATCCTCTTTCACCAGAGTTTTTGTAGGGACTACAAGAATTTTCTCCAAATCCTTAAAAACCATATCATCAGGTGGTTGTTTTCAGTCATTGAGGAAATAAGTGATGTCCTTGGAGAGGAATGAAGACTTTTCAAAAAATTGTAGCACCTTTTCAATCATTTCATCCCCTCAGTCGCTAACATTTTGTAGCCATTCCTATGTATCTTTTGCAAGAGATTTTAATCTCTCTATCTCTAAAACTGCCTCCTTGGATAATAGACCTTCTGTGAATGAGGAGCTCTCACTGCTTTGGGATTGTAGAGGTTTCATCAAATTCTTGATATACTTGTGAACCTCTCTCAATTGCTTTTGTAACTCTTCCTTTTCAGCAATCTCCTTATCCAGTCTTCTCAAAATTGCCTGGGAGGATTCTTAGAAATCTTCTTTCTCCTACTCCTTTGTAGTTGGATCCAAATTAATATTTTTCACCTTATTATATGTGGGTCTTATTTCATCCTTATACTTATTTTCAGTGGGAAGGGAAACATGGATAATTCTTTTGTTGAACTCATCTCTTGCAAACTTAGAGATTGTCCTAGCCCTCTTTCTTTCTTTAGGTTATCCCCACTTTTTCAGGAGCGTGTTCCAGCTTGGAGTCTCATCCTCTACAATAATTATTTTCCTTTTTAACCTCTTTTTCAACCAATCTGGGGCAGAAGGTTGTTTAGTCTCTACATTCTCCTAGTCATGTTCAAGCCGATCATGGTGATGAATTTCTTCAAAAACTTCAACGTTTTACTCACCCTTTTCTATGTCATGTTGTTCCCTATCCTCACCATATTTTCCTTTATTTTCATCCTCTGAGTGTGGCATACAAATATGTTCACCTATTTGAGGTTGAGATGGAATTTCTATGGTAACCTTAGAGGTAATCTCCTTGTTGATTTATTTCTTTCCTCCCAATTCTTTTTCCAAATCACTCAATTGCCCATCTCTAGGTGTAGATACTTCTTCACTCTATGTTTCCTCATCAAGATTGTCAAGTGGGCCTTCTTCTCTACTTAATTGTTCATGTTCCTTTGGATCCTCATCCCTCTATTCATTCTGCACTGGGGATGAAGAAGGTGAATTATCCCTTGCTACCACCTTTTCATCTTCCTTAGTGAGATTATCAATGGGGATCTCTTCAATATGTACCTTATCAACTTTAAATATTGATCCCCCTATGGGATACACCCACTATTTTGGTGAATTTCTTCTCGCATATACTTGTGGTTTTCTCCAGATCTTTCAATTTCAATAACCTTGGGAGGGGTAGTTGAGGCCTCGACAAACTCTATTTTCTTGGCTATTCTCTACCTCTAATTAACTAGCCTCCTCTTTTTAGTAGGTTGACGAGTCTCTTCTCCTTCCTCGATAGCTTCTTTTGGAGACTTCTTTTCCTTTGGTTTAGGTTGCCTCTCAACTTTATTTGCTTTACCTTGACTTCTTATTGTCCTCTTCAAAGTGAGGGGCCTTTGTTCATCCCAATAATCCTCATGTGAGGGCTTTGAAACATTATCCTGAGTAGCCTCGATGTCATCCTCGAAGTGGGACTCAATTTTCCCCATCAAGTAATAACTGAATTGGGCACCATCCACGTATGACTCTACAACCTTATGTTTTTCCCATAGCCTAGAATACCTCTTCACAGGTTCAGTTCTTTGATCAGGATCAACTACTTCCTCCTCTGACTAATTCACTGATTGAAGGGGTTGGTTTCTGTAGGGATCATAGTCATGGTAATGTATAAGATCCACTTCATCCTCCTCAACCTGATCTGACACTTGGTCCACTTTGTAGAGTGTGATGAGCCTCAAGGGAAGCTTAGAGTACCTTCTCTTTATAAATTCCAATTTATCTCTACAATTTTCCAAGTAATCTTCTATGTGATCCTTGTGCTTGTACTCCCTACAAGCCTACTTTTGTGCCTTTCCATAAGCATCAAAATTGTCTCTGTTAGTGTATGAATATATCTTGAATTGCACCATTTCCTTCTCTGAGTATTGAGCATCTCTAGAGGGAGGGGCGGGCTTCCAGGTTGTTATTCATCAATGTAAATTCATCTCCAAGCCCCTTCCTTTTCTTATTTTTCAATACTGTTTCGAAGGCCACCATTTGTCTTGTCAATTATAGTAGAATGAGTTTATTGGTGAGGTACCTCAACATTCTGATTGGTACGATAGAAGATCCTTGTATCCTGATGTAAGAGAATCTTTGAAATTGTATGAACCACTACCCATATTTTTGGATCAACTTCATTGCCTCTACAAAATTTATTACATGGAGAGAAACCTACAACAATCTAGGAATATACATGAAAATGCATCATTTTCTCTTCTATAATTGGTTCAGTTAAATAGGAACCGGGGATAGACATCCCATATCTTGTCCTTCCCAAGAACCCCTTTATAGCTTAAACCCCTATATTTGGTCTTGCTTTCCAACATGTAAAGAAGATAGGATGTCATCGTGAACACATTGGAATCTTGTACATCTCTCAATTTCCTATCCAGATTGTCACTCAAGATACCTTCCTAGTGATAGCACTTTCCACCCAAGATCTAAGTGATTGGGTAGAACATCTAGGTTCTAAAAGTGAAAGCCTCCTCCAATCCCATTACCCTACCTAGGAGTGTGATAAGATCATGGTATTCCATTATGAAATCACTCCTATGTAATTGCTTTGGGAGATTGGAATAATGTGTTTTTGGTTTATCCACCCATGGATTGTTCATCATGTCAAAAGCCCTGGCAGTATCTTTAGCATAAAAATCTTCTACTTCTTAGATGTTGATCTCCTTGATGAGCTTGTGGTGAGAGGTGATATTAAAGGTTTCAGCAATGGATTCCTTAGTCAAGTTATCCATGACTCTCCCTTGTGGGCCTACTATTATCCTGTTGGCATCATCATAGTGTTTTGATCATTCTAACACTAGTTTTGGGCACAAAAAGTGGGTGGAAACCCTATCGCCTGAGCCAATCCTATATGTGTGATGATTTGTACCAATTGGGTAGGTTCCTTCCCAAACATCCTCTATTGGAAATCATCATAATCAACATGTCCCATATTGGTGTCAGTTATCTTTGACCATGTGGAGGAGATTCTTGACTCTGGCCATATTCCTTTGAAATCATACTTCATTATATCTATTCTTATTTTGACTTCCTCTTGAGCGTGTCAAGCCTTTGACTTGGAAGTCTCTCTAGGACTCAGCTTTGCCTGCATCTGTTAGAAGACATGACAATCACCATGATACTAATCATGAATAAACTCATTTTTAAAACAAACAGATAGAAGCTTTTAATTATCATCAAATTCCTTTCATTCATTCTAAGAATCCAAGATAATTGTTCACAAATTGATGCATTTCAATATTACGGGACCCTGAAGGATTTTTCAAAAAATCGAGCCTAGGGCAGATTTTTTGTAGAAATAAGGGTCAGGGATTTCTTGGCTGGGCAGATTTTCCAGAGAAATAGGAGCTTGGGGAATTCTAGGTAAGGGGGAATCTCTGAAACATTACGCACTTGAGAATTCCAAGTTGAAACTCACCTACAGGATCACCTGATGTAATTTCACTCAACGTTTGATTTTATCTCTTGAATTCTAGTGTTTTGGAAATCTAGGGGAAGTTAGTGGAAAATCCTAGGGGAATTGGATTCTCTGAAGGATTAGGGCTCAGAAATTTTGAACTATGGAAAAGTTCTTGAAAGGCTTCCCAAGTGTGCCTTCAAGTCTTAACTTCAACCCATCTCCATGCCACCTTTGGAGTTTCCTCACCCTCGTAGATTTAGAGAATCTGGAGTTGGGTGAATTCTCTGAAGGAAATTCCTTTGGATATTTCACTGTGAGGAGAAATTTTTTAGTGTCAAGATGTTCTCCAGATCACTCCCTTAGTTGAAATCAAATCTTCTCAGCTCAAGGTCAAGCCCAAATTTAGGTTCAAATGGGGGGCAAGTTATCCCTTAGGGTTTCAAGGTAGTGGAAGGATTTAGAGAATCCCTGAGGCACCAGAATCTCCGAAGGATTAGCCCTCAAAAAATATGAGGTGCCTCGGATTCTCTGAGGTGAGCTAGACCTTTTTGTTTTCATTTAACTTCTTTATCTTGCACAAAACTCAAATGATTTCTTCATTTCTTTCTAGGTTTCAAAGCTCTGGTTTTGTATTTCTTTCCTTAAGAATTCATGTTTTCCCCCCATGATTCAAAGTTGCTTATCATACTCAATGAAACAAATGAAAAGCTTGCATTAAGAAACCTCATTATTTTGGATTGATTTTTAAGATTCAACCAAATTGGGAAAAATGAGCAAAGGCATGAGTGAAACTAGTACTTACCCACTACATGGGCCATCATATAATCGCTTTGGTTCATTGACCTAGACTACAACTTATGGGTACTTCGATACAAAATTATCTTTCCACACCAAACCACACAAGAAATGAAACCCTAAGCGATGAGGAGGGTAACAAAATAAATAAGGAAACCCTAATGTGAATGGAATAACCATCCCATCACAAAGAGTCGATCAAATGGCCAAAATTATCCCCACAAGGCATAATATAACACTTGCAATCAAAGAAAGAGATTACTCATAATCGCAAAGAGTTGATCAAATTTATTTTATTAAAAATTTATGTGAGATGAAAATTCATACAGAAGAGTCACCTTATGATCTACTCTCAAGATTCTTGGATGTTTTGTTGGAGATTCCTAAGTATATAAGGCCAAAGGATTCAATATGCATTGATGTGTTATGTGAAATTTATGATTCTGAATTAAGTAAATTTCCAAAGGAATTGAAGCCTCAGAATTTTTATCAAGTATTTGAATGGATAAATATTACAGAACGATCCAAGAGTGATCATGTATAAGAGGTGATGTTTTAGAATATTGGTGGTGGTTATCATATTGAAGAAGATCAGAAGATGACGCAAACAAAAAGAGAAGGTATAGAAGAACCTAAACACCCAACATATTCTATAGGTGAGGGTAATGATTGTAATCATTCCACATGTAATATGCATATTGATCAATACAATGGTGATAATAATGAAGAAAAAGGGTTTTAAGACAACCTAGACTTGTACCCTTGGGATGTCCTGACCGAAGAAGAAGTAGAAGAGGGGAGATAATTTTTTCCCTACCAACACTCTATCACTAGAAATGATGCATCTATTGTTGAAAATTCACTACGATCTAGGGAGTAGGATGTTAGGAATGAAGGTTTGAATATTCAGTTTGAACAAGGTTTCAATATTAATGGATCTCCTTGTTGTAGTAACCCTAATGACAATGGATATGACCATTGCTCTATTGATTCTTTTTTCCTAGATGAAGTGGAAGTAGAATATTTTGCTTCAAATAAGGTATGTGAAGGTGATAATGGAGATGTATATTTATGAGGAAGGACAATATTTTTCCTATGAGGATTTTTCATAATGTGAATCAAACATATTGATCATGGATAATGTGAATGAGATAGAAAATATGTATCTATGTTCTTCTAGTGATTGTAATGATATTGAATATAAAAATGGTAAGGAGGATCTGGATCATCATGTTGGAGAAAAGGAAGCTTCTATGACAACAATAAATGTAAGGCATAACCCCTTATTTGATGAGTTTCCATCTTTAATGGAAATAAGAGATGATGATCATTATTGGTGAAAAATTAATCCACTTTTTGATGACTTTGATTATGCATCCAATGTTGTGTTGGAGTATGGAAATGAAAAATTAGGGAAACACATTGATGAGTTTCTAGAAGGTATTGCTTACGGTTATCTTACATCTGACATAGATAAGGTCAGTAAATCTCAAGATCAACATGAAAATAAAGTTTTTGCTTCTCCCTCTGTGGATTGTGACTACCCTTGTGAAAAAAATCAGGAGGTATTTTATTCACATGGAGGGTGCAGTGATATGAATATCGACAAAGTTACTTAGGCACAAATGATATGGGGAGTGAACAAGGAATGTAATGAGGATATATCACCCATGGAGTGCATCAATTACGTGGATAATGAACAATTTGAAGGCAAAAATGTGTGTGTTCAGTGAGCTAATCCTGAGCATAGAGATAAAATTGATGAAGGGGTAGATGAATGTGTTTATCTCCCTATGGATCATGATTGTTTGTGTAAAATAGAAATGATTTTTTTTTTGTAATTGAAAAGGAAGATGATGTACTCATGGATGAGAGAATATTTTCTAAACAAGATGTACATCATGACAAGTATATGGAACCAGGATCAACATCATTACCAATTAATAATGTTGAGGAGTTTGTTGGTCTACCTAATATTGCACATGGTTTTACCTTTGTGCATGAATTCCTCTTTGATGATCCTATGAGTGCTAATCTATTTGGGTCTATTCCTGAGGTTGTTCACTTTGAACTGAATCAAAGGAATGACTCAGAGTATGTTACTCAACCTGAGATGAATGCATTTATCTAGTTGTGGGATGTAAAAAATTTATGTGACCCCTATTCCCATGATACTAATGAATGCTTTGATTTTGTACAATTCAGGGATGTTCCTGAGTATGCGTATTTACTTTTTGATCCATCTGTGGGTTGTTTACAAGATACAAAACAAACTGTTTATGAAATTTTTTTAGTTTGAGACGCAAACTGAATATGAGGTCAGTATCTATGATGTCATTAACTAGGTTGATTATGAATTTTTCACCTTTCCAATCCAATTAGACATGGTTAATTGTGTCAATCACAATGGAGTTGATTTCTCAGAAATACCTCTTACAACTATTGATCTATTGCAGACAGTAGAAGATAAATTTTTTGACAAAGGTAAAAATTGGCCTTAAGCTTTTTGGAGGGCCATGGGCTTCCAATTTGAGGACTGACACCTTTGAAATAAAATCTCTTCTTGAGGAAGATGTATCGTATTGTATATTATTGCAAATATTGAATATAGGTGTGGTGTGTTTTGTTTTTTATTCTGCTTGTTTGCCTTGTTTGGGTGGGCTCCTTGGTTTATTGTGCTTCCTTTGTTGGTCTGCTTCAACTTGAGATCTGAATTCTCATCATACTCACTAGAGGTATGCACCCCCAAGCATGAGCCACTAGTAGAGCTCCTAAGAATTTAGAAAATTTGAGCTTATTTGGCCTTGTTATGTTTGTTACTTCTACGTCCAGGGATAAGGTGTAGGGTTTTGGTGTATAAACCCTTCTTTTAAATTTTTCCTATATTACAACCCTTGATGCTATATTTCTGCGTTGAATCGCTATACTTGGTTGTCATTTTTCTTAGTTACAACTTAAGTCATCTATCCCATTACATTTATTGGCCCCTTAGCCTAAGCCCGGTGGTCATTGTGTGCCTTTCATTGTTTTAAAATTTCCAAAGTCGGGCGAAATATTTTGCAATCAAAAGACTTAGGTCCTATTTTTTAATTCCCCTAAGGGTTGTAATCTCATTGGCCTAGTCATGACCCCCTTTTATGACTAACATTATTTGCATGTGCAAAAAATCTCATCTGTTGAATGTGCAGGTGTGATCCTAGCATTGTACGCACGTTGCGTAGAGATTAAAATATTAATTTCAAAGGGGTCACGCGGTCTATGAAATTACAACATGTGTCTCTTGCAAAGTGTGGGACCCAGTCCCTACTATTGATCCTGACATTCTAAGCTTGTGAATCGATGACCATGATGTATCACCAAAACTAAATATGGGTCATTGCACGCACGCCATGTAGGATTTTAAATATTGTTTTCCAACCCACCACACGTTCTACGCGATTATGAAGCATGTTCTCTGTTGGCAATAGGAGGAGAAAGGGCAGGGCCCTCAAGTGAGTGATGTGGCATCTAATTATCATGTTCTCATTGGCTGATGGGCTATCTAGTGATGGTCTTAGGATTTCAAACCCAATTGTCTCATTCTAGGCCATTTGATTCACCATCTCATCAAGGAATCAATGGTCAATTTTTGAATAAAAACACAAAGACTAAAGAGGTGGCTGCTTTTCTCAATGTGAGAGAACAATAATGGCACTAGAACTATGGAGGTTAATCAACTTGATCCTAGTGCATGTGAATGATTACTCTCATGTAATCATTGAGGTTGGTATGTAGATTTTTGTGCACCTAGAAAATTAAGGGATATAATGTGAGTGTTAGTAAGTGATTTCTTGCTCACTCATGTGATTTTTATTGAGCATTAATGATAAGCTTGATCATGTGCTCGATAAATATGAGGTAGTTTACTTTGTTCCCACCATTGCAATCAAGAGCTCAAAATTGCTAAATTTGTAAGAGGATTGTTCTACATTTGTGAAGTCTTATCTTGATAAAATGAGCAAGTCCATGAATCCTTCCTCTATATGGAAGTCTCCAAGGATAAATTTGCACAAATCACACAATAATGTTCCAAAGGGTGAATTGAACATGCCTAATTTTTCTATAAATCCAAAGTAGGAGGATGAGAAAGAGGCTCACAGCAAGAAATCCAAGCGGATTGTTGTGAGGAGCAATTACCATTTGAGGAACTGAGTTATTGGAGAAATAATGGAGGTTGAGGGAACAAGGCCTACAAAGTTCATGCAAGGAATGGAGACAAAGATAAGGTATGGTCGAGGCATTCTGGGAAGGTAGAATTCCCCTATTGACATTTCAAACAGTCCCTCTAATAGTCACACGAAGACATATTTGGGCTATGACCGTTACCTTATGTTCTTAAATGAGTTTGTTGACTCGGATGAGGAGGTGGTAGCGGTTGCCCCAGTGTCACAAAAGACCCCAAGTGGGAATGTTCTTTCTATTGTTGATAAGGATGCTAAGGATAAAGAAGTAGTGGTTTCTCTAACCTCTGTGAGGAAACGAAGTGGTTGTGTGTATTTTGGCTCTGGTTCTAGCTCTAGTTAACTGGTGGTGGTCTGGTAACATTTTGTGGATGTTGCAACAACCCAGGTGGTTTTTTTGGCATGATGATGAAATTTTTGGCTCGACGTGCATGCAAAATGTAAAGGTCTCATTGGTGACTAGTAGTGTTTTCATGACATTGGGTGGTATCAGTTTTTCTTCCCCTATGTGGTAAATGATTACAGATAACCATTTGGGGAATTTCTGAAATGTAGTTGAAATTTGTTTTGAAATGAAATGTAGTTGAATTGTCATTGCATTTGAGTCAGATTCTTGTTGCTCCCATAATCTACAAAAGGGATTTCATTGCTCATTGCAAAGGGTTTGATTTTGGATTCATATGATAGTTCAGGTAGAAACTTGTCTTAGGAAGGAGCATACTATGGAAAATATGAATGAATGAATAGGACAGTACATTGTCTTGGATGTGAGTTTGATGCACAATAATCTTAAATTAGTTTTATAGAAATTATTGATATCGAAACATATCTTGATTCTGAAACATGTACTCTCCTATGTTCTTTTTTTTGCAAGTTATGAATTAAAATATCAAGGGTATTCTCATTTTTCTTTAGTTTTTCGATTGAATGTATGACTCTTTTTCTTTCTTTAGCTCAAAGAGTGGATTAAATTCTTGAAGAGAGTTGTAGATTTCTGAGAAATTGTATAGGATTTGGTAAGAAGTTCTATTTCAGGCACTGAGGATTTCCATACTGAAAATTACTATGGAAATAGTCTACCAATCTTTGAATCACATAGTTTGTATCTTATGGATTGTTGTTTATTTGACTCCATCGTTCCAATTGATGAGGCACTAGTCTATTTTTTAATTAAATATTGTGAGTAAATGGGTTATAGGTGTGCTTGGCTATTGATTTGAAATAAGAACCAAAAAAGTATTAAAACTTTCAATTACAATGAGTGGATCTAAAGTAATACCTAATTCTTAGCAATAGACGTTAATTTGTTTAAGGATCGTCCAAGTCTTTAATAGGTTGAGTCTATCTACATTATGAATAAATTAATCTATGTATGTAAGTTTTCTTGATGAGTTTGACAAAAAATGAACACAAAGAGGAACA
Organism: Sequoiadendron giganteum; assembly: GCA_007115665.2. Taxonomy (NCBI): domain Eukaryota; kingdom Viridiplantae; phylum Streptophyta; class Pinopsida; order Cupressales; family Cupressaceae; genus Sequoiadendron; species Sequoiadendron giganteum. The sequence continues at coordinate 304,770,195 of CM021107.1, forward strand.
CCCTCCTATGTCCCACAAAGTTTGAAGTGTAGGAGTAAATATATAATGGTCATTTACTCGTTGTGTTGGCACTAGCCTAGGAATTTCTTGAACATAGGGGCTGGCTACCCTTTAGAGAATTTTGAGGTTCAGCTAAGAAAATTAAAACACCAACACAAATCACCATTGGTACTATTATATCTAAAATCCTTGACAAGAAGAATCAACATGACCCTATAAAAGACACCAATACCACCACTTGGACCAAGTCTTCAGTTACTAGCACTATTTCTCCACGCCATGCCGCTAATGTCTTCAACCAACCAGTTGATAAGGAAAGTAGCCTATACAAAATTTGGTTATCAATGAAAAATATGCATCTCAAAATCCTCATCTACCTCATAAATTAGATTCTATTGAAGATCAATTAAGGATGGAAAATGATGATTTAAATAAGGAATTAGAAAGGATAAAAATAATGGCAACCAATGTTGAAATGAAAAGAAAGATTAATTTCTTGAAGACTTCATCCCTGGCTGAGAATGCCATAGCATCTAGATCACAAGACCCTACCCATTCCTTAATAGAGCCTACACCTATAATGGATGTGAATACTTCATGTCATATAGATCAATCCATCCCCAAGTCTAATCCTTTGAACACAAGTAACACTGATTATACTTATAATCAATTTGATAATAGTAACATGGATCATAAGAAAGGAGGAGGTGAAGCGAGTAGGTGTAATGAAGTTAGAGAATTGAACTGTGTAATTGGAAAGGTATAGGTAGTTGTGCTTTGATGGGATACCTAGCTACCCAAATCTCATTGACAATTATATTAGGGTTGTGTTGAGAAAATTCACTGGAAATAATGCAATATCTGGCGAGGATCTCTTGAAGACTTTCCTTAATTTTCTTGATGATTATGAAGTAGAAAATGAGGATGTGGTTATGAAATTATTTATGAATTCATTAATAGAGGATGCAAGGGATTGGTATAGAGGCTTACTAGAAGGTAGTATTGGCTCATGGGATGAATTTAAGAGAGTTTTCAGAGAATAATATGGAGATAAAACTGACCCCAAGTTTATGCTCAATGAATTTAATAATATTACTAAAGGATAGAATGAGATGGTATTTGATTTTAACATCAGATTTCAGAAGGCTATGAATATACTACCACCAAATTTGAGGTTGAATGATCAAGTTTTCCTTGTTACCTATTGTAGCACATTTGATTAAAAAATGAGTTACCACCTAAGAGATAAAGACCCTCAAAATTTGAGGGATGCATTCAAGATTTCCCTACACACTGAAAGTGATAGGATAGCTTCAAAAAAGGTGGGAAGAAGAGATGAAGTTAAAATTTTGAAGAATCCTAAAGATAAACAAGAAAATTCCTCTAGTTCAAATCCTACTTATGATGAAATATGGGATAAAGTGATGAGAACTCTCAAATATATCAAATATATTGTTGCAAAAAATGAAAAGGGACTTGGAAATGACAAACAATATTTACAAAAGAATGAAAATTCCCCAAGGCTCCAAGATTATCCTTATAAAAATAACTGGAAAAATGGAAATCTAATCCACAATAATTATAAAAATACATAGGATTAGGTCACACCTGATCCTCTACAAATTTTTCTGATGAGACTCCTTGGTGTATGGTTTGTCAGTTGCCTCACTCTTATCACCAATGTGAAATTACAAAATTGGTGGAAGTTAAAAAAGGTACACCAAAAGACTATGATCATTCTCATGATGATGATGTTGAATTTAATGTGATTATGAGCAGGTCTGATTTTTCTAGTGATGATTTCTCATCCGATGACGAGTCTCATGAACTTGATGTGGATGACCAAAGGAAAAGAGCCAATGCATATCACCAACAGGTTCTCCTTGATGGAGAGAATGAAAATGATCATGAGGTGTGCACATTGAGAATAGTTGAGGATGATGTGTCTTCAAGGAGACCCTTAGATGAGGAAATTGCAAATTTGAAAAAATCCTTGGCAGCACACTCAAGAGGCTCTTACCACTTGATAAACAGAATGGTACATGTAGATCAGGGTAAGGATGGTATCCTTTTTATCAAGGAGAAGAGTGTAAAAGACAAAGAATAAAAGTTTGATAAAAAAGTGGATGAGGTTAAAGCCAAGGAAGGAAAGGGGCACAAAATTTGGGCAAAAAATGACTAAAAAACCAAAGGTTAATGGAGAATTCATATCTCCTATTGTGAAGGTAAAGACACAAGAGTAGAATTCTGAGTACAAGAAGAAGGAATCCAAGCCTAAAATTGAAGTGAAAAGTGAACAACAGAAGGAGAAAAACAATGAACAAGGTACTATACCAATTGATGTACCTAAATATACTCATGTTGAGATGTCTCAGTTACTTTCACAAGTAAAGGTTGTTACAAGGTTTGTTCCCTTGGTCTCCCTGGTTGTTCAGTGTGGTGCTCAGGATTCATGACATGGTTTAACTGCCTCATGTGGATCTTAACTTTGGCTTGTATCGGGCATTGACAGGTCAATATTTTGGTGCAACGACAAGGCCAACAATTGGTATTATAGTTGGTCATAGGTTTTAATCCCTCGCTCGCACTAGGGGGATTTTTTTAAGGTTTGTGCCCTTAGTCTCCTTGGTTGTTCAACAAGGTGCTTGGGATTCGTGACATGGGTTAACCGCCTTCCATGGATCTTAACTTTGTCTTGTATCGGGCATTGACAGGTCAATCTTTTGGTGCTACTATGGTCTGTAATGAAGTAGTGGTGTCTACTCCACCCAAAGAGTGGAAAGTAATTGAAAGAAAAGGAGGTTGAGGGAGTAATTACTAAAATCCCTCAAATTTACCTAGGAAATACAATAACTGCCTATCTTGGTAACATAGACCCATTCTTTGTAACTTTAATTGTTGATGGAATGTTCCTAGAGAATTGTATGATAGATTCAGGAGCATCTTCCAACATTATGCCAGTTGAAATAATGAAGGAGATGGGGTTGAAGATAGATAGTGCCCATGTCAAGTTTTATGCTATGGATTCTAGAAAGGTCATTGTAATTGGGGTGATCAAGGAACTCCCATACAAGCTAGCTATATTTCCATAAAAGGAATTCAAAATGAGTGTAACAATGGTAGACATTCCATAAAATTATGGAATTTTTTTATCAAGAAGATGGAGTGCCTCCATGGGGGGTAGTATGTGGTGTGATATGTCTTTTTCTATTTTCCCAATTGATGGTAAAGACATCAAACTATTGCAAGAATGGAGAAAGGAATGAAGGTGTTTTCATTGATGTCAACTAGTCAGTTAGTTATCTATTGGTTGTTGTTGTCATTAGTGTCATGGTTATAGGTTATTGGCTACATATGTTGAGGATATTGAGAAAATTGTATTAAATAAAGTTTACAGGTATTCATTTGTTTCTTTAGGTGATGATCTAGTATTTTCCCTTATGTTCGTACAATTCAGATATGTTGGTCATGTTTTTGAAGGTTGCTCTATCCAGATTTTTTATTTTTGGTTCATTTTGAAGTTTGAGTTGTGTTCACCAGTTGTGAAATATGTTTTTATGTATTCTGGTTGAGGTTCGAGAGAAAAGTTGTTGGTCTAAATTTCTCTTTGATGAAGTCTTTTGACTTGAGGTTTTAGAGTTAAGATGTTTTGGCTGCATTGAAGATATTTTTGGTTTCTAGAAGTTTCAAGCTTAATTGTTCTTTTTTTTTTACACTGGTTTGGTCAACCTTGAGTTAAGCACTATCTTTGAATTTGATGAAGTGTGTCAAATCTATTTTGTGTCCAAGTGAAGCATTTGTTTAGGACACCCTTATTATAATTCCACCATAGGATATTTGGCACCGACCTAATTTGAATTTGAAATTGGATGGCTGAATTTGGATCTTTTTCAAGGTTGGAGATAGTATAAATACAAGATGAGCTAGTAATGAAAAAATGTACAAGATAAAAAAAGAAAGATAAGTGAAAGGGTAGATGTGACATTGTTGCTATTCAGAAAGTGTGTGTCAGTTATGTGTGGCAGATAAATGTGAAGCTTAATGCTAAGTTTTCAGATGTAGTGAGCAGAAGGAAAACTCTATCATTCATGCAAGTTGATCAAGTAATCCTGATGGAATTCTTTATTGAATTGGGATTGTGGTCTCTTTGTAACAAGTCATCTTTGTATTCTTTGTATCTTTCTGGCAGTGAGCCCTCTGAGTTATAGCCCTATTGGACAGTATGTCCTTATTTTAGGTAGTGAGCCTTATTTCAGGCAGTAAGCCTTTTTGTAATGATTTTTAATATTCTCTATAGTGTGAGTTAATCCTCACCATGGTTTTCCCCTCATTGGATTTTCCACGTAAATCTAGTGTTATTGTGCTTATGTGTTGGAATTGAGTTTCTGCATTGGCATTTGATGATTAATCATTTAAGAAGTTTTAAGTATTAGTTTCAGTTATTGAATTAAAGGTTAAAATTTGTGACAACTGATTCACCCCCCCTCTCAATTTTCATATTCAACAATTTCTACCAGAGCTTGGTTCCTTGATGAAGAGATTAATCGATTGAGGAAGGTCTGGGATGGCTAGAAAGATGGTCTTTGATTATCTGAGGTTTAATGGAACTAATTGTGGTATCTGGAAAAAATTTATGAAATAATATCTGGAGTATTATGGATATGATGTGGAGAAAGCTTAAAAGAATCCTTAGACTCCTCCTTCTAATTGTTTGAGTACACCTGAAGATATTAGAGCACATGAAGCAAACAATAAGGAAAATTTCATCTTGAAGAATAGTCTGGTACATTCCCAGTTGATTAAGGTTCAAAATTTGAAGATAGATAAGGAAGTCTAGGATGTTTTAGAAAGAGCACATGATGCTGATGAAAGAGTTAAAGAGGCAAAAATTGCAGAATTTGGAAACACAATTTGATCTTATACTTATGTCTGAAGATGAAAATGTTATAGCTTATGTATAAAGATTGGATGAGGTAGTGGCTGGAATGTGATCACTTGGTGCCACTATAGATGAAACCAGGATTGTAAAGAAGATTATCAGAACTCTTCCCAATGCTTACAAAGAGAAGGTAAGTGCTATTGAGTAGAATATAGATTATAAGACTTGTACTAAGGATCTACTGTTAGGATTTTTGACATCTTATTAAATGACGAAGTCAAGTCTAAGATATGGAGGTAAATTAGAGACCACTTTTAAAGCTACGAAAGCTGAAGATCCAGATGAAGAGAGCTTTGATGAAATAGAAGCTAACTTTGTGAGAATAATGAGAAAAGGTTTTGATGAGTATGAAGGTAAGTTTCCCTTTAAATGCTTTAGTTGTGGATAAATAGGTCACTATGTTGCAAAGTGTTTGGAAAGAGCTAAAAGGAATAAACAAATATATGAGAAAGAAAATAAAGGAAAGAAAATTAACATAGCTTACTATGTGAATGAGAATACTAGTATTTTTGATGAGGATTCAGAATATGAAGATCCAGATGATAATGAATTCTTTTTCTTGGTGATTAATGATGAACCTACTTCTACTAATTCAAAAAAATAGGGAAAGGAAAGCCCTCCAGAGAAGGAGAAGGAGAAAAACGAAGGTACGATTATCTATGACCTGCATGCTAAACAACAAAAGAATTTTTGGGTAGTTGATAGTGGTTGTTCACATCACATGATTGGTGATAAGAGTAAGTTTAGTAAACTTGAGAAATATGATGGAGGCTTGGTTATTTTGGAGATGATACTAGTGCTAAAATCTATGGGATAGGTTCAATAATTTTTTATGGAAAGCATCATACTAACGAAGTTTACTATGCTAAGGGTTTAAGGAATAATTTTTTGAGCAAAGGACAAATGTGCAGAAAAGGACATGATCTTGTGTTTAAGGATGAGAAATGTGAGATTCAAAAAAGATCTAGAACATTGATTGATACAAGAAAGAAATATGAAGGGAATATCTATCAACTTAAGGGTGCTAATGGACGATGTCTTATGACAAATAAATGATAGTCGGTTATAGAATAGGAGAGTGTGTCACATGAATTTTTATTACTTAGCAAGGATTAGTGCTCTTCAGGCCATGAGAGATTTACCAAGAATTAAAAAGCCTATTAATGCTATTTGCAGGAATTGTCAGTTAGGGAAGCAAGCAAGAAATCATTACAGATCAAAGGAACAATCTACTACTAGACTACTAGATTTAGTTCATACAGATCTTTGTGGTCCTATGAGAGTGAGAAGTCTACTTGGTGAAAGGTACTTTATGTTTTTGATTGATGATAATTCTAGATATACATGAGTTACATTTCTTAGAGAGAAATCACATGCATTAGATAGATTCAAGGCATTCAAGGCTATGGTTGAAAATGAAGTGAATTTAAAGAAAAAATGCTTAAGATTCAATAGAGGTGGAAAATTCACCTCCCATTAGTTCAATATGTTTTGTGAAGTGCATGGAATAAAGAGACACTTATTTTCCCCGAGAACTCCCCAGTAGAATGGATTTGTTGAGGGGAAGAATAGAACAATTCAAGAGGCTACTAGATCAATGATTACTGAGGTTGGTTTACCAAAAGTTTACTAGAAAGAATCTATTCATACTACTATTTATGTATTCAATCAAGTTCAAGCAAGAGAAAATAGTACAAAGACTCCCTATGGGCTATGGAACAGAAGAATTCCTATAGTTAAATATTTCAAGGTATTCAGAAGCAAATTCTATATTAGAAGAGATGATGAAACTTTAGGTGAGGTTGATGCAAGAAGTGATGAAGGCATATTTCTTGGGTATTCTACTAAAAGCAAGGAATATAGATGTTTCAATAAAAGACTGAGAAAAAATTTAGAGAGCTTGAATGTGAAGGTTGATGAGACAATGAATAATTCTAGTAATATTGATGGATATATGTCTAATGAACATGATTGTGCAAGAATAGAATAAATTATGGAAGAATAGGATAAAGATGAGCAAGAGAAGCATGATAAATAGGATGAAAGAGAAGAAGATGTTTTGGTGATGTCCCCTAGGAAATCTAAGTATGTGAGAGAGATGTTGAAGAAGTTTGGGATGGATAGTTCCAAACTAGTATGTACTCCTATGGTGACTGGTTGAAAATTGGGAAAAGATGATGACTCACCTAAGGATAATCAGAGCAACTATAGATCTATGATTGGTGGATTACTATATTTGACTACTACTAGACTAGATATTATGCATGTAATTTGTCTTTTGGCTGGATTTCAAGAAGATTCAAAGGAAACACATGGTGTTTCTATTAAAATAATATTCAAATATTTGAATGGCACTTCGGATTATGGATTGTGGTGTCCTAATGATACTGAATTTACACTTAGTTCCTATAGATGCGGATTGGGCTAGATGTATAGATGATAGAAAAATACAAGTGGTGGTGCATTATTTCTTGGATGTAGATTGGTGGCGTGGTTGAGTAAGAAGCAAGATTCAATCTCTTTGTCTATTGTTGAAGCTAAGTATATTGTTGTTGCATCTTGTTGTACACAAGTTCTATGGATGAAATAGACATTAAAAGATATCACAGTGCTATATGATGATCCTATTTCCATCTTCTATGATAATACAAGTGGTAACATTTAGAATAATCCTATGATGCACTCGAGGATGAATCATATATCTATTACATATCATTTCTTGAGAGAGAAGGTCAAGGAGAATGAAGTAAAACTTGAGTATGTTCTGACAAGGGATCATATTGTTGATATTCTCATGAAGGCTCCTCCTAAAGATACTTTTGAGAATCTCTGGGAGAGGTTAGGGGTTATTTCCCCTCCTTTCATAAACTACGATGCATTTGGATATGCATCAGTCTGGTGGATTCATGGTTCTATCTTTTCGGACTGATGTTTTGGTGGCTACCTTTTCGGACTGATGTTTTGGTGGCTACCTCGCAGGGGGAGCAAGTAGTTTCAGGTGTTGTCATTGTGAGTATTTTTTTTTCATGTCAAAGGAAGATTCAATGAACATATATTTTTCATTTTCCATTGATGTCAAAGGGGGAGAGAAATCATGTGAAAAGGAGAGGAAGCTAATGAGAGAAAGCAGGTAATGAGGAATATTATCTTCTAAGGGGGAGAAGCAAAAGGGAAAAATATTGAGAAGTATATTCAGAACTGGTATGGTGTCTTTGATGGTTTTTCACATCATGTGTTGCCATCAATGACAAAGGGGGAAATTGTTGCAAGAATGGAGAAATGAATGAAGGTGTTGTCATTGATGTCAACTAGTCAATTAGTTATCTACTGGTTGTTTTTTTCATTAGTGTCATGGTTACAAGTTATTGGCTGGATATGTTGTCGATATTGAGAAAAATGTATTAAAGAAAGTTTTTAGGTATTCAGTTGTTGCTCTAGGTGATGATATAGTATTTTCCCCTATGTTCAAGTGGTTTGGATATGCTGTTCATGGTTGTTGAAGGTTGTTATATCCAAATTTTTGGTTGTTAGCTCATTGTGAAGTTTGATTTGTGAACAATGTTTTTCTATGTTCTGGTTGAGGTCCGAGAGAAAAATTGTTGGTCTGGATTTCTCTTTGATAAAGTATTTTGACTTTCGGTTCTAGAGTTAATATTTTTTGGCTACATTAAAGATATTTTAAGTTTCTAGAAGTTTCGAGCTTAATTGTTCTATGTGTTTTATACTGGTTTGGTCAACCTTTTGTTAAACATTATCTTTGAAGTTGATGAAGTGTGTTGGATCTGGGTCCCGCTGAAGTGTGTGTTTGGTTAACCCTCATTCTAATTCCACCCTCGGATGTTTGGAACCAACCTAATTTGAATTTGAAATTGGATGGCCAACTTTGGATCTTTTTCAAGGTTGGGGATAGTATAAATATAGGATGAGCGAGTAATGAAAAAATGTACAAGAGAAAAGAAGGAAGATAAGTGAAAGGGTAGATGCGACATTGATGCTATTCGAAAAGTGTGTGTGAGTTGTGTGTGGTAGATCAGTGAAAAGCTTAATGTTGAGTTTTTGGATGTAGTGAGAAAAAGGTGAACTCTATCATTCATGTATGTTGATCAAGTAGCTGTGGTGGAATTCTTTGTTGCATTGGGATTGTAGTCTCTCTGTAACAAGTCCTCTTTGTAGATTTGTATTAGTGATCCCTCTGATTTATAGCTCTGTTGGATATTGAGTCCTTATTTTAGGCAATGAGCCTCAATTTAGACAATGAGCCTTATTTCAGGCAGTGAGCCTTATTTCAGACAGTGAACCTTATTTTAGGCAGTGAACCTTGTTAGAGTAATAATTTATTACACTTAATTAATTATATCATACTGGTTAATTAATGAAGTCACTTATTCCTTTAGGTACTTCAGCTAAACTTATGCACATTAATAATTGATTAATTATTAAGTGTGCACACTAGGGTTTCCCTTTTAGGGTTTCTTGATCTCCTTCATAAGGATTGATCTCTTTGTAATAATTGATTCTCAATAATGCATTTTTACTTTGAGGTTTATAGAACATCTTATTTGGTTATGCATGTCTTTTGCATGTGATAGGTGATTGCATGCAGGTGATCTTGGTTTCTAACATGGTATTAGAGCTCTAGACCTACAATTGCCTATTTTTGATATGAAGATATGGCCTTTTAGTGAGTTTCAAGTGCAAGGGTTTCACGGGCATCTATTTTGCAAGATCTAGGGGTAGCCAATTTTTCAGGCCACTTTGGGCTCAAATGGAGGTCACCATCATGTTCGCAGTGGCCAAAAACCCTAAGAATGCTTGTTGTTTGGTTGATTTCTGAGAAGTTGGTTTCTAAGGCAAAAAAAAATTGCCAAGAAGGTTGTACGGCCTCCCCAGCATGCATTCTGAGGCTCGTTTTTCAAAAAAAATTAAAAAATTTGATTTTTTTGAAAAATATTTGCACCGCCCGCACAAATCAATCATCTATCGTCCACCAGCTGGTAGGCACACCCTAGGAGGCCACCATCCACTAGTGGCTCCACTATGCACCATTGACCACCGGTCCACCAGCCCCCGTGGGCCCTCCAGTGTAGTTCACGATCACATGGGGGACCGAGTACTATGCGCCCAACTCCCGACCGGACTCCCATCACCCACCATCGGTCACATGGGTGACCAAGTCCCATAATTTTTTTTGCAAGGGGCTGATTTTTTGCGGCAACGGCCATATGGACGTCAAATTTATCCTCATGAACCATTGACGTCAGCGACCGTACGACACCTCTTTTGCCCCCTCCTAACCCCAGTTTGCCCTAAAGGAGCAGTTTTTTTTAATTTTTGGCATAACTTGGGCATACGGTATCAAAATTGAAAAAATGAGATATTGGCAGAAAGCTGGTTCTGAGCACTTTCCTGTGGTGCAATTTATTTTGTATTATTTTTCTATTTTAATAAATTTATTTCTGTTTGAAGTCGGATGTTTATTTTATGCTTCCGAGCTCATAACTTTTTGCCACGATCTCTGATTTTCACTATCTTTGCGGGGTTGGAAAGGTATTGAGGAGATCTATGTTGTTGTCCATACACTTTTTCTTTATCTATCCCAAGTTGATTTCTTATTCCATATTTATCCCGATGGGTGTCTCAGAGATTACTTGGATGTTTTGGCAATTGGGAGAGTGCAACTTGCATCTTTGCACTTCATTTCAATAATCGACTGTTGCTTCATAGATTCCAAGGTTGTTCCCATTTGGAGTTTCTGAGTGTTCCATGGCATCAGGTCTACTATTGCATCATTATGATTCTGATATGGTTTCTTGTAAACAAAAGTATCTTTCTTTGCTTGTCAGATTGTGGTTCTAGTGTTACTCTACAGAGTTCTTCCAGTGCTTCTTTACAGCATGTCATCTCATTGTAGGGGGGTTTGGTCCCATTGGTTTTTCCTTCTCTACCTCATTCTTGCATTTGTAAATGGGTACCTGATCAGGCCTAGTTTTTGGGACCCATATTTGCTTTCATGCATCTTTTTCTAGTGTTTTAGCTTCTTCCTAAGTTCATCTTAAGGGGGGGTGTTAGAGTAATAAGTTATTACACTTAATTAATTATATCATACTGGTTAATTAATTAAGTCACTTATTCCTTTAGGTACTTAATCTAAACTTAGGCAGATTAATAATTGATTAATTATTAAGTGTGCACACTAGGGTTTCCCTTTTAGGGTTTCTTGATCTCCTCCATAAGGACTGATCTCTTTGTAATAATTGGTTCTCAATAATGCATTTTTACTTTGAGGTTTACAGAACATCTTCTTTGGTTCTACATGTCTTTTGCATGTGATAGGTGATTACATGTAGGTGATCTTGGTTTCCAACAAACCTTGTTTCAGGCAGTGAGTCTTTTTGCAATCAATTTTGATGTTCTCTATAGTGTGAGTTAATCCTCACCATGGTTTTTCCCTCATTGGTTTTTCCATGTAAATTTTGTGTTATTGTGCTTATGTCTTGGATTTGAGTTTTTGCATTGGCATTTGATGATTAATCATTTTAGTTTTAAGTACTAGTTTCAGTGATTGAATTAAAGGTTAAAATATATGACAACTAATTCACCCCCCCTCTTAGTTGTCCTATTCAATAAAAAATAGTTAGGGAATCAAGAGTCCCACACATGATTGAGCTTTCTCCTAAAGATGATATAATTCACTTTATTGACACTGGCATTAATGATTTCAGGAAAGAAGAGTTATTAGGGGAAAATTACAAACAACTCGCACTTATTAAAAGAGAGATGACAAAATTATATGATAATGATGATCTTTGGACCATGTATTTTGATGGTACAAGCTCCAAGGAAGGATCAGGTGTAAGGATATTATTGGTTTCACCTAGTGGAAATACATTCAATTTTTCTTTCAATTTGTCATTTGTTTGTACAAACATGGAAAAGTATGAAGCTTTCCTATTGGGATTAAGATTGGCAGAAAAACATGGGATAAAAAAGTTGAAAGTAATTGGTGATTCTAAATTGGTGATATCCCAAGTTAGATCCAGATTTGCATCAAAAAATAAGAGATTGAAGCAGTATAGGAATGACATTTGGGATTCCATAGAATATTTTTATTCTTTTGGAATTATTTGGATGGAAAGAGGCCAGAACCAAGTGGAAAATTTTCTGGCAAATATTGCACTCAGACATGATGATATAACTTTTGCTGGTATCTCCAAAGTGGAGGTACAAAAAAGGCCTTCAATCCTTGAAAACATACAAAGCTGGAAATTATTCGATGATGATGAAGACATCTTAAGGTTTTTGAAGTGTGTGGACTTGTATGAAGGTTAGGAGATTGATTTCAGAGATTTTTTTGAGACAGTGGATGGAAAGGATACAATCTTTTGGTGCAATAAGGTTATTCAATTAAAGACCAATAAGATCCCTAAAGGTCTTGTGGCTTTGGAAAGATTCTTTGATAACCAATATAAAAGCAATATTCCTTTAAAATAATATGAAAAGCCTTTAAGATAGAAGCAAAGGCCTATCAATCCCACCTTAGCACCAAAGATGCAAGAAGAGCTAGTGAAGCTAAGGGATGCTAGCATAATTAAGCCTATTAGGCAATCATATTGGGTGTATAATCTAGTGTCAGTCAAAAAAAAGAATGGTGACATCAGCTTATGTGTTGATTTCAAAATTCTCAATGTTTCGTCACTAAAGGATAACTACCCATTTCCTAACATGGAATCCATGTTATAGAAGGTGACTGGCTGTGAGCTCTTGTCAATGATGGATGGTTTTTCTAGTTACAACTAGGTTAAAGTGAAGGAATCTAAGCAGCATAAGAATTAATTTACTACTCCATGGGGCACCTATTTTTATGTTAGAATGCCATTTGGCTTAACTAATGTAGCTGCAACTTTTTAGAGGGCTATGTATGTAGCCTTTTATGATTTTATTGACTTATTTCTAGAAATCTATCAAGATGACTTGACTACATACTCCAAGAAAGAAGAAGATCATTGTATGCACTTGGAGAAAATTTTCATCAGGGCCCTTGAATATGGAATCTCACTTAACCCAAATAAATTTACCTTTGGGGTCACTGAGAGAATGTTATTGGGACACATTATGTCAAAGGAAGGAGTGAGAATTGACCCTAAGAGCATAGCTTCTATTTATAGAATACCACAACCAAAGAATGTGAAAGGAATTCAATCATTCTTTGGGAAAATCAACTTTTTGAGAAGGTTTATCCTAAAATTTGTAGAAATCACCCACCCCATATCCAAAATGTTGAAGAAGGGTGAGAAAGTGGAGTGGACTGAAGAGCTAAGCAAATATTTTCAAGCAATTAAGCGAGCAATCAAGGAGACCCCCGTCCTAAGGACCGATGATTTTTCAAAACCACTACAAATATTCTCCTTTGCATCTTTCCACACCATTGCTACAATTTTCCTACAAAAGAATCAAGAAGTTTTTGAGTAGCCCATTGCATTTTTCAGTAAGTCTCTTCAAGTTGCTAAAAAATTTAGAACCTATCTTGTCGGAGCTACGGTTGTTGCATATGTTCCCAGTGTTGTTGTTAAGGAAATCTTCACCCAATAGGAAGTCATGGGTAGAAGATGTAGATGGATAAATAGGAAACAAGAATTCAACATTGACATCTAGATCACCAAGTTGGTAAGATTCCAAGGATTATCCAAGCTAATGGCTAAAAACAAATTTGGATGCTAATCAAATAAATTAAGATGATTATTTTGATATGTCACATGTTTGTGATATGCAAGAATGTGATTGGAACAAAAGTGTTGTCTACTACCTACAAATGATGTAATGCCTTGAAGGACTAAAAAACAATGAAAATGAGTCGTAAGCTATACTAAATTAATTATGTAATCATCAATGGTGAACTATGGTGGAGAAATCTGGATGTTGTCATGTTAAAATGTGTTGACAATGCCAAAGCTTTAGAGCTGCTAACTAAAATGCATAGTGGAGTGTGTGGAGGAAACTATATGGCCAAGACTACATCTCACAAGGTCCTAAGAGCTGGGTTTTGGTGGCCAACAGTCTTCAAGGATGCACACAAGCTTGTGAGAACATGTGATGCATGTTAGAGGTTTTTTGGGAAGCTCAAATTATCAGGTAACTTACCACTTAGACCAGTTGCAGCCCAGGCACTATTTCATCAGTGGGGTATTAACTTTATTGGAGAAATCTTAGATAAGTATAGTGGAGGTAATTCTTGGATCCTTGTTGCCACAAATTACTTTACTAAGTGTGTGGAAGAAATTCCAACAAAGAGAGAAACAAGTAAGGTGGTCATTGATTTCTTGATGGACAACATATTAACCAGGTTTCAAGTGCCTAAGAAAATTGTTTCAAACAATGCAATGTGCTTTTGTTCTGAGGAATTTACAAATTTATGTTCTAAGCATGGGACTAAGGCATCCTATTCTTTACCATATCACCCACAAGTCAATGGTCAGGTAGAGTCAAGCAATAAGAGCTTGATGAAAATCATCAAAAGGATCATTAAGAAGAGCAAGAGGGATTGGGAATCCAAGTTAAAACTAGCTTTGTGGGTGGATAGGCTAATAGTCAAGAAAGCAATTGGATATGCTCCATTTGACTTGGTTTATGGCATTGCAGCAAGATTACCCTAGAACAATCTTATGAAAATGTACAAATTTATCCAAGAATATAATTATGATGTGTGTGATGAGATGCACACAAAATTAATACTCTAATGGAGGTGGATGAGATGAGAAGAGATGCTCAAAAGAAAAATGTTAAGTTGTAATTGCAAGTCAATAACTTGTATGACAAGAAAGCATCTCCAAGAAAGTTCAAAGTAGGAGACATGGTATTAATGTGGAATGCCAGATTTGAAGAGAAGGGAAAGCATGGTAAATTTGTTGCATTATGGATAGGCCATTATTTGATCAACAATATCCATGGTGAGGACTCCTAATTTTTGCAAGATCTGATTGGTGAACTTCTTGAACTATCAGTATATGGATATCTCTTGAAGTCGTATTTCTCTTGAAATATGTTATTCTCCATGTACATTGTAAATTTTGTGTGTTTTTTATATAGGTTTGGTTCATTTTGGCTGGGTTTGGTTTAGTTTGACTACTTTGTTAGGGTAGTTTCCTACTTTTGGTTCTCTATATTGGTCTACTCTTCTAGGACATGTCTAAGATCTTTCCATTCTTGTTGAGAGGCATGCCTCCCCAACTGGAGCCACTAGCGGAACCCTCAAAAATATTTCTTCATGTTCCATTTGTCCTATGCTTCTATGATCTTATTTGGTTCGCTGATTAGGATTTTAGGTTTATGGTTTAGGGTTTATCTTCCATTCATTCATATGTAAACCTTTTCCTTTTCATTCCCTTCTTTATAATTTCAAGTTGACTTTTTATCGTTCATCTCTAGTTGTGTTAGTTTGGGCTTGATTCATTAAACTTGTCTAACTTATTGGCCCTTGTGCCTAGTCTTCTCAGTCACTTCATTGGTGGGAGACATGATGCATTGAAAGATTAAAAGGTCTAAATATTTTATGTTATCTCAATTCTTGACCCTAGGTTATTTTTTCCCTATTTCTCATTGTCCTAGTAGGGCTCCCCCTTTTAAGTCACTAACCTTTTGCACACGTAGATTAAAACTTTCAATAGAATTAGCTGGATATTGTGATTTCATTTGGGTCATCCTCGTTGGCCCGTGACAATATAATATTTATTAAAATATATATATGGGCTGATGGGAGGGTGGCATGTGTCTTCCTTCAAGGCAGGGCCCATCATCCTTCAAAGGAAATGAGCGCTAAGATTTAGAAAATCAATGGTCATGATGAAATGTTGTGGGTGAATCTTATCATTCCCAGCTAGCCTGCGGGGGGCCCACCAACACCTTTCATCTCTCAGTGGGGCAACAAGAAGGTTCCATGTGGCACAATCTAAGCTATCAAGGGGACTATAGTGAGACATGAAATATTTCAAAAAAAAATGGTATAATGTTAAGCAGTGGTAACTATCAAGCTACTAAAGGGTTCACTTGAGCATGTGGTTATATGCAAAATAAGATGTTAAAATCTTGACCATTCATTAGGTTAAAACAATATGCATCTAGGCAGATGACTTGAAGAGTTAACAGGCGTGTAAGTTGGAGGCGCTAGATTTAATCTGGTATGTTCCCCACCACCCCACTGCCAAAATATGTGCATGGGTTAAACCCAGTAGGAAAATGGGTGAACGACACATGACCATCTTTGAAGCTCGTGGAAATTGTGGAGCCCATAAGAGAACATGGAATGAATCCACGTGGCATAATTTGATTGTTTAATGGAAAGGATCATTTAAGGTCAAATTTTCAAACCTGTTTAACTCAATCTAAGCCTTTCATCGAGCCATTTCATTCTAGGATCAATGGTTGGAATTTGAAGTTCAAAATTGAGGCTAGGCGAGCCGTTTTAGTTCACACAAGTGGACAGTAATGGTAGATAAGATGTTGAGCTACTAGATTGATTTATTTAACACCATAAAAACTATTTTTAAAGCACAATTCCAGTTCATTAAAATATTCAAAGCAACTAACGATTTCTTGTTGTGTTTTCAACCTCATTTGGCATCCAAGAATTAGGGTTTCCAAGCATTTGCAAAATAGTAAGTAAAATCAATACCTTGTGCTTCAATTGCTTGAAAATTTATTGAAAGTGCTCATAGCTTGATTCTTTCAAGTAAAATTGCTTTTTTTCTTGCATTTCTTTTAATTTTTGGTGTTCAATTGAACGGTAAAATTGTTAAGTCCTCATTTCTTTTCATCAAAATTGTGCCCTAGTTGTAAACCTTGAGTTTTTTATGCTCTTAAAAACCTAATTTGCAAAGAACCTTATTACCATGGCACCCCCATGAGCACAAGCCTCGAGATTAGAGGAAAAGAAGAGACCCCTTTGCAAGGACCTCCTTTATTAGTTAAAACCATCAACAACTAAAATCCCAAGGGTCGGCATATGTTCCAAGGCCCTCAGATAGGAGAGGGAATCATTGACAAATAATCTACCATCAAGGACACCACATTTTCGTACATTGAATGGGCATAATTCAATTACAAGTTTGGTAATAGGAACTATGGTATAACTATATGTAACCCTTAGAGATTGGACATGGGTAAACTAGTGGTTCCAAAATTTTACATGGATGTTGACCTTCTGAAGTTAGTGGAAACTAATTATGGTCCAATTTCTAGGGTTGTAAGAACTTATTATGGCATTGAGATGGTAAGTATTACCAAAGAGGAAATAGTTGAGGTCTTCAAGATAACTGAATGGAGTGAAGACATGGTTAAAATTGATGAAAAGGCTCTAAGATTTGAATATGAGAAAGTAAGGCCCACTTTCAAGATCTCAATATTGCAACATTTCCTAGCAACTGTAAAGGGACAAGGGAAAATCATTTTGGTCCCATCTGATAGGGAACCCTTCATTATAAATTACTTTGTGGTATATTTCTAGAGAAAATTTTAATCCTTGTGTCAAATATTTGGATTTGATCTAGGTACAAGCATGCCTATGGATTCCATGTACATGGCTTCCCATATTCAACATCCCATGTGCAATACCCTTTAAGACTTTGCATCATATTTGGTAGAAAGGATACATGAGGGATTGGTTGCATTAAAGAATGGTGAGAAATGGGTAAAATTTTGGTGGTATTCTTCACTCATGCACATGTTTCTTTACAAGAGAGTTGGATTCTTTGGCAAGGACATGACATTGGTCAAAAAAAGGATGAAATTGACTTACATGTTCAATGTTGGACTCGACATTTGAATAGAAATGATCATCAATATACCTTTGTCGTGTTTGAAAATACTTTTTCCTCCAATATGAAAAGGGTTTTGATCATGAATATGCCAAGGATATTGTTGATGATGATTTTACTCGCACCAATAAGGCAAAAAAATTCTTCAAAAAAAAACTCCAAAGAGCCTATCCTTCTTCAAAGGTATGGAACAAAGACAATCTAAAAAGGGAATCTATTTTAATAGGGAAAGATTGGCTCAGTTCAATCCCAAGTCTCTAGTAGTCAGGTCTTGACTATACTAGGTTCATTCAAGGGTATGATGTGATTTTTTTGTTAATCTCAAAGGGAATATGGTTGTTTAAAACCATATATATTAGACACAAATTTTTCAATTGGATCGTAAGAACAAATATCATAAAATTGAAAGATTTGAAATAATATTTCATGAACATCAACAATTTATTTGCTATCACTTAAGTAGATTTAGCATTAAGCATTCAGAAATTTCATAGACAACAAAATATTTTCAATAAATTCCATTCATTCATCTATTTTTTGGAACATTTTCGATAATTTAAACATCTATTCTAAAACAAAGCATAAAAATACTAAAAATTAAAATTTCTCATGGTTATTCTCCATGCATACCCCAAAGAATTAACAAAATCAAAGAAAACCACTTTATACTTCACCAGATTGCTTCATAGCTACATATAAAATTGTGTGAGATTTTAAAGAGACGGCTTTTAGTTTGGACACCGAGTAGGTTATGTATGCACCCTTAAACGATGCATCACATAGTCTTGTTCAGCTGAACTAACAAAACCAACTACAAAAGATTCATGAGATAGGTATCTATCAAATTGGCCCTGATATTGATTAATTTATATGTGCATACAAGTTTTTAGACCAGAATGACTTAGAAAACAGGAAAAAAAAACAAAACTTAGAGAAGTTTTGGCTCTTCTGACATCCACAAATTTTGAACTTAACTTAAAAAGAATTATCCTCTGGCCTTTTATAGAACACAAGGCACATATAGGATACAAAAAATACATGAGATGGAATCCAAGGGACAAATCACATCAAGGCACATGGAATGTAGTGACTGGAAAGAGAATTGCAATCGAAGTCAATGAAGGTCAACTCTAATTGCACATTGAAGTTCTTCGGGCTTTAATCTTTAATCATCAGCGCCAGGATGATACTTTGAATCAAGATAGCATGTAGGAAATTCCCATATATTTAGAATGATTACTTTATCACTCTACTCCCACACTCGATTCTACTTCGGGCTTACTACTCTTGAGAATGGGCTCTCCCAAAGATTGGCATTTGTCTCCACTACATGTACAATACCAAGATCACTAGCATTTCGGTGGACTCAAATCCCTCTGCCTTATAACCTCCCAGAGTACGCAACCTGACTTGGATATAATTCTATCCATGATTCAAGTTTTCCTAACCATCCATACTTGAACTTTGCATCACAATCATCATCTCCTACAATCAAAAATTCCACTCATTTAATCCCTTTTCAAAGAAAACATTTATAAACATCTCATGTAAATAAAACCATTATTCAAATGTTATAACATAAATTTCTCATAAATAACATGCTTTCTAGCATATCATAAATCCTTGCATGATTATCTTCTACATATACCAAGTCACCGGACTATCAGACTCATTAGATAACCACAAAATCTTAAAAATTCACTTTACATCACTACCCGATACCCAATACCTGGTATTCAGCTTTACCCATGAACTTTCCTTGGACTTCAGTTTTACTAGACTTCCATCTTATCGGACTCCAAATATCAGACCAGAACACTCTACTCATATTTGCATCACCTTTTCCACTTTTTCAAACATTCTCGGTTCCTGGTAACCTGTACCCGAAACACTTACATTATGAAGTACTCTTAGATTAAAGATTTCCTTTTACTTTTTACTTATGGTGATCTTTCAACTAGCTAGCTCCTGCCATAAGATTTATATATATATATATATATTGTACTTGGGTCCCCAAGTCTTATAGTCTTGGGGCATGTTTCGAGACCACACAACAAGTTGCAACCAATAAAACCAAATTTAAATAAAATTTGAAATTAAATCACTAGATGTAAATTATAATTTATGCATATTTTAAAACAATAACTCTTACCTTTACCTATATTTTGGCATAAAAAGTAAAACTCCCCTGAAAACATCTATGTGTACTTTGATTAATTCCAATTTTTGGAACTCAGTAAAAAGAATCAGTTCATTGACATTGAACTACATAATATGGCAATCCTCCAAATCCAACCAGGGATAGAGCCTTGCTACCAGTCAAGCGTCCATAGCCCTGACAATTTTATCTCCATAATTCCCCCCAAACATAGCTCTACTACTAGCCAGGTGTCTATAGACTCGGTAGAGATATTTGGATAGCCTAAAGAGTTGATTTCCTTCTTTTTTTAGATATTGCAATGATAGCCCATTTTTTTCTTTTAATATTTCAATGATAACTCATTTTCAACTTGCAGGCAATGAAGCCCACTATTTGGTTGGGAATTACAGTGGTAGTGAAGGTTACCTTCTATTTTTTCATTCAATGCAAATCCCTTCATCAATTCACCATTTCCTAAAAAATAATTTAATAATTCCCTTTTGGTGCATATTTTTGGCTAAATTTCACCACTTTATGCCAAATCCTAGCTAATTGAAACTCACTACGTGTTAAAAAGTATGCATAAATTAAAATTTAGCAACAAACAATTTAATCACCAAATTAAATCTAAATTTAGAAACTTTATTTACCACCCTTTTGATTAAATCTTATGGAAAATGCTAAATACTAGACTAACACTTCCAATTTGACAGCGTTGCACCTCATTAATGGATCATAAATGTCATGATTACATTGAAACATGATCACATTATTCTAAATTAAGTTCACACACCTGACTTTGCACATATCATTTCTTTCAACTTACCCGAGTGATGATGTGTAATGCCTTACCAACTTCATTTTCATTTCTTCTTCTCACACATAAGCACCTCCATAATTAATATGGCTTAAAAAAAAATGAAATGACCACTATTAACTTTGAAATCTTCAACTTGTTTGATTCACAATCTTTGTACTACTCAAATTTGAAGCAATTTATCACCAACTATGTGTAAAGAAATTTGATTTAACATTACATTTTGAAGATTATGGTTTCCACCTTGCTTACAATTTCCAACACTTTTCTCAAGGCAACTATATACCGCAACTTCCTCATGACTTTCTATAAATTTTTCACTTCTTCTCGAATTCTTTGCACTTCTTCTTAGCTTTATTTTCTTGTTCTGTATTTTTTTTTCTTTGTTTATTCTCACTTGCTTCTAGGCCATGGATACTCTAATTTTCTTAAGTTGTTCTTCCTGCTAGAATTTTTTCTTAGGAAGTATCACATTGCAAAGGCTTGAAATTTTTTTCTTCATTAGGACTTCTAGTTTCATTATACAAAACTTATGCTTAGTTCTTGGGGAAAAGTATGCAGAATCTAGCTGCTACTTTCGCTTTTAATATGATGTGGCTTCTCATTTTGTAGCGTTGCTTCGAGATATTGGGCTTCCTATGGAAGATGTTCACTCGACTTCTAATTTGATAGTAAGAACTGAATATTTGGAGAATTTGGATACTATTTTGTCTATTTCACACCCGACCATCGGAATCCCTTCCATGGATGATATTCCCTAGTTCCTAGAACATAGGGAAGTAGTTCCACTCTGGCCTTTCCTCACTGACCTCCATATTTGTGAATTTTAAGTTCACCAGGAACTTTCCTACATAGGGTATTTAGCTCTAATAGATGAGGCATCCCATATTGACTAAATGGCTACTACTACCTACAACTAGACTTACTCTTTTTAACTTTTTTGATCTTTTGAAGCAATAATTTAGTTACTCATGTATATGCATGATATACACACACATATATATATAGCTTTTAGTACATCTTAAAGTGTGTATTTATTGTGCATGGTTTTATCATTTTTCATTTCATAGAATAATTTTACAACTATTTGAATTAACTCTCATGTGTGTAAGATAAGTTAAGCAGAATTTGCTAATTCAGAGGCCAAATGAAAAGAAAAAGAAAAAGAAAGAAAGAAAAGTGACAGCAAAGAAAAGCAAACAAAACAAAACAAACCCTATGAAAAAAAATAAAACTAACCCTAACTAACCAAACTTCTAATATAACAAGCCATTAACCCTAAGAAAACAAATCATTTTAATTTCTATGACTATTTCCATTGTCATTTTGGTACAACTTACAACAATTTTATCTTTAGATTCATTCAGAAATTTTTTAACAACTCTATTGTAATAATGAATTATTTCAAATTTTCTACATTTAATAATCGTAAATTAAAAAGTGTACTTAACAATGACTTGTCTCATATGTATGAAAATGACCTCATCAAAGGTCGATTGCACACACTTCATCTAATGTGACCATTCTACCTTCTTCCAGCCCTGGTTCATGGTTTGTCTCTATACTCTGTTCATTTCCATGAATAGATGTGTCCATTTCTCGACTTTCTCCTCTAAAAATATTCGTGTCTTTGGTCATGTCTTCACTTTTCACTTTTTTAGAACAAGATATATCACAATTTATATTGTTATTAGAGAGAAAAAGTAAAAGTTTGATACACTATATCTTGCATAAAATCAAGAAAATTTCCTTTTTTAACTTGTAAATTTTCAACTTGGAGAAAAATACACGCGTCTCCCACTCCTTTTCATCATTTATGTTTTCCATGTATAAGGATAATGATGACTCATCAATACCATTTCCTTGTTTCTAATGCGTTGTTTCTGAATCTTGACATTCTCACTTATTTTCCTACAAAATGTTAGGATCTTCTTTATAATAATTGTAGTTATCAAACTGTCTTGATGTATTGGCTAATTTTTTAATATTTCCAATTCCACTAGGGTTGCACACATTTCTCGCTAATGGCTCCTTTATTCTAGAAGTTAGGACTTCTTCTATTAACACAATCACTTTACACATGGCCAAGCTTATCCTAGTTAAAAAAAATCACAATCAAGTTCACCGTGATTAACTGTATCATGAATTCTACACTCGGTGACTCTACCAAAGGTGAATAAACTCAAAGGATGTAATCTTTGGTTAAATTTTTTCCAAAGTTTCTCAACTTCCATACTGAAATACTATCTTGCATTGAATTTTACTTTACAAGCTTCCTTCTTAAACTTAGGACTAATATAAAATTCAAAATACGCCCTCCTTCTAGCGTCAGCTCATGTTGACGATGATTTTACTCATAGCAACAAGGTGAATAAATTCTTCATAGATAAACCACAATTAGCCTATCCTTCTTGAAATATATGGAACAAAGACAATCTAAAAAGGGAATATGTTTCAATAGGGAAAGATTGACTCAGTTCAATCCCTTGAGTCTCTGGTAGTCATTTCTTGACTTTACTAGGTTCACTCCAAGGTATGATGTGATTTTTCTATTAATCTCAAAGGGAATATGGTTGTTTAAAATCATATATATTAGACACAGATTTTTCAATTGGATCGTAAGAACAAATATCATGAAATCAAAAGATTTGAAATAATATTTCATGAATATCAACAATTTCTTTGCTATCACTTAAGTAGATTTAGCATTAAGCATTCAACAATTTCATAGAAAATAAAATAATTTCAATAAATTTCCATTCATTCATCTATTTTTTGGAAATTTTTTGAGAATTTAAACATCTATTTCAAAACAAAGCATAAAAATACTAAAAACTAAAAATTTTCCTAGTTATTCTCCTCGCATGCCCCAAAGAATTAACTACATCAAATCGAACCACTTTATACTTCACCAAATTGTTTCAAAGCTACATATAAAATGGTGTGAGATTTTAAAGAGAGGGGTTTTAGTTTGGACACCAAGTAGGTTCTGTATGCACCCTTAAATGGTGCAACACATAGTCTTGTTCAGCTGAACTAATAAAACCAACTACAAAAGATTCATGAGATAGGTAGCTATCAAATTGCCTCTGATATTGATTAATTTCTATGTGCACACAAGTTTTTAGACAAGAATGATTCAAAAAATAGGAAAAAAGAACAAAACTTAGAGAATTTTTTGGCTCTTCCGACATCCACAAATTTTGAACTTAACTTAAAAAAAGGTATCCTTTGGCCTTTTATAGAACACAAGGCACATATAAGATAAGACAAATACATGAGATGAACTACAAGGGACAAATCACATCAAGGCACATGGAATGTCATGACTAAGAGAATTGCAATCAAAGTCAATGAAGGTCAACTCCAATTGCACATTAAAGTTCTTTGAGCTTTAATCTTTAATCATCAGTACCAAGATGATACTTTGAATCGGGATAGCATGTAGGAACTTCCCATATATTCAAAATGATTACTTTATCACTCTTTTCCCACACTCAGTTCTGCTTCAGGCTTACAACTCTTGGGAATGGGCTCTCCCAAAGATTGGAATTTGTCTCCATCACATGTACAATACTAGGATCTCTAGAATTTTGGTGGACTCAAAGCTCTTTGCCTTATAACCTCCTAGAGTATGCAACCCAACTTGGATATAATTCTATCTATGATTCAAGTTTTCCTAACCGTCCATACCCGAACTTTACATCACAATCTACATCTCCTACAATCACAAATTCCACTCATTAAATCCCTTTTAAAGAAAACATTTATAAACATCTCATGTAAATAAAACCATTATTCAAATGTTATAACATAAATTTATCATAAATAACACACATTCTAGCATATCATAAATCCTTGCATGATTAGCTTCTACATATACTAGGTCACTAGACTATCAGACTCATTAGATAATCACAAAATCTTAAAACTTCACTTTACATCGCTACTTGGTACCCGGTACCCGGTATTCAACTTTACCCAAGAACTTTCCCCAAACGCCAGTTTTACTGGACTTCCATCTTACTGGACTCCAAATATCGGACTGGAACACTCTTCTCATATTTTCATCACCTTTTCTTCCTTTTCAAACATTCTCGATTCCCGATATCTTGTACCCAGAACACTTACATTACGAAGTACTCTTTGATTAAAGATTTCCCTTTACTTTTTACTTTTGATGATTTTTTAACTAGCTAGCTCTTGCCATAGGAGTTATATATATAGATAGATAGTACTTGGGTCCCCGAGTCTTATAGTCTTGGGGCATGTTGTGAGACCACACAATAGATCCCTATAGAATTTCATGATTTCTTGAGGCTGAAGGAAAGGAGGCCTAATCTAAAAATTGAGCACAATTGTGGAGATGTGATCCCCTACCCATGTTGCACAATTCTTAGGGTTTATGGCATAATTATTGTACCCCGTATACTTCCAAGGGATGTGCCATTAATAATTGGTTTTCTTGAAATATTGTGGCAATTGGGATATGTAGAAGGCAATTATCTACTAAATCAAACGAAGGGAACCCTTTTCCCAGCATATACTATGTTTTCTGACTTTTTCATGAAAGAGGGAGGATAGAGAGAAATTTTTGATATAATCAAACCATTTGGGATGAAAAGAGTTGGAGCAAGGAACCATGACCCTAAGGGTTTCATGATTTGGTTGAAAAATAGAATCAGGAGTTCAAGGTTTACTCATATCTTTCATTTTACTGAAGATGCGATCAAAAATGTTTTTGATTTCCAAAAATGGGATGACAGGAAATTGAAGTGGATTGCATTTATCAAAGTGGTTAAGGAAATGTAGAAAAAGGATAAGAATCATTTAGCTCTTAAGGATATCAAATATTAGATTTAGAAAGTTGAATATGTGATTCAAAACTTTGAGCAGGTTGTAGGGAAGTTGAAAGAGGAAAGGGTGATTCAAGAAAAAGGGAAAAGTTGTGGTAGGTGAAGAACAAGGAAAGGGGAAGTCCCCTGTAATAGAGGAAAGACCTACCTACAAACCTCTAAAGAAAATAATAGTGTTTACAAGGAGAAAGGACATGGTGAAGAAGAAACAAATAGTACCCACCCCTACTCAATTAGAGGGGTCAAGAGTTCCTTCACCTACACATGAATTGCCACTATTGTCTCCTCCAAGATTTGTTTCTCCACAAATCATTGAACTTGATTAACCACCAAGAGTATCATCATCACCAAGGTAGCCACCTCCAAAGAAGAAAAGGATATAATCAAGTGGTTTGGTGGATTATCCAGAAGACTTTAATGATGATATATTTGTTACTAAAGAGGAATGCAGTAGGGTATGCCTTCTCCCCCTAGGGAAATAGTACCACAACAAATGAGCCTTAGATTTAGCAAGGTAGAATTGACTAGTATGAATAATACATATTATGTTAGAGAAGAAGCATGTAATAAATTCATGGAATATGATTCATTTGTTAAGTCACCTTCTTTCATGGAGTTTGTATGGAGGGAAAAGAGGGAAGAATATGTTGATAATGTTTCCAAAAGAAAGAGTTTGAACCCTCAATTGTCGGATAAACTCATTGAATCTCAATTTAGGAAAGAAATGAGAGCATCTTTTCAAAGCATCACAACTCACTAGGGAAGGGAGCTAGTAAGAAAAATTAGTCTTATTTTGATACCAAAATGGGATCTTGATTTTGCTATCGCTTTTGATATAGTAAGGAGACATGACGGGCCACTTTACACCATGGAGGAAGAGGCAACAATTTCTTTACAAGGATTTTCTTTCAGTGAATAATGGGATACACTCACAATTTGGGCCCTAGCCTCAAATACAAAAGGCATCTAGTTGTAGAGCCATCTATAGACTTCAAAGGAGGGTTTATTATTAAGAGAGTGTCAGAAACCCCTTCCATTGAGGAAGCTACTATATCCATGCATGTAGCTCAGTTTACAAAGGAAATAGTGGAATTTGTAACTGCACGAAGGGATAAATTCAAAAAAAATTATAATGACATGTTGGTTGAGTACAACAAGGGTCAACAAAGAGTTACAGAATTGTGAATAGAAATTGCATTGTTGAAAGAACAAATGCGAACAATGCAGAATAGTGTACCAATGCAAACTAATTTTGCTTCTCCCCCATCACCTCAAGAATAGATGTCATCTTCCCTTATTCCTCCTCCAGAAGTTTCATTGGAAATTATGCCATACAATTTGGGGAATGTGCCAATTTCAGTTGAGGAACCAAGTACTTGAGATGCACCTCAAACAAAGGAAGTCAACATGGAAAACCTAATTAAAAATTTAAAGAGCTATGAAGAGAGATGTAAGCAATAGGATGAGCTTATTCATGAGAGCAATCTAAGGATTGTGACAATGCTGATGGAGCACCTTAATAAAGGGATTGAGAAAATATTAATAAGAATTCATTCTAATTATTCTTTGATGTTTAATGCAATAAGGAATTTTGATAGAGATAAGGAGGTGGCTATCCCATTAATGGATATATAGATCCCAAGAGCACAAAAATTGAAGGATATGATTATTGGGTCAACACATGATGTGAATAAACCTCCCAACATTCTCCCAACCCTTAGGTTTGTAATTGAGATGAAAGATTCCCAAGGGTTGATTGATCCCCTAGAAGTGAAAATCGGGGAATTAGTAAAGAAGTTTGATGACTAGAACTTTGGTTTGTTTCTAGATATTTTGAATGAGAATGGTGAGGTTAAGTCTTTACAAGAATGGAAGGAACGGGCCAATCAAGTGATAGCCACTCAGGCCAAACTAATTTGTGATGGGGTGGATCTAGATATGCTGGAAAATATTATGGATAGGCTCACCCACATAGGTATCTTCCTAGAAGAATTCAATAAAGAGAAAAATCAGGTGGTAGTCAAATACAACCCATACAAAACAAAGGCAAATAAGATTATGGGGTTTGATTGGCCTATTGAGGAAGAGTTTCAACTATGGAAATCCAGATACCTTGTCATCTTGGATATATAGGTTGCTACATTAGTGAATTGGTGATTGGAATTTTTGGTTTTGTATTTGCAACAATAGAGGTTTCAATGTAGAGAAGTACAACATATGGCCTAGAACTAGTACACATTAGGCCTTGGATATATCAACATTCAAATATTGTACTCTCTCAAGTTCAAATATCATGACATGGAGTGCAGACGTGGAGTTTCTTTGGTGTTTTTTGCTTTCTTTATTTTATTCTTTTCCTCTTCAAGTTTTGGAGCACGTGGAACAAGTGCTTAACTCATGGAAGGAATGTTTTGCATCGACCGAAGATCCTTTTGGAAGGTGGTAAAATATTCATCAACAAATGAAAATGGGTTTTTTCTTATGTGAAACTCTCCCTCATATTTGGGAAAATATAACTACCTTTTGATGAAATGTGCATGTCAAATGAATACATGGCATGTGTGCATTCTGGCCTGAAGCTTGTTTTGCTCCTTTGTTTCTATAAGAAGGAATTCACAACCAAATGTACAGGTTGTCGATTGATGTTCTGATAACAACTTTTGTAAGGGAAAATATAGAGAATAGTCCAAAGCTTTGTCTTAGGTTTTGAGTCTTTTTTTATGCAATTGTAATTTTTGATAATAGTGCTAGCATTTGAATATAGAAGATGGCATAAATTCAAAGCCATTTCTCTCCTGGTGTATTCATTATATTAGCTATTAATAAAATCATAAAGGGTTATTTTGTTGATTTTCATTGTATTCCAATGAATGTATGGTTTTGTCTTTATTTTAATTCAAATAATTAAATAAATTGCTTGGATGAATCCATAAGTTCATGTAGCTTGAAATTCAGTCCATCTGTTAAGAATTTTTGGTTTAGGATCCCATGGTATAATTTTTTAATGCAGTATTGTAGAAGCTTTATAATGCTAAGTATTAAGATATTATCCAATTGGATTTGTATTTGAGATTGACTCCATACCCTATGTTAAGGCATTGGCTTGAGTTTTATGTTTTTGATGCAGTTTTCTTGAGCATTCATCAATGATACAAATTCATAATTAAACTTTATATTGAGTTGTAATTTTTAATGTTTCATGTTGAGTTAATCATTCTCTTCTCTAGATGTTCAATGTGTAAAGAATCTGCCAAATTCTTGAAGGATTTCATTTATCGAGCTTAATTTGTGAGAATGCATCTGTTATTTGTAATGTACTTGATTATTAGGTGCATGAATTCATAGGTACATTGTGGGATCACCCTCCTAGGTTTTGCAGAGCACAAAGTGTAGGATGAAAGCATTGTTTCTTTCACTCATTTTTTGGCCAATCCCTTCAATTAGCTAACCATTGGAGGATGGTAATTCCATAGGCTATATTGTGAGATCAACTTGGTTCTTGAAAAATAACCAATAGTATGACCCATTTAGCCATATGAATTGGGAGAGAAGTCATTGATAAGAAATAATTGAGTGGTTCAATTTTGTATATGAGCTTGGCTTAATGGCTAAGAATGTAGAGTTAAATATTATAAGAGCTAAAGAAAACAACTACACATTCTCATTTCATGGTATGGTAGTTTAATGCATAAAAAAACCAAGGTTTGAGTGATCTAATATATGGCACACTCATGACCTCCATTTTCATGTTAAACTAAGAGTTCCTCCAAGGTTATTGATATAGCTAATATGTAGAGGAGTAAGGGTTTTCCTAATATGGGTGTTAAAATACATGAAATCTTACTCTAGGGTGAGTGCAAGATCATGATGGGCCAAAAAGTGGCAATAGGAAAAAAGAATATGTTTCTACTTAGCCAAAGTCGTGAAACATAAATTCAAATTTTTGTATGGGTCAGATAAAATCTGGTTTGGGTTTAGTAATACCAAACCAACATGGATATCCATTAGTAAAAAATATCTGTTAATAATATATATCCATTTCCCACAAGTATTTTTTTCAATTTCATGTTTTCAAAACAAATATCTATTCTTGGAGCTTCTAGATTCAATCTAGTGGATTTTGTACACTTATTCTCTATGCTCAATGCTAATTGGTAAGCACTACTTGTATCTAAAAATATTTTGGGGAGATGGCTTAATCACTAGAATTAAGTTTTATAAGGTTGACTACTGGAATAGATGACTTTATGACCTTGGAAAATTTTGGAAAATAGAAAGCAAGTGTGTGATCTGAAGATGCAAGTTCTAATGCAAATATATTATTTTCAGTGCTCCACTTGAAACTATTTTCTCCTTCTATGTGTGAGTATTCAATAAATGATTGGTGTAATTAGATGAAATAATGAATGTACATTGAATTCCTTTAAATACTATTACTTAGTAATAAATAATGTGAAACATCATTATGGAAATAAAATGGGCAGGAGTCTGCAAAAATTGAATTTTGAGTTTTTTAATTTCAAGGGTCAAATCCACACAAGTTAGGATCAATCTCATGTCATGGGATTGACCTAGGGAAAGAAAACACTAATATTAAGGTGGTAAATGAATGTCTATATCTACATGGTGGGAAACAAGAGGCATTTAAAATATCATATGCATAAGAATATGTGTGGAAAGGGATAATATATGGTTGAATGTGTAAAAATAAGTATGAATAGAGAAGGGTGAAGATTAGGAAATGGGCCAAACTTCACAAAAGGTTGTGTCATTTTTCCATTTGTAATTATATTAAGGCACTCCATCAAAATGGGCCAAAAAAGCAAAATTAGCATGGGTATTCAATTTTCACTATTACATAGGTGCATGGGAGTCCTAAGTGGATATATATTTCAAAGTTATTGAGGACTAAAAAACATGAATGATAGTAAATATTTAAGCATAAAAAGGAGACCAAGTTTCATGTAAAGTAATGAAACCTACTAGATATCCTCATGTGTGTTCATCATTACCATTTTTGCTCCATTGGAACCTAAAAAATAGAGAACAAATGTGCAAGGTAGATGTAAAATGATGGGGGTCAAAAAAGGGGAAAATCTTGGATTGTAAAACATTTTCATGGAATTAGATAACTAGTTAAATTGAACTACTTAGTTGGTTAGGATTAGGTTCCTAATATTGATTAGATATCTAAATGAATTAAATATCTAGACACATACCATGTATCTAGTCTTGTTGGATTAGATATCAAAATTGTTCAATCAAATATATAGTCCTGATGCATTTTTTAATTCAATTTTCCTCTTGCTTGGTTTAGTTTTAGGCTTGGACCTACAACTACAATTTCATGATGGTATTTGTTGACAAACTTAACTTTGATAATATGTTTGATGACCTTATACTGATTTTTTTTATGAAATTAATAGAGATTCTAGAGAAAAAGGTCTAATTTTAAATATATGTTTTTGAAATTTAAACTTATTTTTAATTAATTTTCAAACACATCTTATAAAATTGAAAAGGTATATATTCTTTTAATAATGTGTTTAATTTTCAAATCTATTTTTAAAATTGATGAGCCCAAGGTAGAAATCATGCTCTACACATTTCTTTTTTAATTTTAGAGTGCTTTTAGGTTATGTTAAGGTGGGAATACACAAGGAGGTTGATTATTTATTGTATGCCTATTATATGAGAATTATATGACTATGTGCATTATGTTAAAGTGATCTAAATTTGTAGAATCAAAGACAAAAATAGCTATGTTGATGGTGTTTTCTGCACAACCACAACTCAGATAGAATATAGTATTCTATCTCTCTTCAAAGGTTGATCTCTATGAGAAAAGAGATAACCCCAAGGTCTCTTGGGTGTCAGGTCATGACAATGCAGTGGAACCACTTAGTGACAAATGTGAAAATGTTGGTAATAACAAAGGGACCTTATGAAACAAATGCTGGAGACTCTAAACTTATCATATTTTTCAACAGGGTGATACTTGAGATCCTACTTTAACCATAGTTCAAAGAAATAGAAAAAGGTAAGGGTTCAAGAAATCCTAAAATTAATATTACTCCTAAGATCAACAATAACAATGAAGAAATACTTGGAACAGACCAATCCCTTTAAAACTACTTTCTGTTTAACCTAGGTTATACCTGCAATGTCACAGAAACAATGCAATCTTCTAAGGAATTAAAGATTTCGAAATCATGGACATTCATTCAATAGAACTGGATAAATTCCCATAATTGAACTACGCACATCAATAACAGGTACAAGTTGACCTTGCACAACAGTCCCACAATCAAGAAGCTGCCCAAAGTATGAACCAGAGATTGCTACAACACTCCAAGCATTAAATCACAAGCACCATTAAATTACTTATTCTAAACCTAAAATACATTGAGATATTTCCAAGCAATTTTCAAGATAAAATAAGAACCATGCAAGACAAATCAATGCAAAGAAGATGTTGGGGTTTTGAAATTTTCCCAGCTAAGGCTTTGTAATTCCCTAAGAGGTAGCCAACCTCTATACTCAAGAACTAACAAAGTTAGTGGCCACCTAACGAGATTCAGTTAAAGACTGAGATCTCCTACACTTTTGGCTCTATGAAACCAAGGAGGGTTTTCTAAAGTGTGTTCATACGAATGTTTCATGACCTAGTAAGAACACTTCCTCTTACAGATATAGTCCCCACCAACGCAATTAGATAACAATTATCCCAATTGTGGAAACCCGAAGAATAACAACAATTATCTTAAAGCAATAGGACTGAAAATTAACATAAGATTTACATCTCCAAAGAGATAAGGTTTGATATATTAGATTTGTTCAGATTTTAAACCACCGTGCTTAGAACTACAACCCTGTACTCTCAAAATAGGGATCTTGAAGAAATTATCCAGTGCCTCATCCATTGGGTGGGAGTCACATAAAACATAACCCAGATATCATGACATATCACCATAATGATTTACACTATGAGATTTTGAGTTATCAAAATAATACTCCTTAAGGAATCCTGAAGTCAACATCATAAATTTGTAACTCATTTTTAAGCAATTTAATCAACTCATTAAGTTAAAGCAGGAAAATGAGGTACACACTCAAATATACCATTGAAGATGAATGAATATATCATTGATAAACTCATTCACAACTCATGACATAAAACCAAGAGAGCAATTATTCTAATAGATTGTCATTTATTGCTTCAATATCTTTAATTACATAAGCAGAGCCTACTTGTTTTATAATATTCCTACCCTAGATAAAACATACTAGCTAATACCTTCAGAAAAAACCTACAATAAACAATTGAATGTACAAACACTAAGCCTTCGGATACAAAAAATCTGACCCTTAACAATGAGCCGTAAAATCTCCCTTATAGAATAGGAGAGCAACAAGCATCAAGCTCCATTGTTAATTTCAAAATGAATTTCATTAAAATGAAAATGAAATTTGAATTCACATTCCAAAAAATATTCCTCATCATTAGAAAACACGGTATATGATCCGAGGAATCAAAAAACCGTTACACCCAATAACTAGTCGGAGAAAAAATAAAAGAGCGTGTCATGCATGCACATGTCCACATCCACAACATGAACCACTAGAACAAAACCACCCATAAGCAACACACACTAGCACCAAGAATCATTTAATCAACACAAGGCCTTGGTACAAGCGACCACTTCTGGTTCTCACTTCAGTTCAAGGTGGAACCACTTTATTTTTTCTATCCACATCAACACTAACCCCAACAACTTGGCACGATGCCATTTTAGTTATTGGTGAAACTACAAGGACCTCTTCATCAACACCCATGAGCTCGATCATGGACACAAGATAGCAGTGCTAGTCAGAGTCAGTCTTAGACCCATCGCTACCATACCTCAAAGAGAGCACGACAAGAGAATTACAGCACCCCGACCGCTCACCCACACCTCTAGCACTTGCCTTAGGAACATCAGGAACATGTTGTTCCTTTTCATGTCATGAATTCCTCACACCTACTCTGGCACTTTGGCACACCTTGTACTTGTCCATTGAAGATGTGTAGCTTAGAAACTATGAACAAATCCTCTACCTATCAACTCAAAAATTGCAATGATAATACCGAGCAATTCAACATGTATTTATAGAGTAATCCTGTGCAGGAAATATTAATTGCCCAAATACTTGCATGAGCATGCGAACAATTAGTGGTTGATATTTCCACCACAAATTTATTCCAGGCATACATCCCATCATTGTATTTATCAGGAGGATACCGCTCGCATGCAAGGAAATCAAGATAAAATCCATTGAAAAACCCACACCATTAATGAAAACAAGTTGTAGAGCACAAAAGCTCCTCACACGGATGAACAGTAACCCTTTGAAATTGAACCGTTGATGTGGAATAGACTTGGAAATTTAGAC
Organism: Sequoiadendron giganteum; assembly: GCA_007115665.2. NCBI lineage: Eukaryota > Viridiplantae > Streptophyta > Pinopsida > Cupressales > Cupressaceae > Sequoiadendron > Sequoiadendron giganteum. The sequence goes on from CM021107.1 coordinate 304,804,186, forward strand.
GACTTAGAACGAGTCAATGATTGTTGAAAATCCACATCATCACCTGGGGAATATCATAGCCAATCATAGCCCACGAAAGGAGGTTGCAATCGGGTAGCAGGCCCCACCTAGCCCTGTTGCTTCAAGAGCCAGGCCACATGTCACATTTTTGCAAACCTAGTGGTACCTTTGGGACATTTACTCTGATCGTGCGAGGCCTACGAGGGATGGTCATCATTAATCCTCATCATTAAGTTTCCACTGGTAAAATGACGCCCACCTATCACTGTTGGTGCCTTGGGAAAAAGGCCCCACTCCTCCATATATGACAGATGATGGCATCTCGCACACCTTGCACCATCTAAGTGACATCAGCAGGAAAACCTATGAGGTTTGCGAGAAATGATCTAGATCAAAACTCGTGATCGGACTGTTTGCCAAGCTATAGAAAACACATAGAATATACTGGTGGGGTCAGCCGCAAAAACCTTCAATGGTATAAACATTTAAGCCCAAGTGGCAAATAAGAGACCGATAGGTCAGGTGAAAAGGGGCCTATAAGAGCATGAAGGAAAGGCTCAATCAGACAACTTAAGTGACCGATAACCCTCAATAGCAAGTCAAAATTGAAATATAATGTGAGGGTTTTTTAAAGATACCAATCAATCATTCATGAGTGATCAAAACCCTAAACCCAAAATAGTAGACCTCCAGTCTGTTAAAAGTAACCAGTCATGCCCAATTTAGACAGAAATTTGACAAATTTTAAAAGTCCCATCAGTGGCTCCGACTGGGAATGTATGCCCCCTACAGGCATAGAAAGAATTCAAAACCTCTGGCTTCGTAGACTAGACTACTGAATCACACAAGTGACTTGATGAATTTTCTACCTTGCTTTGTCAATTTGAACTTGTGTATATCCAACTTGATGGCCCCAGGCTACCAAACAAGGGAAACCAAATTTTACCCCTGTCAAAAACAAAATTCTCTGTTACCTGGAGTAAAAAAAGTCTACAAATTTCACTTCTTGATGCTCCTGAGTTGCTGGAGTAATCAGTATGCCTAGAAGTATCATAATGTTCACTCATACTCCCATGTATCTAATTGGTCAGCACCCTGTGTTCAAACATTAACTGTAACATATGACCATAATAAGATTTTTCCTTACCCTGCACTTGGTCATACCTCATAGAATGTTGACTCAAATAAGCTGAGAAATGGAAACATTCATAACTTATTTGGTATGCAACATCACACATCCTGGCATCATCATCAACTTGTACATAGAACTGAAAACTTTCATATAAAACTATGTATGTTACATAGACCTTCATAGTGCAACAAGGAGGACATATAACTTGGGGAATCCTCACCATGGTGCTTTCCACATAAGCATGGTTTCCAACACCTATGTTCATATATTTTGGAACACATCTCGATACCACAGAGGTGGGCAATATAATTTACATCTTTCTCCAAGAAATGTGTAAACACATTCATCTTAGGCCCCTCAGCATAAACCCTTCTTGCAAATCTTCATCCATTCCCAAATGAAAAAACTCAAAAACAGAGTCAAACACATCAATCTCATCATGGGCAATAGAGAAACAACAATATGCACCGGCCTCCTTGTGTTCAACACCACCTACTATATGTGTTAATTTATAAGTGAAAATTTCAGCACAAGCTAAAAAAATTTCACCAGCAATATCAATGTCACCTAGTAACAACAAATCACTCTCAACTTCATACAAATAGTCAAGAAAATCAATAGTACCAATATTTTCATCAATATGTTGGTTGTCTCCAGTACTATTCTTTTGATCACACACTTCATTGTCCTCAAGTTCCTCAACATTTATACAATAAACTTGTTCCATTTCCAGTATACCCGGAGTATACTCTAAATATTTATCATTTGAAAGTTGTTCCTTCATTTGGAAATAAGTAAAATCATGAGGTTCCACATTTCCATATAACTTTGGTAAAAGGAGAAGCATAGCTCCATCCTCAGTAATGCAATCATCACTTCTAAAATCACAATCACTAGCCTGTAACAAAATCTCAGTGACATGAGCATTACAATCAGGATAAGGGAAAACAATGGGTGTCTCACTTAATCCTTCATCACTTTTCCCCTCAAATTCTTTTGAAGTTATCCAAATTTCTTCAAAAAGGACAAGCATTATCTTCATTTTGTGTAGATACATTCTTGGTTGATTCTGCAATATCTATCGATTTAAGGACTTGGGCCAAGTTAGCAAGTTTCAATTCTTCTAGAAAAGCACTTAGCCCCAGTTCATAAAGTTCACAAAAAAAGTCAATGAATTCATAGTCATTAGCTCTGAGACCTCTAGGAATTTGTATTAAGGCATCTAAAAATCTCAAGAAAAACTCATATGGTGATTCTTCCTCTTGCCTCTTCATCTCATACAATTCTAGTACAAGAGAAGTTTGATCATCACCATTCAAATTGGACTGGCTTTCAACTTGGATCTCATCATCATACTGTAGTGGTGGAGATATTACAGTTTTCAAAACACTCTTATCATAATCAGTGTTTTGAGTAGCCAAATCTGAAATTTTACTAGTATGAGCTAGGCTAGGGTAATCAATACTTGCAGCCAGATACCCTTTCATCATTGAGTATTTCATGTTGTTCTCAATCTCCATAGCCATTTGATATGCTTGGTGCAGGTTTGTAGGTTCTTTATCTCTTAATAGGTAACCCATCCTTTTGTCAAAAGCACCAAGATATACAACCAAGCATTCAGCCTCACTTGGTCTTATTTCTTTAGGGATTTCTCTTAAAGCTCTTGAAAATCTGAGATTAAAATATGGGATTAGCTCTTCTTTTATGTGGATTCCCATAAAAACTTTTCTTAATATGTTGGGATTGACTCTTTCACCAAATTGTTCAATAAAAACTATCACCAACTGATTCCATGAGTTAACAAAATAGGTAGGTAAATATGAAAACCAGTCCCTGGCATCACCCCTTAAGGATTGCACAAAAAGCTTCATAACAACATCCTCATGACTGATTTCATAATCCCCCATTACATCTACAAAATCTTGTAAATGCTTAGAGGCAGATTCTGCACTTTGCCCTATGTATTTAGGCAAATACTTCCTAATCTTCTTAGGAATTAAATTTGGGAAACCACTAACATCACTGAAAATAAATGGCATATACCTTTGAGTTACAAAAACCCCTAAAGGGCTTAATGAAAGTTGTTCTCTTTGCATATTTATGTCTGACTTCTCATATGGGAAACCTCTTATACCCATTTAAAATTCATCAAAACAATACATGTTTATCAAACATATCATTTACCATCTCAACCATGATTCCATTAGCGACTGAAATTGTTATCCCTTGATTTCAGAAATATGATGCAACATAAACATATTTCGTAGGTCCTTTTACATATTGCATCATTAGAAGTATGGAAAATCTAATCATTGTTCGTTTCTTGATCCTAGACATCTAGTTTGGAACCATTTTTCATCCTTAATTACAAACACCTCTTACAATTAGAAATAGTGAATTGTTTAGATTTAGTAAAATACCTGGTAATTTTGGCAGTAGTTGTTAATCTTCTCTCCTTGAATATAAATATCATAGATCTAGGACTTTTCCTTCATACATCAACTAGTTCTTCAGACAAATTCACCACCTCTTCAACAAAGGATTGAATTTTCAAACGAATATCAAATTCCTTTTCAAAGCTTGTTACATTCTGGGTCTTTTTCCACAACAGAGTCATATCTCAAATACTCTAACACACCATATCACTACCAATCTCTTTCAAATCCATAATATGTCACCATCCAAACTTAACATTCAGCTCCACTAAACAAAAGATTCTTGATAGCCACCTCCAACTACTGTGGTCTCTCCTTTCTCTTTTTCTTTTAACTTTCTTAGAAGTTCTCCCCAATAAAACCACCATTCAACTAATGACTCAGGTAGAGAGCCTATTCCATTGAGTTTAACCTTTAAGGTTACAAGTAATATGTCAGTTATTATAATGAAATTTATGACAGGACTATCTACACCCGAACACTCCTGAGTCCTTTACTAGCAGAACACCACAAATCATAGGATTTTTAGGTTCATTTCAACAACCTCTTCCTTCTAGGGTTGAAAAAATTTCACTATTTAAATTCAGAATGGAAAATCATTTGACTCTATGCAATGACTCTTAACAACATCATCTGCAACCAGAACATCTAAGTTTGTCCCCAGTGGAGTTGCCATTCTGTTGGGGTTTTAAAATTTTCACAGCTAAGGCTTTGTAATTCCCTAAGAGGTAGCCAACCTCTATACTCAAGAACTAACAAAGTTAGTGGCCAACTAACGAGATTTAGTCAAAGACTGAGATCTCCTACACTTTTGGCTTTGTGAAACCAAGGAGGGTTTTCCTAAAGTGTGTTCATACGAATGTTTCATGACCTAGTAAGAACACTTCTTCTTATAGATACAGTCCCCACCAACGTAAGTAGATAGAAATTATCCCGATTGTGGCAAACTGAAGAATAAAAAAAATTATCTTAAAGCAATAGGACTGAAAACTAACATAAGATTTACATCTCCAAAGAGATAAGGTTTGATATATTAGATTTGTTTAGATTTTAAACCACCGTGCTTAGAACTACAACCTTGTACTCTCAGAACAAGGATCTTGAAGAAATTATCCAATGCCTCATCCATTAGGTGAGAGTCACATAAAACATAACCCAGATATCATGTACATATCACCATAATGATTTACACTATGAGATTTTTAGTTATCAAAACAATACTCCTTAAGGAATCCATAAGTCAACATCATAAATTTGTAACTCATTTTTAAGCAATTTAATCAACTCATTAAGTTAAAGTAGGAAAATGAGGTACACACTCAAATATACCATTGAAGATGAATGGATATATCATTGATAAACTCATTCACAACTCATGACATGAAACCAGGAGAGCAATTGTTCTAATAGATTATCATTTATTGCTTCAATATCTTTAATTACATAAGCAGAGCCTGCTTGTTTTATAATATTCCTACCCTAGACAAAACATACTAGCTAATACCTTCAGAAAAAACCTACAATAAACAAACTGACTGTACAAACACTAAGCCTCCGGATACAAAAAATATGACCCTTAACAATGAGCTGTAAAATCTCCTTTATAGAATAGGAGAGCAACAAGCATCGGGCTCCATTGTTAATTTCAAAATGAATTTCATTAAAATGAAAACTAAATTCGAATTCACATTCCAAAAAATATTTCTCATCATTAGAAAACACGGTATATGATCTAAGGAATCAAAAAATGGTTACACCCAGTAACCAGTCAGAGAAAAAACAAAAGAGTGTGTCATGCATGTGCACATCCACATCGACAAGATGAACCACCAGAACAAAACCACCCACGAGCAACACACACTAGCACTAGTAATCATTTAATCAACACATGGCACTGATACAGGCGATCGCTTCTAATTCTCGCTTCAGTTTGAGGCGGAACCACTTTCTTTTTTCTATCCATATCAACAATAACCCTAGCAACTCGGCATGGTGCCATTGCAGTTATTAGTGAAATTGCAAGGACCTCTTCATCAACACCCACGAGCTCAGTCATGGCTGCAAGATAGGAGCAATAGTCTGAGTCAGTCTCAGACCCATTGCTACCAGAACTCGAAGAGATCATGAGAAGAGAATTATAGTGCCTCGACCACTCGCCCACACCTTGGGCACTTGCCTCAGGAACATCAGGAATAGGTTGTTCCTTTTCATGTCGTGAATTCCTCACACCTACTCTGGCACTTCGGTGCACCTTAGACTTTTCCATTGGAGATGTGTAGCTTAGAAACTACAAACATATCCTCAACCTATCAACTCAAAAATTGCAATGATAATACCGAGAAATTCAATGGGTATTTATGGAGTAATCCAATGTAGGGAATATTAATTGCCCAAATGATCGCACAAGCATGCAAACGATTAGTGGTTGATATTGCCACCACAAATTTATTCCAGGCATATAGCCCATCATTTTATTTATCAGGAGGATACTGCTCGCACACAAGGAAATCAGGAGAAAATCCACTGAAAAACTCGTGCCATTAATGAAAACAAGTTGTAGAGCACAAAATATCCTCACACGGATAAATAGTAACCCTTTGAAATTGAACCGTTGATGTGGAACAAGCCTGGAAATTCGGACGACTCAGATCAAGTCAATGATTGTTGAAAATCCACATCATCGCGTAGGAAATATCATAGCCAATCATAGCCCATGAAAATAGGAGGTTGCAATCGGGTAGCAGGCCCCACCTAGCCCCATTGCTTCAAGAGCTAGGACACGTGTCACATTTTCACAAACCTAGTGGTACCTTTGGGACATTTACTCTGATCGTGAGAGGCCTGCGAGGGACGGTCATCATTAATCCCCATCATTAAATTTCCACTGGTGAAATGACGCCCACCTGTCACTACTGGCGCCTCGGGAAAAAGGCCCCAATCCTCTGTATATGAAAGATGGCGGCATCTCACACACCTCGCACCATCTAAGTGACATCAGCAGGAAAACCTGCGATGTTTGTGAGAAATGATCCAAATCAAAACTTGTGATTGGACGGTTTGCCAAGTTGCATAAAACACATAGAATATACTGGTGGGGTCAGTTGGAAAACCCTTCAGTGATATAAACATTTAATCCCAAGTGGCAAATAAGAGATCGATAGGTCAGGTGAAAAGGGGCTAGTAAGAGCACGAAGGAAAGACTCAGTTAGACAACTTAAGTGATTGGTAACCCTCAATAGCAAGTCAACATTGAAATATAATTTGAGGGTTTTTAAAAGATACCAATCAATCATTCATGAGTGATCAAAACCCTAAACACAAAATATCAGACCTCCAATCTGTTAAAAGTAACCAGTCATGCCCAATTTAGATAAAAATTTGATAAATTTTAAAAGTCCCATGAGAAGACACCAATAACAACACAATGTCTTCACTTGTATTAAATCACCAGTAATAGCAACAATTATGATGTTTTGTATTACAACACTTGCTTGAGATATGACTATCTCCTAATTCAAACTTCCTGCTCTAGTTGCTAATCTACTTACAAGATCTAATCTTCTAACTTTGAACGAACTGTTTAACAAAAAAATTTCTAACCCTTACAAATGAGGAAAAATGCCATACTTATAGAAATATTGTCTATGCTAGCCCGAGCTAGGGTTACAGAGAAATTCGACCACCAACCCAATCGGCCTAGACAGCCTGCAATAAATCACCATCCTGCAATGAATGCATGAGGCACTCCTTTAGATTGGCTTGAGGTCTCCACAAATCCTGATTCAGATCAATCAAACCCCGCAGGTCTCCTCACCATTAATGTCCCACCAGCATGAAGTAGAAGAAGGGTAACACACACATCATATGAGTGTGAATACGAGTCACCATCCAATTAGTTGAGTTCGGCCTCGAGCGCATCAACCCAGCCATGCACGAGTGAGTTTAACCTGCCCATAGCCATAAAATGTACATGGTTGCGATCTCGCAAATCCTGCAACATCTTCAAAGTACATCCACTTCTTCCCTCGACAACAACAACTTACCCGATCCAACTTGCATTCAAAATGGCCACCATTAGTATTCATTCTAGCATCAAAATCTATGTTAATCATCAAAGAGGTCCAAAACAGCCACCAGAATCAATTAAAACTTCATTAAAGTAGCCCTCTCAAAGTTTAGGATTTTCACCCTTCCACAGAATTCAAGTCAGGAAGGAATTTCGAGAAATTCTAAGCCAAGCGGATTTTAGCGAGGAAAGCACAAAAATCACCAAAAGACCAATCACTCATCAGTCAAAACTCCAAGAATGTCTGCACATATCATAAAATCATCCAAATCCATCATGAAATGTAGAACCATTAACAATTATGCCATGAATCCTCTAAGTTCTTGACAAATAACAGATTTCAAAAAAATCTAACAGGGATGGAAATTGTTGAAACCAACAATACTTAGCATACTCTAGGAAAATGAAGGAGGAATGAATTTTGGGCTTTTCCAAAGGCAACAGATTCTTACGGAGTCAACACAATTTGCACATCGTTGACTGACAATTCGACCTTCCGACACCCCCAAAACAACCAAAACCGCGCTACCGTGAGCCAGGCATTCAACCACCAAGGTAACGTGGTAAACCGCAACACCACAAGCCAAGCACAAAGCCCTTGCGGTATGATGGTGAACTGCACAACCTCGGCTGGGCTCTGAGACACCCCTGACATCGAGGTAATTGAGCTACCACGCCAAACGGACCAACCCCATGCAACCACACTGTTAAATAAAGACTCACACGGTAAGGTAGGACCGCCATACTACCGCGGTGGGAACAAAAGCCTCCCGCGGTAAGGTGGTACCATCGCCCAACTGTGGCCCAAATGCAATGCCCTCATGGTATCGAGGTTAGCAGCCCCAAATATGCAAACCGGGGAAACAAAGGTTCAAAGGAAAATTCAAAAAAAACTAAGGAAGACGGAAATCCACGAAGCATCAAGATCCCTGAAGATAGTGCAGAACCAGTCCCATCAGGTTTTCCAAGCAACCAGGGAAATCCACCTGAAGGGAAAATTCCCGCAAACAAGGAAAAACCCAAAATTGTCCAAATGACTTAGAATTTTCAAAGTGTTAGCATAATAGGGGAACTTTATAAGCAAGATAGGCATCAAGGAACATTGAAAAGTAGCACAAAACTAGGACCAAAGGACCAAAGCACCCAAAAACCATAAAACTCAAGATTTTCAAAGACAAGCTCAAAAAAAGGGTAAGGCCACATAAAAGAGCCAAAAGGCCAGGCAAAAGAGGGTCCCTACTTTTAGTGGGGCATGTGTGCAAAACTGCACAACAAATGGCAACTCTGCTAGGGAAATGATCCAAAGCATTTCAATGAAAAATTGGAATCAACCCAGAATCTTTGGTTTCATAGACCAGATATGGATGGATCAGGCCACCTATGGACAAGGTTTCAGAAATCATAAATAAGCAAACATTTCCTATACCAGGGTCGAAGTGTGTGTATATGTATTCATTTCCCTTTTCCTTAGTTGCAGTAGGGACCCAACTTAGTCTGATAGGGCTATATAAGCATTCCAACTCTAAAAGCAACCTGGATAGAGCCTCACTGACAGTCAGGCGTACATAGCTCCAACGAGGTTATCATTGTGACCCTCCCTAGCATAGCTCTAGTGCCATCCAGGAATCCATAGCCCTGATAGAGATACTAGGATACCCCTGATAAAGTGAACATTTCTTTTGATTTTCAACATTTTCTGTTCTTTTCTTTTTTCTTTTGATATTCTCTTTGAGATCTTTTAAAAATTCTTTTCACCTTGAAGTCAATGAAGCTCGCACTCAGGGATGAGAACCACAGTAGCACTAGAGCATAATATAAGATTTTTCACCCAATCAAACCTCACTAGGACCATATGCAACCTTGGAAACCTTAAGATTTGTGTGTACGTATGAGACCCAACTAGATTCTTGAATTTGACTTAATCAAGTGATTCCAATTCCAAGCATATGCACCATCAAATAAAGGAAATCCACCAACTGACTCTGAAAAGATGATTGGATTTTGTAAAAGAAATTCCCATAATGGACTTGGACAAGTAGCCTGTTGTACAGATGCAACAAGCCCAAAGGAAAGCAAGAACATAGCAGAAATAAAAACCAACCACAACAGACCTACCCTAACCAAAAGCAAAAAATGAGAAAAACCCTAACAAATGAAACCCTAATCTAACCAAAGCAACAACAAAACAATAGAAAGGGAACATAATCTACCTATGTACAAGGAAAGAGCTATAAAAATCTCAGTACTGGAAATAATACTTCAAATACTACCCATTGATAGGCAGCGAGGTATCTTCTCTAGTGAGGGTTTTCAAATGAAAAACATTATCTCCTAGAATCTCTGCAATCTGATAAGGGCCAAGCCAAATTTTGTCAAATTTTCCATGCTCCCCTTTTCAGTCATGGATTTTTTCCCAATAGAAAACCAAGTCATAGATTCTAAAGGCTTTCACCTTGGCTCTCCTATCAAACCATCATTTCACTACACCCTGATGCTTGGCAAATTTTTCTAAGGCTTCATCTCTTCTCTCTTCAAAGAGTAATAGTTCAGCTAAGCTGGCTTCATGTTTATCCTCTCCATCATAATATTCATTGATAAATTACAAGGTAGGGATCTTGAGCTAGATGGGAAACATAGGTTCCAAACCATACACTAAGTGATAAGGAGAGGTTCCTAGGGATGTCTTCCGTCTGGTATGATCTTCCCAAAGAGCGAATCTAAGATGGGTGTGCCAATCTTTGGGGTTCTTTTCTAATATTTTACAGATGACTATCAATAGATTCTTATTGGAAGACTCAGCCAAACCATTGCCCTATGGATAGTAATTAGATGCAAATTTTATGACAATTCCATGATCATAAGCCCAATTAGAAAACTTTAACGATGCAAATGCAAGACCATTATCACAAACTAAATTCAATGGAAATCCAAAGTGATTAATAATACCCAGCTCTATGAAATTTATTACCACTTCAGAAGTGCATTGTTTTCATGCAATAACCCCAATCCACCTAGTAAATTAATTAGTTATAGTAAGAATATACATGTGGCCTATAGATGAAGGTGGATTGATTGGACCTATAAATTCCATTCCCCACTGTGCAAATGGATTTACCTCTATAATAGGTTGAAGTGGAAGGGTTGCACACTTCTCCCTTCTTGTTGTAGTCTAACATATATGACAAGTCCTCACATGGTTATGTGTATCTTTGAACAAGGTAGGCAAATAATAACCTTCCCTTAGGATATGATTTGCAATGGAAGGCATTGAGCCATGGCTTGTGCCATATTTGTCATAAAATTCAGACATCACCCTTCCAACCTCTTCCTTCCCTAGGCACTTGAAATAAACCCACTCATGATTTCTCTTGTACAAGACAACCCCCTTCATCATAAAACTACCACTCTTCAAATGCAGAGCTCTCCTTTGTATTGTATTATGGTGTTCAGGACACTGCTGGTTCAATAAATAGTAGATAATTTCATCATACTAGTCTCCTAGAGAGACATCCTGAAATTGGTAATGTTGAGATATGAGATCATGACCCATCTCAACCATTGTCTTTGTCAGTCCTTGCCCTCTCACCAATTTCATGGGCTAGATTTCAATCTCATAAGCAAGAGTGATCAGAAGCAAATGAGTTTATGAAAAAAGGCTTGGCATAATCCAGACTTATCAGTACTAGAGCATCAGCAATAGCTCTCTTGATTTCTGCAAATTTCTCCCTGGCTTCTACACTCCATTCAACCTTTGCTTCCTATTTCAGCATGGCATTCAAGGGCTTTACTATTTTTCCAAATCCAGTGATAAACTTTCTGGAAAAGTTAATCTTCCCAAAGAATGAATTCATTTCCTTTTTGCTTGCAAGAGGCTGAATTTTCAATATAGCCTCTACCCATTTGGGATCAATGGCAATACCCCATTCTGAAACAACATGCCCCAACAGCTTTCCCTCAGTGACTCCAAAGATGCACTTCTTTGGATTAAGTGAGATGCCAAACTCCATACACTTTTGAATAATTTCCATAAATCTGCAGTATGATCCCCTCCCCTTTTAGAAAAGACTGTCAAATCATCCATGTAAATGATGATGCACTTGCCAACGATGTCTTTGAAAGCAATATACATTGCTCTTTGGAATGTAGTCCCGAAATTGATTAATCCAAAGGGCAACCTCTTGTAAGAAAAAGTTCCCCATTTTGTAGTAAAGGCAGTTTTGTGCCTATCCCCATATTGTACCATAACTTGATTGTATCCATAGTACCCATCTAGAAAAGACATCATCTGAGACCCATTAACAATATGAAGTACTTCATCCAGTGAAGGGACTGGATAATTATCCTTCTTTGATTCCTTGTTAAGGTTCCTGAAATCAACACACAGTCTGATTTCTCCATTTTTCTTCCTTACTAGAACCAAGTTTGCAACCCATGTTGAATTTCTTACTGGGAATATCATTCATGCTGAAAGAAGCTTCTACACCTCCTTCTAAATGATGGGCTCCAATAGAGCATTTATTGGCCTATGTCTTTGTCTGAATGGCTTAACATTTGACTTTAAGGGGAACAGTATGTGTAATGATTGAAGTATCATATGTATTTAAGTCATCATAGCTCCATGCTATCACATCTTGATAAGTGTGCAAGGCATCAATAATTCCTCTCCTTTCCTTTGGAGTGCACACTTTACCAACAAAGATATTTTTGACACCCTCTTGGGTCCCCATGTTGTATGTTTCACACTGACTATTGAGATATTCCCTTTTCACTTGTTGTTCCTAATATTTTATCTTATCTAGATCAAAAATTAGTTCTAATTGCACCATGCCTCTTGGGATAATATTAGTTTTCAGGTTAATGACCCCTTCTAGGTCCATTTCAGCTTCTTGGGGTTCTGCCTCATTAATCACTTGAGAAGAAAACACATCACATCTAGTGATGAAATCAAGAATATGCTTATCATCTTCAAATACCTATGAATTAGTGACATTTTTAGGCATTGAGGGCACTGGAGTGAGCTCCATAGTGAACTTCTTCAAACCTAGGAGCGATAAGGGCTGCAATGTACTTGTGGCTTGTGTCAGAGAATCAGCAGTTTGATTCTTACTTTGAGGGATCAATTGAATGTTGAATGCATCAAATCCCTCAATGAGGTCCCATACTTTGGGCCTATAGCTGGTCATTCTTCTATTATGGCACGAGTATTGCTTCCTTTACTTGTTTAACTACCAACTCAAAATCTTCAAACACTTGCAAGATCTTGACTTCCTTTCTCAATGCCATTAATAATCCATGGACCAAAGCCTCATATTTAGCTACATTATTAGTGCACTAGAACTAGAGTCTATGGGCAGAAAAATAGGTTTTACCTCTAAGGTTGATCAACTCTAATCTTGCCCCAACACCCTACTTTGATTTGGATCCATCAAATCTCAATATTCAACAACCATCAACTCTTGATTTCTTCAGACTAACCTTGTCCTTGCTACTGCCTGAAGGCTCTTTAGGAGGCCTTGTGCTCCTTCCTTTTAGATCATTTTGAATGCTCTGTATATCTAGCTTGATAGCTGGGGTTGGATTAATACATCTTTGTATCTGCCCCATGGCTGCTTGGCACATGCAACATTCCAGCTTAGAGTGAGGGGCATTGTGAACTCTGCACCAATTGGGGAGAAACAATTCCTTAAAATTCATATTTCTACCCAACTGAATCTGATCTTCAACACATTTATGGATAAAATCTTGGAAATTATCCAACAAGCTGAGTTGTCCATCTTCTTGATCATAAAGTTCCTCTATTTTTTCAAGTAATGCTCCAGAACTGTTGGCTTCTAATGTGGATTCATCAAAGGAGCTTTGCAACATAAATACTTCTTCGGTATTTGAAATAGGGGTGGCCAGGATAGTTCCCCATGTTGATTTCTGACACCAATATCTCATTCAAAGTATTCTAATATTCAGTGATCACATACTTCATTCTGGGTTCTCTCTCAATTTTGATTTGATTTGGGACTCCTTTCTAGGAGATCCACATGTGAGAATGATTTGTGGATGTATATCCATTTAGTGCCTTGGTGAAATATCGACCCAAGATCAAACCACAAGTGTTAGGAATATTTTCTACATGAATATTAAGTACTTGTTGCACTCTAAGGTCTGAAGCAACTTGCATGGGGATCATGTTCAGTTCTCCCACTATATTTACCTTTTTTTGTCCAATTGGGTGACCTTCTTCAGAGAGGATGTAGGAGTAATAACTAGAGCCCTACAAATAGAAAAATTCATAACATTTGTATATGTTGGGCTAAATCTAGAAGACAATTGTGTAGATTCTTCCCAAAGATACAAACAGAAACCAAGAAGGGAGGGATTTCCATCTTGCCCTGGAACAAACTCAATTGAGTGTCAACTTGTGCAACTTGGTTCTTATTCTTTTCTTTCCCTCTGTCCCCAGGTTGTGCTTGACTTGGACCTTTAGGTTCCTATGAACTAGCAGGCATAACAACTATCTCATTGATTGCTACTCCTTGTGGTGTTGTACTTGAATTGAAAGACCCTAGGACTACATTTCTGATTTCAGGAACCCTTAACAAATCAAAGGCAAAGAGACTCACCTTTACTTTCTTGAGTTCTTCAGTTACATATTCACCTAATTGTCCCACATTCATGTCAGTGTGGGTCTCCTTGGAATGACCAACATGCTTATCCTTTGTTGCATCGGCATTGCTTCCTTTTGACATATCAGGTTGTCCTCCTTTGCAAAGTATTGTGTTGGAACTTGAGGATAAGATGGATTATTGTTGGCATGTGGGTCTGGTGGAGTGGTAAATTTTTTTGGAGGAATAGATGTGGTAAATGGGCCTCGAGCTTGTGGGTTCCTGTTAGGCCTATTCCTCAAATCATACTTTCTTGTAGGTTGTTGAAACATTTGTACTTCTTCAAGATCAACTTCTTCTTCATCTAAGGGACTATTATCATTCTAAGTTTCTTCATTAAATAACTAATATATTTCATCTTCATTGAGCACTTCTTCAACCTTCTCATTCTTGCTACTTGACTCCTCTTTTGGTTCATTCTCTTCATCCCTCAGGAAAGGAGCATGATTCAACACAAAAATTAGGGAATCATACGGATTTGAGGGTACCAACTCTCAACCAGTGGAGTTGTTTTCAACTTCATACTGAAAGATGGAAGCATCAGTTTGAAATTCAGGACAATCAAGCTCAAAGTGTTGACTTTTCTTGTGAAGATGACACCACCCTGACAAAGCTATTTCAGCTAGATATACTTCACTTGGAGGTTTCTCTTGATTGGAAGGTTAGTCTAGTGGAGTGGGGACTCCTCTATTATTAGGCCCAGTATTCCATGGCCTAATCTTCCTAGGTAGTTGTCTCCTTTCAAAACCTTGTCCACTTTGTTTTCCTCTATCAAAGTTTTGACCATAACCTTGGCCTCTTTCAAAATTCTGATTTATGTCAGAGTGCTTCCCTCATTCAACATCCTGATTCTCCTTGTTGTAATTTGATTGCATGCTCCCATGAGCAGCTTGGAGTTGGCTATTTTGGCTCCTCAAGTACGTTACCTCCATATTTAGCTTCACTTGCTTGGTTAGATCATCTAACCTTTCCTTATCAGGATTACCATAAGGAACTTAATTCACATTGTTTGGAGGGTATCTTGACACTACTCCGGGACCCACAGACTAATTAAAAACTTTTGAGTTATGTAAATATGTAGGGAAACTAGCTCGCAGTTGTGGATAAAGGGGTTGATTGACACCCTACTATAGATAACTGGGTATTGGGTGAGTCTGACTTATTGAATGACTTGGGTGTGGAACCAAAGGAAAAGGTGGAATGGGATTCATAATGGGGGTGTGATTAGTTAGTGCCTGGTTAAGAGCTTGGACTTGTCCAAGGTGAGTAGCTGATCCCAGAGACAATAGGGGTCCTGACAAGTGTTGTCTCAAATCAGTACTAACCTTAATAGCCTCTGTATATGCAGTGATCAGGATAGTTGGGGGATTAGTTCTCCACTTAAGGAAGGTGGATGTAAGACTATCTAGGGCCTCAAAATAGACTTCTAAGGTAGTGGCATCATCCATAGCGTAAGGTGTCTGCAATTGAGTGTATGTATGATGGAACCTATTATTGAATAATCCTATGGGCTCATTGAATTCTCTCTTAACTCCGGTAAACTGCATGTAGAGCTCATTGGCACTGATGGGAATTTTAAACTTCTACAAAAAGGCTATCTCAAGTTCTACCCAATTATGGATGGATACAATAGGCAAGTGGTTATACCAGTAAAAATCCTCATCTCCCAGAGAGTAAGGGAAAATCCTACATGAAATGTCTTCATGATTAATCCCTCTATCCTTCAGATAGGTTTGATAAATCCTAATATGCTCCTCTGCTATTCTATTAGGATCACTCATGTGAAACTTAGAGCAGAAATGTTTAGGGTTCTTGGGCATGACATTGTAGTTGTTGAAAGATAGAGGTGATGGGTTGTTTTCCAAGAAAGCCATCGGTGGAGGTGGAGGTGGTAAAGGCTAAGTGATGACTGGTTGGGATTGTTGAATGGAATCAGCCTTATAATTGGATGAAGATGAGGTGGATGAGGGTGAAGATGGTGGGAATAATGAATTGGATGATGACTCCTCCCTTCTTCTAGTCCTTCTTGACCTAGTTGGAGGTGTCATTTCTTGAAACTCTTCTTCTTCTCCTAGGGTAGATCGGGTTCTCCTTCTAAGTCTCTTAGGAGAAAGGGCATTCAGAAAACACTCCAGCTTACTTATTCAGACCCTCCTTCTAGTGCCAATCTTGTTGATGGTGTTTTCTGCACAACCACAACTCAGATAGAATATAGTATTCTATCTCTCTTGAAAGGTTGATCTCTATTAGAAAAGAGATAACCCCAAGGTCTCTCGGGTGTCAAGTCAAGACAATGTAGTGCAACCACTTAGTGATAAATGTGAAAATTCTGGTAATCACAAAGGGACCTTATGAAATAAATGTTGGAGACTCTAAACTTATCAGATTTTGCAACAGGGTGATACTTGAGTTCCTACTTTAACCACAGTTCAAAGAAATAGCAAAAGGTAAGGGTTCCAGAAATCCTAAAATTAATATTACTCCTAAGATCAACAATACCAATGAAGAAATACTTGGAATGGACCAATCCCTTTAAAACTACTTTCTGTTTAACCCAAGTTATACCTGCAATCTCATAGAAAAGTGCAATCTTCTAAGGAATTAAAGATTTTGAGATCATGGGCATTCATTCAATAAAACTAAATAAATGCCACAATTAAACTATGCACATCAATAAAAGGTACAAGTTGACCTTGCATAATAGTACCACAATCAAGAAGCTACCCAAAGTATGAACCAGAGATTGCTACAACACTCCAAGCATTAAATCTCAAGCACCATTAAATTACTTATTCTAAAACTAAAATACATTTAGATATTTCCAAGCAATTTTGAAGATAGAATAAGTACCATGCAAGACAAATCAATCCAAAGAAGACACCAATAACAACACAATGTCTTCACTTGTATTAAATCACCAGTAATAGCAATAATTCTGATGTTTTGTATTATAGCACTTGCTTGGGATATGACTATCTCCTAATTCTAACTTCCTAGCATACTTGCTATCTACTTACAAGATCTAGTCTTCTAGCTTCGAACCAACTGTTTAACAACTTTTCTAACCCTTTCAAATGAGGTGAAATGCCATACTTATAGAAATCTTTCCCATGCTGGCCCGAGCTAGGGTTGTAGAGAAATTTTTCCACCAACCCAATCATCCTAGACAACCTACAATAAATCACCATCCTACAATGAATGCATGAGGCACCCCTTCAAATTGGCCTAGGATCTCCACAAATCCCAATTCAGATTGATCAAATACCACAGGTCTCCTCACCATTAATGTCTCACTAGCGTGAAGTAGAAGAAGGGTAACACATGCATCATATGAGTGTGAATACAAGTCACCATCCAATCAGCCGAGTTGGGCCTCAAGCGCATCGACCCAGCCATGCACAAGCGAGTTTCACTTGCCCACAACCAGAAAATGTACCTAGTTGCAATATCGCAAATCCCATAACATCTTCAAAGTACATCCACTTCTTCCCTCGATAGAAAAAAATTTCTTGATCCAACCTGCATTCAAAATGACCACCATTAGCATTCATTCTAGCATCAAAATCTGTGTTAATCAATCATAAACAACATGCTAATCATCAGAGAGATCCAAAAAAGCCACCAGAATCAATTAAAACTTCATTAAAGAAGCCCTATCAAAGTTTAGGATTTTCACCCTTCCACGAAATTCAAGTCAGGAAGAAATTTTGAGAAATTTCAGGCCAGGCGGATTTTAGCGAGGGAAGCACAGAAATCACCAAAAGGCCAATCACTCATCAGTCAAAACTCCAGGAATTTCTGCACATATCATCAAATCATCCAAATCCATCATGAAATGCAAAACCATTAACAATTAGGCCATGAATCCTCTAAGTTCTTGACAAATAATAGATTTCAAAAAAATCTGATAGGGATGGAAATTGTTGAAACCAACAATACTTAACATACTCCGAGACAACGAAGGAGGAAAGGATTTTTGGCTTTTCTAAAGGCAATGGATTCTTACGAAGTCAACACAATTTGCGTGCCATTGATTGACAATTCAACCTTCTGATGCCCCCAAAACAAACAAAACCACGCTACCGCGAGCTAGGCATTCGACCATCGAGGTAGTGCAGTAAACTGTAGCACTGCAAGCCAAGCACAAAGCCCCCACAGTATGACGGTGAACCGCACAACCATGACCAGGCTCAGAGACACTCGTGGCATCGAGGTAAACCACGCTACTACACCAGATGGACCAACCTCGCGCAACTGCGCTGTCGACTAAAGACTCCCTCGATAAGGCAAGACCATCGTGCTATCACGACGGGAATGAAAGCCCCCCGCAGTAAGGTTGTACCACCACCCAATTGCAGCCCAGACCCAAAGCCCTCGTGGTATCGATGTTAGCAACCCCAAGGACACAAACCGGGGAAACAAAGGAGTGAAGGAAAAGTTAGAAAAAACTAGGGAAGACGAAAATTTGTGAAGCATAAAAATCCCCGAAGACATCACATAACTAGCTCCATTGGGTTTTCCAGGCAACTGGGGAAATCTGCGTGAAGGGAAAATTCCCAAAAAAAGGGAAAAACCCAAAATTGTCCAAAAGACTTAGAATTTTCAAAGTGTTAGCATAATAGGAGCATTTTACAAGCAAGATATGCATCAAGTAACATTGCAAGGTAGCACAAAACCAAGACCAAAGGACCAAAGTACCCAAAAGCCAAAAAACTCAAGATTTTCAAAGATAAGCTCAAAAAAAGGGCAAGGCCATAGAAAAGAGCCAAAAGGCCAGGCAAAAAAGGGTCCCTACTTTCAGTGGGACATGTGTGTGAAACTGCACAACAAGTTCTAGCCTTTCTCAATATTTTAAACAACACATAAATAAATATATCAATTTTTTTATGCCAAATTATCAATTTTCGCTCATCAACCTATTATCTTTACCATGCCCAAAGCTAAATTATGAATTTCATTATAGATACTTTCTTACAATATTATAAATGAATTTTCACAAACTCGCACATTTTATTTCCATAAAAATGTTTCGCAAAATTTATTTCTATGTAGTGATATTTGACAATGTAGAAAATTGTACGCTCTTGAAAGCAATGCAATTTCACACTTAATTTGGACCTATTTTGACACCCTTGCATTAATTACCCTTTAAAATCATCATTAATAGGCCCCTAAGACCAATTACTTTAGATCTCGAGGCTTATTTCAATTAAAAACCTGATAAAATCATTTAAAACATCCAAAATCTCAAAAACCCACCTCAAAAAGCTAGGGTGGGACTCATTTGCCACCTTAAGAAAATGAGTCCCCCTAGGTGGGACACATTCACCACCTTGTGCAAATGTGGGGCTTTTTTCAAATTTGAGCGGGAAAATCACCTTTCTAATTCAAATTTTTGGGTGTTGTCAACCTTTGAGATCTAAATAATGGTAAATTAGGTGTTAATGCCTATATAAGAAAGTTTCTAATTCATTTTTTCTCATCTAGCTAATCTATGCACGCATTCTCAAGAGTAATTTTTAAGATCTAGGCATTTAAGAGTTTTCACAAGAGCATTCAAGAGCAAGTAATCAACAAAGTTGAAGCTTTGGAGTGGCATTAAAGTGTTTTTGAAGGTCTTCAAGCTCACTTTCATTTAAGATCTAGCATTATTAAGGGTTGATCATGGTTGTCTACGGTGAATCATGATGGATTCTAGGTTGGGAAAATGTAACTAGCCATCAAGCCAAGTATAAGGATGTGTCTCCTAAGTGATTCCATCCTCCATTATCACTCTACTTTCAACCTAAGGAAGTTACAAGCATCATTAAGGCTCATTTGGGTGATTAGGGATCTCTCAAAGTGATTCATCCATCTTCATGTTTCCATTCATGCATCATATTCTTACACATTAGAATAGGATTGCATGGTGTTTCAGATTTATTAGTCTTAGAATCACTTAAGGATAGGGTTTACATTCCCATTTACATGCATGTTTCATTATTTCTATCAAGGTTTAATTACTAAACTGGGGGCTTGACCGAGGCAAACCCCCCATAAGCAAATCAAGTTATATTCTATTTTGCAGTTTTTTTTGCAAATTCAAATCCAAAATTCAATTTTGAAGGAAACAATAAGTGTTGAAGTGTAGATCGGAACTTTAAATCCCTGAAAAAGTAGAATGAGACTAATTCACCCAAGGTGGAAAATGAGCCCCACTGTGGGTGTTTTCTAGAACTGTTTGTAAATTAGGATACCCTTTTCCCAAAACAAGTTCTTGTGCAAAAATACAGATCTAGGACTAATTCTCCTAGATTGGCGAATGAGTCCTAGTTGGTCAATAAGTCAAATTTTCCAACAATTCAGAGCTTCAATCAGTCATTCAGAGATTTCTAGGTGCACACCATTCATCTTACTACTTTTTGTTAAGTTTCATTTACTTTTCTAGGTCATTTTGTAGTTCATTGCACTGAATTAGGGTTGTGTTTCATCTTGCATTTCATTTATCTTTTCAAGTCTAAATTTGGTGGTTAACCCCTTATTAACTTATATTCAACCCCTAGAACAACCTCTTGCAATATCTCTTTCCCCATTGCATTGATATCTCAAGGGTTTGTTCTTGAGTGAAACTTAGTGAAGATTGTTCTTCTTCTAGGTTCTAAACCCTAGAAACAAAGCAAAACAATTTTCCACCTTTCATTTTGGTGAACCTACATTTAGAACATCATAATTTTGATTTGGAGTGCATTATCATCCTATTTCTTGCTCACATTAGGATTTGTATTACTTAATTTGTATTCTAGGGTTTCAAATTTTGCATTAGTGTAATCTCATATAGCTTGCATTTTTCCATCTCATTTCATTAAAAATCAAATGAAATCTGCATTTTCATCTAAGATACAAATCATAAAACATACAAAAACATAAAATACAACTAAAATTTTCTAAAAAAAATTGAAAAAAAATCTCATTGGGACTCATTTGCCATCTTGGGCGAATCAGTCCCAGTGTAGATTCTACACTGTATTTTCTATCATTTAAATCTATGTTTCTAAGTTTCTATTTTCTACTATTGCCTTTCTATTTCAGTTTGCATACTTTATCTTACACTCAAATTATTAGAAGTAGCATAATTTACATTCATTGCAATTGTGGATAGAATTAGATTCTTACACTTTTCATTTTCAGTATTAGTTCATAGTTCAATTCGATTAGATTACATTAGACATACATTAGAAAAAAGAAACCAAAAACAAGATCAAACACCTAAACCACTTGGAGAAAGTATGGTTATTTGACTATGTCAAATCTCTCTTTCCAAGCTAACCTAACCCTCAAGCCTTTTAGTAGTGATGACTTTGATATGTTAGATGAAGACCTTGAGGATTTCATCTCACAAAGTTCATCCACTAAGGCTTGTTATGAAGAACCAAAACCAAGAGAAGTTAATGTAATTCAACCTCAATTTATCCTTTACCCGCCTTCACACAAACCTCAACCTAAAAATAAGCCAAAATTTACTCTTTACCCACCTAAGAACAATGTTTTGCATCAATCAAATAATGATACCATTGCTCATACATGCAACACTCAAAACATTCTGCAACCAAATCTGACAACCTTACCTTTGCCTAATTCCATTTTTCCTAGTGATCCTCATTTAACTTCACATAGTGGGAAGGAGTATGATCTTGTGGAACAACTTAAAAATACTCTCGTAAAGACATCCCTATAGGACCTACTTCAAAATTCACTTAATTATCACACCATTCTTCAAACATCCTTACAAAAATTAGTGGTTCCTCTCGGTACAAATGCAAATGATGTAGCATCTCTAATACAAGGAATGACTACAACTAATGTAGACATCACCTTTCACCAACATGAGCTCCCTCCCTTGGATATGATAAAGGGAAATGATGCCTTCATGATAATAGTTGAATACAATAAAACATGAACAAAAAGAACCCTTTTTTATAATGGCTCAACCCTTAATGTGTTCAGTGTGAAACTTTTATAAATATTGTATGTGGACAAATGAAAAATTGAACCTAAATCCTATTGATTTGAGGATTTGACAATGTAGGAAAGAAACCACTCAATGTGATTACTTTACCTATTACAGTTGGAAAGGAAACCTTGCAGACCCCTATTCATGTAATGCCCAATAATATTTCATATAATCTTATTTTAGGAAGACCATGGATTCATGAGATGCATGTGGTGCCTTCGACTCTTCATCGTATCATGAAATATGTCTATAACAACAAGGTATACCACACTGAAATAGACCTCAAGACTGAGAGTTGTTTACAAGTTAAAAAAGGAATGACAAGTCCTCTAAGAACATTAATTCCAACATCAAACATAGAACCTATAAAAGAAGAGAAACAGGAAACAAAAATATGGTGCAGGGGCACCAAAATAGTTTAAATTTGCAAGTCTTGTAAATGTGGCTAATTTTTATTTTGTGATAGTTTTTTATTGTTGAGTCATTTTTTAAGGTCAATAAGGTCATAATAGACCATCCAATATGTAATTAGGGGTTAATGAGTTTATTCTGTCATATTTTTGCAAAATTGTCAAAAGTGCAATATTGAAAAGTTGCAAAAATGCTCAAAATGGGAATACCAATGGTCAAGTTGGTTCAAATGGAGGTTGAGATGGTTTGAGTCGGTGGAGAATTTTTTTTCTTGATGTGAAAAGTTTAAATTCTTGATGTATGGTCAATTGGAAGGGGGGTTACTCATTTTGAATAAGAAATCAATCAAAAACATTAAAATTTATGTGTACTCTCTACAAAAATTACTGCTCTCTTACTCTATATAGTCCCGTACAACTTTTCTTCAATCCAAATTGCATCTGATTTGAAGGATATATGTGTTAAATTTATTTTGGCTTTGGAGTGAAGAGATTTTATTGACAAATAACTGTAGGTGGGTCTATATAGTCAAACTTAAGGGTTTGTTGATATAAAAATGTGATTATGGCCCATTCTACTTACTGTACCTCCTATATATGAGTGGAATGGGCCCAATAAGGTATGAATAGGTTATTTAATGGTTTTTGTGAGAAGGGGAGGCCATTTGGGGTTTGAGCATGATGCCCTAGTTATCAAAATTTGAGTGTTTTGGGTGAAAAGTGTTAGTTAGAAGTAGGAAATTGAGGAAAACTCTTGGGGCAGAAAAATCTAAAGGTTTCTTAAGCATAGGCAGACCTAATGGAGCATGGTTGATGCATTGGCAAGGTAATTTAAGGTGTGGAGATAATATTTTTAGTAAAACCTCCCTAAAAAAAACATAAATGAGGGTTATGTAATAAGAGGACTTAGTGAGCGGTAATTTGGCTAAAAGTTGTAAATTTGGAGGTTTTATGGACTGGTAAATTATTTTCCATAGGTATTTTGGGTTGGAAGATTTTTTAGAGGAGATTTGCTTTGTAAATTAGGCCTATTTGGCTTAAGGGGACATCGTAGAAGCATCAGTTTGAGGGATTTATTCCAAAGGAGTCATAGGAGATCTTGGAATATGTCTTTACATGGATTAATGGGTGTCTGAAATACCTTGGGGTTTGTGAGTTTGAGTTGCCTCTTGTAAGATATGAAGGGAAAACTAGGTCTACAGACCTATAAGTGAAACTAGATGAATTTATGAAGAGTTGATGAGTTAGGTTTTTAAGGGTGGAAAAGTTGTTTCAAAAGGCTTGAATTGTGATTGTAGGTTTATTTCTCCCTTGCTCTACATCAATTGGTATCATAGCTTAGGAATTAGATCATTGGAAGGTGAAAATTTGAAGTTGGGAAGAGTGGAATTTGAAGAGACAAGATGCCTCCTAAGAACAGTGGAACTACTAGAGAATTGCAGGAGTTAAGAGAGAGACATGATAATTTTTTGGAGTCTCATAAAAAAAAATTAGCCAGGCTTTCTACCCTGGAGTCAAATAAAATAAGAGGCCTGGATTTGGGAGATGCAAGTGATGAAGATGAAGAAGAGTTTCAAGAAGTAGAGAATGAGGAAGAGCAGTTGGACCCTGAGGAGCAGAGAATAACAAGGCTATTAAAAGTAGTCAAAGATGATAAACATAAGGTGAAAGTTGATTTTCCTATATATGGAGGGATTTTAAATGATGAAGAGCTTCTAGATTGGATTGCATCTATGGACAATCACTTTGAATGTGAAGATGTTCCTGATGAGAAGAAGGTCAAGACAACAAAGACAAAACTCAAGGGACATGCATTATTATGGTCGGACTATGAACAAGTTGAGAGGAGAAAGAAAGGGAAGACAAAGATAGTTTCTTGGGACAAGATGGTTGCTAAACTCAAAGGTAAGTTTCTTCCTAAAGATTATGAAGTTCAATTGTATAAGAAACTCCAAGGTTTGAAGAAAAAGGATTTAGATGTTAAGACCTATATTAATGAATTCTATAAGTTGAGCATAAGATCAGGTAGAATGGAAGATGAGGTTGAAAAGGTGGATAGATACCTTGGTGGGATTATATTTAACATTCAAGATGAATTAGTTGTGGAAAATCCAAGGACAGTTAAATAATATTTTCATTTGGCTATTAGAGTGGAAGGGAAGACTAAAAGAAGACAAGACAAGACCATTAGAGCAAGAGGCAACAATAAGAGAGGAAGAGGATCATTTCCTACATCAAAACAGTCCTATGAAGAACAAGAAGATGCAAAAAAAGGTAAGGAGAAAGTTGTTTATTCTAGAGGTGGTTTTAGAGGCATATTTGGTGGAGGTATAAGTGCAAACACATTCTCAAGAAGATGCTACAATTGTAATCAGTTTGGGCATCCAACATTTAAGTGTCATGAAAGATAAGGTTCTACTTCAAGTGGTGGTGAAAGGAGGGGTGAAAAGCGAGTACAGTTGGTGCAAGAAGATGGAGATGAGAGTGTAAACTCTCCAATGCTATATGATACTCTAGAAGTTGGTGAGTCATTGATGGTGAGAAGACAACTTCTAAAGGTATCCAAGGAGAAGGAATCAACACAAAGGAGGACATTGTTCAAAACCACATGCAAATGCAAAGGTACGGTATGCAAAATTGTAGTAGATTTAGGTTCCACTAATAATATGGTGTCTAATGAAATGGTAGATAAGTTGAATTTGGAGAAGATTCCTCATGCAACACCATATAAGGTATCTTGGTTGAATGATGATTAGTCCATTTTGGTTAGTCAACAAGCTTTAGTTGAGTTTCAAATTGGTGGATATAAGGATAAAGTTCTTTGTAATGTTTTTCCAATGAGTTGTTGTCATTTATTACTTGGAAGACCCTGGCAGTTTGATAGACATGCCATTTATGATGGGAGAGCCAATACATATCAGATTGAGAAGGATGGGAATGCTTTTACATTGACTCCATTGGTTGAATATGTGAAGGAACACAACAAGTCAACAAAATTCATCATGTTTGGCAAGGAGTATATAAAGGTTGAGGAAGACAAAAACATAGTGTGTGTAGCCACTATAAAGGAAGAGGATGATAAGACAACAAGTGCGAGGAATACTTTAGTATTGGGATGATAAGGTAATGGGAAGATGTCAAATACAGACCTAGAGAATGTCAAGGATGAATTGTTAGGTGGAGTGAAAAATTGCTTAAAAGGGCATGATAACATCATCATGGGGACAATACTTTGATTTGTGGTTTCAAAGGAGGTGGAGAGGTAGTCTAATACTATCAAAATAGAGGTTGGAAAGTTTGATGGTACAATGGTATTTGGGGTAGAAAGTTCAGGGACAGTGATGAAGGAAAAAGGTGGAATGAAACAAGATGGGTGGAAGGGACAAGTGAATCAGTTTGAGCATGTTTCAAGAGTGAAAGAAGGGAAAGTCAAAGGAAAGGTTGATAGAGGTCAGTTTGTAGATGCAATGGAAATTTTTGCATTAGTTTCAGATGGTGGAAAGTTCAGAGTACATACAATAGGACAGTTTGCAAAGATGGAGCACTATACAAGTGGCAACAAGTTCAAGGACAATGCACATCAAAAACTATTTGAATCAGTGGAAAGGTTTAATTGATGAAATATTTTTAATAGGTAAGAGGTATGGATTATTCAAGGGTGGACAAGCTACAACACAGTTTCCAAGGGACTTGGAAATTCAAGGTCGGGTGTATGGTGCAAGGGAACCAAAATAGTTTAAATTTGCAAGTCTTGTAAATGTGGTTAATTTTGATGTTGTGATAGGTTTTTCTTGTTGAGTCATGTTTTAAGGTCAATAAGGTCATAATAGACCATCCAATAAGTAATTATGGGTTATTGAGTTTATTTTGTCATATTATTACAAAATTGTCAAAAGTGCAATATTGAAAAGATGTAAAAATGCTCAAAATGGGAATACCAATAGTCAAGTTGGTTCAAATGGAAGTTGAGATGGTTTGATTCAGTGGGGTAGTTGTTTTATTGATGTAAAAAGTTTAAATTCTTGATGTATGGTTGATTGGAAGGGGGGTTACTCATTTTGAAGAAGAAATCAATCAAAAACGTTATTTTTTTGTGTATTCTCTACAAAAATTGCTGCTCTCTTACTCTATACAGTCTCGTACAACTTGTATTCAATCCAAATTGCATATGATTTGAAGGAGATATGTGTTATATTCTTTTTGGCTTTGGAGTGAAGAGATTTCATTATGTTTTAAGAATTTTATTGACAAATAACTATAGGTGGGTTTGGACAATCAAACTTAAGGGTTTGTTGATATAAAAATGTGATTATGGCCAATTCCACTGATTGTACCTCGTTTATCTGAGTGGAATGGGCCCAATAAGGTAGGAATAGGTGATTTAATGGTTTTTGTGAGCATGGGAGGCCATTTGGGGTTTGGGCATGATACCCTAGTTATCAAAATTTGAGTGTTTTGGGTGGAAAGTGTTGGTTAGAAGTAGGAAATTGAGGAAAACTCTTGGGGAAGAAAAATCTAAAGGTTTCTTAAGCATAAACAAACCTAATGGAGCATTTTTTATGCATTGGCAAGGTGAGTTAAGGCATGGAGATAATATTTTCAGTAAACCCTCCCTAAAACAAGCATAAATGAGGGTTATGTAATAAGAGGACTTAGTGAGTGATACTTTGGCTAAAATTTGTAAATTTGGAGGTTTTATGGACTGGTAAATGACTGTCCATAGGTATTGGGGGTTGGTAGATTTTTTAGAGGAGATTTTCTTTGTAAATTAGGCATGTTTGGCTTAAGGAGACAACGTAGAAGTATCAGTTTGAGGGATTTGTTCCAAAGGAGTCATAGGAGATCTTGGAATATGTCTTTAAATAGATTAATGGGTGTCTAAAACACCTTGGGGTTTGTGAGTTTGAGTTGCCTCTTGTAAGATATAAAGGGAAAACTAGGTCTATAGACCTACAAGTGAAACTAGATAAATTTGTGAAGAGTTGATGAGTTAGGTTTTTAAGGGTGGAAAAGTTGTTTCAAAAGGCTTGAATTGTGATTGTAGGTTGATTGTCCCCTACTCTACACCAAAATACTATCAAAATTATTTTATGATGATTAGGGATTTTTGGAATTCACACTCTCATTTATGGGAGAATACATAATCACAAGAAACAAAGATGAAAAACAAAAGTAACCATTGGTCATGTCAATGTAGAACTCAGAAGAACAATCAAAAGCATCTACCTCATCCACTTTAGAAGAATACACAAGTTACACAATAAACTTTGATGAGATATATTATCAACAGCCACCAAACCCGAAAGAAATGGAAAGACTTTATGGGAGAGGTTATAAACTTATGAAGCAATTGTGTTATAGTGGTAAAGGATGTGGAAAGAAAGAACAAGGCATTCGCGTTCCTATGGATCCTAACACACAAGAAACAAAAAATGGTTTGGTATACTATCCTTCAAAGATAACACAAACAAGTAAAATAACTTCATTAAACATCAACACCATCATGTGTAAACCTAAAATCAATCTCACCTTGAAACATCCCAAATTGGTTGATATGAATTTTAAACCATCATGGGAATACTTTGAAGATGATGAAGCCTTCAAAAAAATTCTAGGAGTTTATGATGAACCATCTACTCCTCAAAAGAAAAAGGTTACATGTGCTATGATTAGCACCAAACAAAAAGATGTAGAAGAGGAAAGTAATGAGATATACATGAGTAAAGAAGAATACAACCCTGAATTTCCAAATCCGAGTGCACTTCCTCTAAGAGATACAATTTGCATACCAATGGAAATCAATGATAAGGATACAGTAATTAAGATAGGAAAGTGCCTTAATGATGAAGAACAAGAAGATCACACAATCTTACTCCATGACTTTCCTGAACTTTTTTTTTGGAAATATTCAGATATACTAGGAATTGATGCTAAGATAGTGACACACAACATAGTCCTTGCTAAAAATGCTAGCCGGTTAGACAAAAAATACAAAAGATGAATCCTAAGATAGCCATGCTAGTTAAAGGAGAGATTGAAAAACTCCTTGAGGCTGGTTTCATAAGACCTATAGATTATTCTCCTTGGATCTCAAACATTGTTGTAGTCGCAAAACTTAAAAATCGTATTAGGATGTGTATGGATTTTCGTGATTTGAATAAATCATCTTTAAAAGGTGATCCCCTTCCTAATATTGACATGATAGTAGGCTCAACTATGGGACATGCCTTTTTTTCATTCATGGATGGATTTTTTGGGTACAATCAAATCTTTATAAATCCTCAAGATCAATACAAAACATCATTTACAACAGCTTGGGGAAAATTTTGTTGGGTCATGATGCCTTTTGGATTGAAGAATGTGGGCTTAACATATCAACAAGCTATGACATTAATATTTCACAATTACATACATAAGATTTTGGAAGACTATGTTGATGATATTCTAGCCAAATCTTTAACAAGACAAGACAATGTGAATATCCTCCGAAAAATCTTTGAGCGAATGCAAAAATATAACATGAGATTTAATCCAAAAAATGTGTCTTTGGTGTAGATAGTGGAAAAGTTCTAGGTTTTATCATATCTCATTGAGGCATCGAGGTGGACACGAAGAAAATTGATGCTATAGTTAACACGCCACCTCCTAAAAATATCTCTCAATTGTGCACATTACACGAAAGAATTCAAGCTATCCATCATTTTGTAGCATCTTTAGTCGATCAAAATATTACCATTTACACATCTCCTCAAGAAGGATGTGTACTTTTATTGGAACGAGGATTGTAAACAATATTTTGAGAGTTTGAAGGATTACCTTGCAACTCCACCTATTTTATAACCCGCTATGCAAAACAAACTATTCCTCCTTTACAAAGCCGCATCAACCCATGCTCTCACAGCATTGTTGGCTCAACAAGACAAAAATGGTAAAGAGCATCTTGTTTATTACATTAGCCAAACTTTAATTGATTATGAGAAATGATACACAACAATATAAAAACAATGTTTGGCCCTTGTATTCACTACAAGTAAACTAAGACATTACTTACTGAATGCAAAAATACATGTGATGATGAAATTTGATCCTCTAAAACATCTTTTCAATAAAACGGATCTATCAAGATGCTTGGCTAAATGGGTTATGCTGTTAAAAAATTTTTACCTTAAGTTTGTTTCACAAAAATCAATTAAAGGACAAGCCTTAATCGAACACTTAGCAGACTCTTCCTCACCCCTAAAATTACCTAATGTAGAAACGTTCCCTGATGAGAATGTGTGGACTATTCAGAAATATGATGCAACATGGGAATTATACTTTAATGGATCCAAGTGTAGAATAGGCTCCGAAACTGGGGTTATAATAGTTCCACCTAGAGGAAATCATATTCCCTTATCATACCACTTAAACTTCCTGTGCACCAACAACACAATGGAATATGAAGAATTAATTGTTGGTTTGCACACTACTTTAGCTTTAGGAGTTCAAAATATCAAGATATTCGGGGTTTCACAATTAGTCATTAGACAAATAAATGGGACATATCAAGTAAAGCATGACAAGTTATCGAAATACAAGGATCTCACGATGAATTTTTTAGAGAAGTTTGAATCATTTACCATTAACAACATCCCACGAAAGGAAAATTGGCATATGGATGCAATGGAAAGTGCAGCTTCTCTTATATCACCTCAAGATCCTTCAAAGGATTTCACATTTATTGTTCATCCAATCATGAAACCATCAATTGAGTTCAAAGCCAAAGAAGTGTTAACAACTATGGAAGGCTCTAGTGAATGGTATACCCCAATATTTAATTATTTAAAAGAAGCTACACTTCCTAAGCCGACAACTTAAAATAATCGAGATCATCTTCACAAACTTGCAACTAAGTATATAATTATTGCCAACATATTATATAGAAGATCATTTAACGACCTTTTACTTAGATGTCTTAAAGAATCATAAATCCCCATAGCCCTTGAGGAATCTCATGTAGGTGCCTATGAAGGTAATTTTGGAGGAAGGTCATTAGTTCAAAAACTCGTTTGCATGGGATATTACTAGAGAAATATGGAAAAAGATTGATTTGAATATGTGAAGAGATGTCACAAATGTCAAGAACATAGAAAATTGATTTGTGCTCGAGCCCAAATTCCTATTTGGCCATTCTAAGTATTGGGACTGGATCTGATTGGAAAAATCTCACCACCTTCCTCTGCTAGACATACTTTAATAATCACCGAAATAGATTATTTCACAAAAGGGGTAGAAGCTATTTCTCTTCAATCAAAAACTATTGTTGTGATATGTCATTTCATATTGGAACACATTATTGCTCGATTTGGACTTCCTTCCATATTGATTTCAGACAATGGGACACCATTTAAGAATAATGACATGAAGAAATTCCTAGAAACATTTAACATCCAACATCACTTTTCAACACCTTATTACCCGCAATCTAATGGCCAACTGAATCAACTAATAAGGCTCTCGAAAAAATCCTAAGGAAGACAATAAATAAACACAATAAGGATTGGGGCACACAATTGACATATGCATTATGGGCTTACCATACTAGTATAAGAAAATCCACTGGGACCACTCCCTATAACCTTGTTTATGGTACCGAGGTGATTATTCCCCTGGAGTTAGAAATCCCTATACTAAGGATTTCTCTTCAAGGTCTTATTGGTGACAACACTTATAAAGAACAATGATTGCACCGGCTTGAGATGCTTGATGAACAATGCATTAACACTCTTGAGCATCTCCAAGCTTATGCTAGAAAATTGCAACGTAGTTATAGTGATCATGTCATCCCTTGTGTGTTCAATAAAGGTAATTTGGTCTTATTCAAAAATCAATGTAATGTTAATTTTGACCTGACTGAAAAAGGAAAAATTAGTCCTAATTGGTTAGGACTTTATATAATTAATGAATGTTATAGGTTTGGTGCATACACGTTAACAAAAATGGATGGTACACCTCTCAAAGAACCTATTAATTCCACATATCTACATCGATACTATGTCTAACGAACTTGAATAGTGTGAATGATAAAGAAGTGATGTTAGAGTTAGTATATGATTGTCTATATGCTCTCGCATTGCTTCATTCTTGACAAACAATTATTTGTGTGTCTTGAATACTAAGGTTATTATTTAAATTAACTTTTATATGGTTACTTTAGATTTCATGATATTCAAGATAATCTTGTGTGTGTTATGTTATATTAGATCCTTATATACAGTTAATGTTCTTTAATTAGATCATAGGTGCATTTAATTTAGCATAACATACTGAATCATAATGTTGCATATAAGAGAAACTAGAATACACTTTAATTAGATCACATAAAACATGTTAAATCATGGAGACAGTCATTGAATAGTCTTACAAAGATTATTTAATTAATCACATTGTCATTAAACATTAAAAACATAAACACAAGTAATAAAACATCAAATTCTTATATATATATATCAAAGGTTTGTGTACATGTCATCAATATATACAATGCTAATGAGGTTTGTGACTACTAAATCCCTAAGGATCTAGTACTCACATCTATCTAGTGGAATTCTATAAGGAGATAGTGTTATGTGATAGTGATCACAATCCGTCGAGTGTACTAAGAGAAAAATGTAAGCCCCGTACCTATCCAAGGGCCTCCTAATGCTCCCTTGCTATCTGATCTCTCTCTTCCTATAGTCTAGCTACCTCTGACTATAGTCTCTCAAACTCTTTTGGGGTCTGAGATGACTGTGCATCCTGGGAAGTCTCGACTCGATGGGCGTACCTCCTAAGACTTGCATGTGTTTTCCATAGTCTAACGTACGACCCAAAAAACTTTGGATCCTACTCCATGATGGGTGGGTCACATAGTCTATATTAGTTTCCTCCTCGTCAACTAAAGGGGGAACTATCTCCACAGCCACCTGACAATAGAGATCATGAAGATCTCTCACAACTCCTATAAGATAGAATCCATAAATATAATCAATATGCATCATGATATATATATGTATACATAAAATTAAAGCATCAACACAATACATAAATAAAATATCATCACCTAGCTCTTTGGTAGGCTATGGGAAGCCAACCTCATTGTGTGAAGGGTAATTGGAGGACATGCTAGCCTCTCCATGGTTGTGAGAACTTGTTCCTACTACAAATTTTGATTATGATCGAGTAACATGAATGGGAGATGGCTCTCCCCACTCAGGACCAATTGGATCCTCATTTGTTGCCTCGTTGCCCTCACTCATTAACTGCTCCTCCTCCTCCTCCTCCTCATGTCCATGATAGTCAGGATCTGTATCCTCATCATACTCCTCCTCTATCACATCTATGAATATTTCTACAACCCTATAGTGTGTCTTCTCAATCTTGTCCTCCCCCCCATCTCCATGATCTAGGAGTGGCCTGGCATCACCTATCAGCTCATCCATTGGGAATACAAGATCCAGTTGTGATACTATCCACCACTCCTCATAGGCATCTATGGCATCGACATCATCAACATCGAAGACCAAAGGAATATCATGATCTGAGAACTCGAAGTCACTATAAACAATATCCTCAGTAGTGAACTATCTAGAATCACCAGGTCTTTGGGCACTCCATATTGATCTCCTAAAAAGGGTTGTTCCCTAGGTGCTATTTGGACCTGACCAAAATAACACATGATGCAATCATAGTAGAGATTTTGTACTATATAATCATGTCTGCCTATCAAGTACCTATCCATCTATAATCTCCTCATCTATTGAGTCTCGTTCAGCCATTGTAGCATAAGCTGGTAAGGTCTCCAAAGGATCTCCTCCTCATCCAGTCGATCGAATCAGAATCTCCAAAAATGTAAGTCACCATACTACCATAACTATTGCAATGGATAGTTGAAGGCGTGAGGATACCCTAAGGTTGTCGCGCATGGAAACCCTATAGGTCTAGTATGTGTGATATGCTCTAGGCAGCACACTTGCAGTTGCGTATAGTGTACCATGCTAGTGACCTTCTGAAATGAAAATTTTCCAAGATCATAATACAAATGTGCTAGGATGTTGTTCCCCCAGGCATACATGGTCCTATTCTCTGTCGTCCCCCGAATCATGTACTAGTCCTCCCTCTAAGTGTGCTCCCTGGCCGTCAGGGACAAGTACTAGTGCTATTATGAACATCATAATCCACACAATCAATGGGGCCTGTCAGTATAGTAGCATCGTTAGATCGATCCATGGCCTCACCATACCATCATGCACAAGACCTCCAAGTTAGTATTGCATGTCATAATTCATCTCTCGAAATGACCTCTCTGCTAGGAAACATACTCTCTCACCCCGAATCGAAACTCGAAGTATGTGATGTACATCCTATAGTGTAATGGTCATATTACCAGTAGGAAGATGAAACGTGCAAGTATTTGCATTCCATCGATCTGCTAATTTCATCAACATAGGATCATGGTACCTCATGCGTGGCATGAGGTACACCCAGTATACTCCTATAGTCTGCAAGATCTTTGTCTCCTCTACTGAAATAATGGGGACTAGGTCTTTGAGGCGGCTGATCTATCTACCACCTAGACGTTGTTGTGAATAGGTAGGAATCTAACAAAAAAACAAAAATTAGTCCTATAAGCATCCTCAAATCTTAAATCCTTACATCAACAATCAAAAAAGTATACTAAATTTGTTCTAGTGTACTCTCCTAAAGGTCCTAAACACTTTAAACCCTTTTTGGGACACTTCACAAAGAAACGAGACACTTTGTGAAAAAGTGGGACACTTCGCGAAAAAAAGGGACACTTTGCAAAAAATGGGAACACTTTGCGAAAAAAGGGGACGCTTTGTGAACTTTTTTCCAAGGCCCTAAATTAACCTAGAAATGTGTAGAAATCATAAAATAAATGTGTAAGAATAAAGAAAAGGTAGAAAAAATCAACTCACCTGATGATAATGCTCACCATGGGCCAGTTGATCTTGCAAGACGTCCAGTCTCGTAGGCTCATAGTCTCATTGGCTCAACATATTCAAGCACTCTTCAATCACTCTCAAGCTACAAGAAGGTAAATGACAATAGTTAAAATTTACTTCACTTTTTGCTCTTATATAAGTTAAATTAAGGGTTTTTACTATATTAGGGTTAAAAAGTACCTTTCATTCAAATAAACATAATGGATGCTAGAGAGCTCCATTTTTTACGTCGTTTGTTGCATTGGAATCGTGATTCCACCCTTGTTCTCATAAAATGTCTATCATAATGTAATATGGTACTTGGAAATACCCTATGATATGACTTGAGTTATTCAATATGGTTACCTTGATTCCACCTCTATAAAGCAAGTAGAATCAAGGGGGGAATACATATACCCTCGAATGTGATTTCTAGAAAGAAGTTAGATAAAAATATTTTTGGACAACTAATGAATTTTTGTTGCAGGATGTGGTTCCTAACATTGTGGTTTTGTAGATAGCTACAGTGGGGGCTTCATTTTCTTGTGTTATGATTAAACTTATACGTGTATCCTTATATGAAAAAATGTTATTTTTGGAGTCCTTTAGCTTGCATATGCACGTAGAGTCATATGGGTGCTAAAGTGGGGGCTAAATGTAGTGTAGAAAATTGTACACTTTTGAGAGTGATGCAATTTCACACTTAATTTGGACCTAGTTTGACACCCTTGCGTTAATTACCCTTTAAAATCATCATTAATAGGCCCCTAAGACCCATTATTTTAGATCTCAAGGCTTATTTCAGCTAAAAACCCAACAAAATCATTTAAAACATCAAAAATCCTGAAAACCCACCTCAAAAAGCTAGGGTGGGACTCATTTGCCACCTTGGATGAATGAGTCCTCCTAGGTGGTACCTATTCCACCTTGGGCGAATGAGTCTCATTTGGGGATTTTTTCAAATCTGAGTAAGAAAATCACCTTTCTAAATCAATTTTTTGGGTGTTGTCAACCTTTGAGATCTAAATAATGGTAAATTAGGTGTTAATGCCTATATAAGCAAGTTTCTATGTCATTTTTCTCATCTATCTAATCTATGCAAGCATTCTCAAGATCACTTTTCAAGATCTAGGCATTCAAGAGTCCTCACAAGAACATTCAAGAGCAAGTAATCAGCAAAGATGAAGCTTTGGAGCAACATTAAAGTGTTTTCATAGGTCTTAAAGATCACTTTCATTCAAGACCTAACATTGTTAAGGTTTGATCGTGGTTGTCTATGGTGAATCATGATGGATTCTAGGTTGGGGAGATGCAACTAGCCATCAAGCCAAGCCTAAGGACTTGTCTCCTAAGTGATTACATCCTCCATTATCATTCTATTTTCAACCTAAGGAAGGTACAAGCATTATTAAGACTCATTTGGGTGATCAGGGATCTCTCAAAGTGAGTCATCCATCTTCATGTTTCCATTCATGCATCATATTCTTACACATTAGAATAGGAGTGCATGGTGTTTCAGATGTCTTAGTCTTAGACACACTTCAGGCTAGGGTTTACATTTCTATTTACATGCATGTTTCATTATTTCTATCAAGGTTTAATTAAAAAACTAGGGGTTTGATTGAGGCAAACCCCCCATAAGCAAATCAAGTTATATTCTTTTTTGTAGGTCTTTTCACAAATTCAGATCCAGAATTCAATTTGGAAGGAAAGAGAAGGTGTTGAAGTGCAGATCAAAACTTTAGATCCTTGAAAAAGTGGAATGGGACTGATTTGCCCAAGGTGGTGAATAGTCCCATTGTGGGTGTTTTCTAGAACTATTTGCAAATTCAGATACTCGTTTTCCCAAAATAGGTTCTTATGCAAAAATATAGATTTAGGACTGATTTTCCCAGATTGGTGAATGAGTCCCAATTGGTCAAAAAGTTAAATT
Source organism: Sequoiadendron giganteum (assembly GCA_007115665.2). Taxonomy (NCBI): domain Eukaryota; kingdom Viridiplantae; phylum Streptophyta; class Pinopsida; order Cupressales; family Cupressaceae; genus Sequoiadendron; species Sequoiadendron giganteum. Next base: position 304,840,771 of record CM021107.1, read on the forward strand.
TTCCAACAATTCAAAGCTTCAGTCAGTCATTCCCAGATTTTTGGTGTACACCATTCATCTTACTGCTTTTTGTTCAGTTTCATTTACTTTTCCAGGTCATTTTGTAGGTCATTGCATTGAATTAGGGTTTAGTGTTGCATCTTGCATTTAATTTATCTTTCCAAGTCTAAACTTGGTGGTGAACCCCTTATTAGCTTATATTTAGCCCCTAGAACAACCCTCTTGCAAGATCTCTTTCCCCATTGCATTGAGGTCTCAAGGGTTTTTTCTTGAGTGAAAGTTAGTGAAGATTGTTCTTCTTCTAGGTCCTAAACCCTAGAAGCAAAGCAAAACAATTTTCCACCTTTCAATATTTAAACTCATTCAATGTGCATTCATTTTATCATCTAATCACACCAATAATTTATTGAATAAAATCATGCATACAAGGAGAACATAGTTTCAAGTGGAGCACTAAAAATAATCTATTTGCATTAGAATATGCATATATTCGGATATTCACACACTTGCTTGTTGTTTTCCAATATTTTTCAAGGTCTTAAAATAATTCATTCCAAAAATTGAACTCAAAGAACTTAACCCTAGTGATTAAGCCATCTCCCAAAAGAATTTTTAGATACAACTAGCACTTATCAATTAGCATAGAACATAAAACATACATTTCACTAAATTGAATCTACAAGCTCCAAAATAAATCCATGTTCACAAAAATGACCTAAATTTATAAAATCACACTACTACATGGAGGGGGATTTAAGACAATTTTTAAGTAAATTCTCTTAACTTGAGACAAAAAAAACCTTTCCTATCATCTTAAATATTGTCTTTAAGTGAGCATTTCAAGTTATTCTCTTAAAAAAATGTCTCTCTAAAGATAATATGAAACAAAAGTATTTTTTTCTCTTTAGAGACAATATGTCTTTAACCCCAACTATTGTCTCTCTAGAGACAATATGAAAAAATGTATTAATTTTTATTTTTTAATTTTTTTTAAGTGTGGTTTTCAACATTCAATGTTTCTAGATTCTCATCACCCTCTTGTTTGTTGGAAGGAAAACAAATTCTTCACAACTACATCCACTCAAAACAACTCAACACATCATATGACTTTCATTTAACATGAGATTCCTACTCCAAGATTGTATGAATGAGACATAACAAAGGATTCATAAATGAAATCACAATTTCTACATCAAATCACTCCTTGAAAAAATGAAACAAGAGAACTAAGAATGAAACCTACTACCATTTTATTGATTTTGAAAGGAGTTTTTTTGTTACGATGATTTTCTTTGAAAAGAGTTACAAGACAAGCTTTTTACTGAGCAAAAAGCAACAAGAACTAAAAAATAAAAGTCCTAAGAGAAGCCTTTATAAAGAGAAATCCTCAAATCAGAAACTTTTATCGAAGAAAGGGTTGCTAATTTTGATAAACTGATGCAAACACCTTGAAATTAGCTTTCAAACTGAAGGAAATAGCTAATCTAGACACTTTCCTCTGCTGATGCAAATAACTAATGTGTTTCTAATTTAATTTCTAAATTATGCCCTTGTCAAAATCAGTGCAAAATTTTGCAAAAATTAAGACCCTTGAGCACTATTTCAAATCTAAGAAATCTTGCCACTATTAGAAATTCACCTTTGTACCTTCATATTCTTGGTATCTCAAAGATAATGGAAACCATGCATTTGCACCCTGGAGATAACATTTGCACACACTAAAGGCATCATAATGGATGTAACTTCTTTCTCTCATCACTTCCCTCTTTTGAAGAATAATACTACAACCTTTGACTTTCTCAGTCATGCTTCTATGAGACAAAGCTATGAAACTTAGAATTATAAAACTCCAAAGAACATTCATCAAGAAAATATACTACCCCTGCCATTACTACAACAATCACTACAACTTATTTCTATGATCCCACTTGCATTATGAGCCTAAGGAATGTTGTGACTATGTTTTTCTTTACAATAGGTCTGCATTAAGCAAGGCTACCATTGGGGTTGTACTTACATGAAGATGTTGGCTATTGAATAATGAATTTATCCCCTTCCTTTAATGAGCCTTATAAAAATTCCCCTCCATGAAAATTAAGGCTTCAAAACATGGTGGCTATGGTAGAACACTAATCTGCAATATGACTATGAAGTTGCTTAGTAATGGATTCAATGGTGATAAGACTAAAATGTGCAACAAAAACAACAATGCCACTTGATACAATTATATTTGATAAGGCACATGTTCAAAAGCTTTCCAAATGTTTATCTAAGAGGAAATGCATGTGAACTTATGATAAAAATTGGAACAATGCCTTCAACTATCATTTCTCCATTATATAACTCTACCCATGTGAAACAAAGAGCTTATATCGGCCACATTTTATCCTTTGTGATCCTCCAAATGATTGGGTAGTCATTCTTCACAAATCTATTGTCCCTCTCTTTCAATAGACATGCCATTTGATTATCATTCATTGTATATGCATGTAATATCTTGTTTGTGGAATTGTCCTATCTAGGTTCACAACTGAACAAAAAGAAAGAAGGAAATCTTCATGAAAAGACTTCAGTTTTGGCACATTCATGTTGGGAATTCACCCATCTCCCACCTGAGTCTTTTCTGCCTCTACCATGCCCCCGTGCCATCCTTCTCTTTTGCTTGCGGTTCAGCAGTGTATACTGGGCTACCACGACCCTTCTCTCTCTTGTTTGTGGTCTGGCGGTTGTTGTTCTTTATGTCCACCTCCTTACTGTGCACTAACCACATGATGCCTGTGGCAATGCGGTTAACTACCAATCTATTGTTACCGTTGTCCCATGATTACCCTCCTGACCGCATGCGGTGGCACGGTGACCATCAACGCTCTTTGACTAGACCGTTTCCTGACCGCCAAGAAGCCATTACCATTGTCTCGTAGTCTCTCTACTAACTGCTCGCGGTGGCGAGGTAACCACCGCCACACCGCGACCATCTTGTTCACTAATCGCGATAATGTGGGCTTGTTGTCTGTTGTCCGAGTTTGACTGCCACCGCCACCCCGCGGTCTTCCTTCTTACCTATCACGGTGGAGTGGTATTCACTACATTATCACCAACCCTTTCTCTGTCCTCTGCAGTTGCACAGGTTTGTGTCCTTCTGATGATGGTTGTTAGTGGTTTGTGTGTTGGCAGACAACTTAGCTTTATGGATGGATATTTAAGTCAATAGGACATGTTTTTATATTCGATTGGACTTTTGACAACATGGCCATTAATATTGTATTAAATTTGTGTGGCCGTGGACTTTGTTAAATACTGGTATGTTTGTATTTTGTGCATGACGAGAAGAATTTTTTAATATTGCTCAGCAGTAGCAAATGTTGAATATAGTGGAAAAAGAAGGCTCTCAAGAGAAGAGAAGAAAAGAGCCGAAGCTCTATGTGAAAATAAAATATATTGAAGAAGTGTGAATATAATTTGTAGAAGCATGAATGTAGAAATGATGAGCAGCAACTCTATGATGAAATAATTTTTTTGAAAATCAATATAATATAAAATTTATGGGTTAATGTTGTATGTGTTAAATTCTTGATTTTCTATGCATAAATTAGACTGAAGTTGTTTTTATTTTTGTTCATGCCTTCTATTTTCCTACAAAGTGGTATCAGAGCCATGCCAGTTAGGCTCACTAGGAGTAGAGATTTTGTGGTGAATCTATGTGAAGCAGTTATTATCTAGTTTGAGAGAGTCACAAAGTGTCTAGAAATATTATGTCTGCAAATTTGAAAAGCTTGTCTGGGGTTAGAAATTTGTGAAGAGAATTAATATGCAAAGATTTTTTCTAAAAGAAAAGGAGCTCATTGCATTAGGAAGCCATAAGTGCATTGTTAGTAGAAAAGAAATTGTTAATTGTATAAATCTTTGAGTAAGTGAGAATCCATTCCTAGAAAGGAAGATATTAGAAAAGTTTGAATGTTTGCAAAAAAATGAAGTCAACTAGTTGTTGAGAAAAGTAAACAGGAGCCTGAGTATATTAGAAGAAAGAAGAATGTTTGAAGAAAATTGTTAAGAAGAGCCAGAAGAGCTATATTTTGAAGACAGGGAAGAGATAGTTGTTATAAAAGAGGTTGTGCAAAAGCCCACAAGAAGAAGAAGTTGTTACAAGGAGGTGTTTCAAATTTGTGAAGATAGATGCTGAGAGTTGTTAAAAAGAAGTTTTGTTGAAGGAAAAAGACTCAACAGAACATCAGTTTCCAGATCATACAAAGTGTTGCAGACCTAGTTGTTGAACAAGTGAAAAACAGAGGCTGAAGAAGATCAAAAGCTCAACGAAGCTGCTATATCCTTGAAACAAGTTTTGAGTGAGGTAAGTTGAAACTTCCTTTACAAATGGGGAAAGTAGGAAAAAGGGTTAAGAAAGAGAATGAAAATTTGTCATCTGCAAAAGATGTTTTAGAAGAAGAATTATTTTTTCTTAAAGATGAACTGGGTATTGTTAAAAAGGACAATGGGTGTTTTATCGAAAGAATAAAAGAGTTGTTAAAAGAGAAGTGTATACTGTTAGATGAAAATGATGATCTTGAGAAAGAATTGAGAAAAGTTAGAGCTAGAAATGGAGAGTTAGAAGAAAGGTTGAAATCCTTTGAAGAGTGTAAGAAAAGACATGAGGAATTTGAACAGAGAGCAAAGCAGTTTGATGAAATAGAGAAAAAGAATGAAGATTTGGAAGAAATCTTGAAAAGGGTAGAAGAGAAAAACTATTTATAGCTGAAGGAAATCACAAAATTGAAAGAAGAAAATGATAAATTAAGAGCATGTAATGATTGTGTGAAAAAAAAAAAATCAGTTTGTGATGTCTCATGTAACACAACAGATTTGTGTATTTCATTTGAAAAATATGTTTCTTTTGAAAATGCTGGTGATAAAAAGTGTCAAGATGAAAATGTTGATGAATTTGCAAATATGGCTAGCTATGATAATGTGTCAAAATTTGTAAAAGATGTTGGTTGTTTTGAAGAGAATGCAGGGTTAAAAATTATGAAAAGAATGGGTTATACAAGACAAGGTCTAGGAAAACAAGAGCAAGGAATGACAAAGTTGATTGAGGCTACAATGAGGCCGAAGCATGAAGGTCTCGGTTATGTCCCAGGAAAAGGAAATGTTGCTACAAGTGCAGGTAAATTTGTTTGTGAATTGAAGATTGTTGAGTGTTCTCATTATCATAGAAAAGGTCACACCGAGGATAAGTGTTGGGATTTACACCCTTGCAGACTTTGTGGTTCAAAAAATCACTGTGAGAGAATGTGTTGGAATAAGGTGTCAAAGAATGAATCTATTTCAGAATGCATAAAGATGGATTGTGGATGGATTTTTGATTCAGGTTGGCAGAAGCTAACTAGTATATTTAAAAAATTGTACAAGTGTTCATATGTGAAGGTTGATAGAAGTTCTGATAGAAATGAAAGTTCAAAAGGAATTGAAAATGTTTTGAGTAGAAAGAAATTGCAGTTTAATGAGTCACTTACAAATAGTGAAGATGGAAATTTCATTCCAATGTTTTGAAGAATTCATACAAAAGATGTTGAAACTGATGTTGCAGTTGAAAGAGTCAAGTGAATTGAATCATTTTTGAGAGTTTTGAAATAAGGTTTTACAGTTTTTGATGTATTCACAAGAACAAGGAAGTATAAGATGAAGCCACAAGGGTTTCTAAGTCCGATTAAGCAGAAGATCATATGTAAAGGACGATTGTAATAAAATTTTGTTTGTGCATTGGAGAGAAGACATAATATGAATGGATAAAACAGAGATCATAGCCGTAGCTATTAAGTATCACTATCTTGGGTAAATTTTGAAAGACACAGCCAATAGTACTGGGAAAGAGTCAGAGCTGTAGCTCTCAATGTCTTGCAACAATTGTTTTTTTTTTTGTATGAAGAAAATGAGATGTGATGATAAATGGAAGATTGCAAGTTTCAAAAATCAGAAAATTGTCTTGATTGAAAAAAAGTTTGAAAGGTTATAGCTGATAGAAAGTGTCATGAGTTGTATGGCAGCAGCCACAATGGAAAGAATTTCATTTGGAAGAAGAGGTTTTTTTTGAAATGCTGATCTGATTTACAGAACAAAGAGAAAAAGGATGCCAAAATTCAACTACAACGATTGGAGGAAAGTGAAACAGTTTTTTGGAGAAAGAAATAACATAATGAGATACATCAGCATTTTGAAGGCAGAATCAAGTCAAAATGATAAAACTAAAGTCAAGATTCCCTAGCACTAGAAAAGTGCCACTATGGGAAGTGATAAATGAATTTACTACAGTTAGTTTGTGGTAATCTAAAACCACCTCAATAAAAGAAGCAATTGACAGAAGTTAAGAAAGAGAAAGTTCAGTGAATTTCTAGAAAAATAAATAAATTTAAATCAGCCGCAGCTGATCAAGAAGATTTTGTAGTCAGTCAACAAAAAGTAAGCATGATGAATTATTTCAACTCTCAAGAGTCTAGAGTTGTAAAGAGAAAGAATATGAGAATGATTGTTAAGATGAAAGGAAATTAGTGATGGAAGAATGAATGGAATGACAGCGCAAGGCTGTAGTTGTTAAATTTAAAAATAGGGGAAATACATCATAAATTGAAGCTTACAGGAAAAGAGAGAAAATAATTTGCAAAATTTTCAATTCAAATTGAAAAGAAGAAAATTTGGAGAACATGGACAATGTTGAAGCATTCAAAGTATTTTGTTGAGCAACATGCTGGCAGAAGTCAAAATTAAGGGGGAGAGCTATAGCTAATCAACAATGGCAAAATCACATTGGAATTTTACAGATCAGAGGAACAAGTTGTGGACATTCTCACTTTGGTGTTGGGTAGAGATAAGTTCATCCATAGAGAAACTTACTGGGTGTCAATGTGGGCGGAAGCTATGTTCATGGGGGAGTGTTGGGAATTCACCCATCTCCCACCCAAGTCTTTCCTACCTCTATCGCACCCCCGCATCGTCCTTCTCTTCTGCTTGTGGTTCAGCGGCGTATATCGGGCTACCGTGGCCCTTCTCTCCTGTCCGCGGTCTGGTGGTTGTTGTTCTTGTTGTCCACCTCATTACCATGCACTAACCACATGATGCTTGAGGCAATGCGATTAACCGCCAATCCATTGTTACTGTCGTCTAGCGGCTACCCTCCTAACCGTGTGCAGTGTCACAGTGACCATTGACACTCTTTGACTGGACCATTTCCTAACTGCTAGGAAGTCGTTACCGTTGTCTCGCTGTCTCTCTACTAACTGCTCATGGTGGTGAGGTGACCCCCGCAACCGTCTTGTTCACTGATCATGGTAATGCGGGCTTGCTGTTTGTTGTTTGAGTTTGACTTCTACCATCGCCCTAGAGTCTTCCTTCTTACCCATCACGATGAAGTGGTATTCACCGCGTTACTTCCAACCCTTTCTCTCTCCTCTACAGTTGCACGACTTTTGTCCTTTTGACGATGATTGTTAGTGGTTTGTGCACTGGCAGATAACTTAGCTTTATGGACCAATATTTAAGTCAATAGGACATGTTTTTATATTCGATTGGACTTTTGACAACATGGCCTTTAATATTTTATTAAATTTTTGTGGTCGTGGACTTTGTTAAATACTAGTATGTTTGTATTTTGTGCGTGACGAGAAGAATTTTTTAATATTGCTCAATAGTAGCAAACGTTGAATATAGTGGAAAAAGAAGGCTCTCAAGAGTAGAGAAGAAAAGAGTCGAAGCTCTGTTTGAAAAGAAAATATAGTGAAAGAAGTACGAATATAATTTGCAGAAGCATGAATGTAGAAACGATGAGCGGCAACTTTGTGATGAAAGAAATCTTTTGAAAATTGAAATATAATATAAAATTTTTGGGTTAATGTTGTATGTGTTAAATTCTTGATTTTTTGTGCATAAATTAGACTGAAGTTGTTTTTATTTTTGTTCATGCCTTTTCTTTTCCTACAATTCATAAGCTAGATTGACCAAAACAAAACCATGCTCTTTTATCACTGGTCAATTACTTGCTTCCTTATTTTTAAATTGCCCAATGTCTCCTTGATGAACTTGATAAGATGACTTTAGAGATGGCTTGTATTCCACAAACATAAATTAACATAATATAATACAAAAGTTAAGATAATTCTAATTCATATAATATAAAATATAAATTAACAAGTATGAGTGTCTAATACATTTAGAAGCTTTAGAGTTATAAACATAGACAATGTGATTAAATCCAACTCTAGAAAGGTGCTTGTATCTAATCCTCATAGTAAGTCAAGAGGAAAGGAAAAGAATGCGAGTTTAAATTAGACTAACTAACCTTAAAAATTGCAATAATTTAGGTCTTAAGAATATCCTAAGGAAAGACCTAGATGAGATTAATCAACAAACTATGGCTAGGATACTTTGAAGAAATGCAATATAGCAAGAGAAGTAAAATAAAGTACATTCATATATGTTTTTCTTCATTTCAATCAAAATCTTATTTTTATAACTATACTATCAGGTTTGTAGATTATTAAATTAATTGTTGTTGCAATCCAAGAGTATAAAAATTTGTAAGAAAATGTCTAATCACATAATTAACAAAAATTAAGGCATGATAAATTCTAAAGTTAAAAAGAATGTGTTGGTTTAATGAGTGCGCCAATTTGTTCTGAAGTTTACTAATTGAAGAAAGTAATTTAATTTTAATGTGAAAAATCATGAAAACTTTACAGTGCAAATAATTGCAACAAGTGAGACTGTTTATCTCCCTGTGCATCACAACATTTGGAGGAAATCATAAATGTAAATATAACTTGAATTTCATACCTAGGACTCAAAAGATGTGGGAGTACTGGCTATGGAGGCCTATTTTTTATACTCCATTGATGGCCAACTTCATTACATGGCTTTGGCCTGCCAAGTACATGTCATAATTTAAGCTGTGAAATACCATTCATGTTGAGTGTAACAATTTGACAATTAAATAATTGATTTTATGATCCTTCTTTTTGTTAAATATAGTGTAGATGAGCAATACCAAACAGAAATCGAGAACAACTAAATCAAAAGTTAAAATATAGTGAATATATAAGCAATACCAAACAATTATAAGAAAAAACAAAGAACTCTTATTGTTGGAAAATTAAAACTACAGAAACCATTTTATTTGTCCCCTTAAAGTCTGCCAAAATACCTCTATATGAACAACAATAGATCCCATTGGGGATATTACAAAAAGACAAACAGATGCCAACAAGACAAGTTTCCTAGCATCTTGTTGATAATTCACAACAAATCGTTCAATTTTCATTGCAATTGTCTAAGGATTAGCACTTGTTTGTATCCTTTAAACAAATAAAGCAAGGTTTCATAACAACAAGTTCACAGATTTTCCATAGCATAATGACAATTCAAAAATAAAATACAAAGAAGTTATCATTTCCTTCACTCTTCATTCAAGGTGTTTCAAGATCATCATGCAATGGTTGGGACACAAGCATATTTTCAAGGGTCATAATGTAACAAGGTGTTGGTGTTTTTTCATGTAAACTAGGTCTATCTCCTATTCTACCTATGGAATTGCCAATTCCAATCAAAGGCAGCTCGGAGGATGTGGACCAACTGACGAGGATTTTAATAGTAACCTCCTACACTTCAGGCTCTGCAAGACCCAGGAGGGTGGTCCCTATAAAATATTTATGATCTCTGCACCAAACTCATAAACATGTTATTAAAAGTTCATAGATAATCTCACTTGATAGCTCAACAGAATGAGACAAGACTTAAATGAATTGGCTATTCATCAGTAATATCAACCACTTGGATCATGAGATGGTTATAATATCATTTCGTAACTTATGATAGTTATTTTAATTGCAAGTTGGTGGCAAGCCCTAAATAAAGACATAAAAAAATAGGATCTTATAAAATTATACAATTTAGATCAGTGAAATATACCATTGGGGAGTCAAGTTTACGAACACTCAAAAGATAACAACAAATTCAAACACATAACATATATGATCTCTAGCAATATTGCATTACAACATTTTCAATCCCTATCCCAACCCAATACTTCTTATCAAATCCTTTTACAAACATACCCATCTATGATTCCATTCAAGCATTTAATTAATTCTTTGAATTAAAGCCAAAACAGAAACCTACTCATCACAACAATGAGATGAACATCATAATCCTTGATAATTTTATTCAAAATTATGATATGTCTATATACAAGAGAGACAAGAGCTCAAGATATATCATTGTAACTCAAATGCTAGTACTGTTATGAACCTTGGAATTTCATAAACATAAAACCCATTACAAGTGAACCCCAAACCTAAATTGCCTTAACATTCAAAAAACAAAATTCTTACAATATGTTCTGCAACTAGACCTAGACTCAACCTTCAAAATTTTCAGCATGCCAACCCCTACTTTTGGCCTTGAAATCCTTCTTATAGAAATGAAGGAGCAAACAAGCATCGGGCCAGAAGTTAAACATGTCATTAATCAATAGGACCGCTATGAGCCCACTCAAAACCATGATGAAAATCACCAAATCCTGGAGCATCTTCCCATTGATTCTATCCATTACACAATAGCTGTTACGTTTGTTACATCTCAAAATCTGCACCCAAAGCCATCATGGAATCCCAACCATAATTAGATACATTGTAATTGTTGAGCTATAAGTTGTCGGTGGAAAAATCAATTCATTCCTCATCAGTTAGGTACTTGTCTACCCAAATTTGATACTCTTCGTCTATGGGCCAATTAAAATTCACCACCTCAATCACCCTAGTATTGTAAGGTGTGAATTTCACTACAACCTGGTTGGCTTCTCTTTCAAATGACTCCAGAAACATGCTAGTATTAATTATTTTATCCATGCTGCTTACTAACAAGTCATGATTTGAGTCATCACAAATCAATTTGATTTGTCCAGTGATGACTTCTTCTACCCTTTCTTGCCACTGTTGAAGTGCCTTGATGTTTCCTTGTGCATCTAATATATCAGGCAAAAAGGTATCACTCCAATCATTAAAACCTTTTACTAATTCTCCAATTTTCTTACTCAAGTCATTAGGTAGGGCCTGGAATCCCTTCAATGATTTCACAAAACCTTCTGTAGGTTTTAATAATTGAGGCCTGTTATTTGCATCAAACTTAGAAGCCCTAAACATAATGTCCAAGTCAGTGGCATGAGGGACCCACTTCTCAACCAAGGGTAAGACAACATCCCGATCCTTGTTAATATTTTGTAAACCAGTCAAAAATAAAGAATATAAAGAATGAACAGATGGCAGCCTAGAATCAACCTTCTCATTCAAATGCCACAACACGGTGTCAACCACCTCATTATGTTTGGCCATGGCATCATTCTCACTAGTTTTTAGGGCAGCCTATAACTCTATGATCTTATTCATCATCTACTTTTTGGTGGGGTCCACAAAGTATTCCATTTCCTCTTCAACCGACTCTGGCACATGACTAGGATCTGATGTCTGAATTGGGGATCCAGGGGTAGAAATGATTGGGACAGTAGGGGGTAATGACCCCAAAGTAGTAGGTATTTCTCTAACAACATGAGAAATGGAAGATTCTCCTACCTACCCATACTTTAACATATCTACTTCAGAGTGTAGCTCAACATTCCTTTGTTGCATTTTACTGTATTCCCCAATTATTGCATTATATTTTTCCATCAGACTCCTCCTTTTAGCCTCTTCCCTTTTTGTTGTCCTCTAGGCCAATTTGGCCACATTTAGTGTCAGGCTTGTGGCTTTTGTTACTGAGGTTTCAAAAGTTCTTTTGATAATGAGCCCGCCTCTTAGATTTGGGCTAATATCTACCACATTTGGTTTTCTACCCTGAGGTGCCAGTGCCCATATGGCTAATGTCTCATATTGTTCACTAAGAGCAAAATCCTGTAGGGCTACCTTGACCTCTTCTTCACTGCTCTGCATAGGATGCTTGGATTGCACAATAGCATTGAATGCCATAGCATCAGCTATGTCCCATTCAGGGAGGAGTAAGACACCTGCTTGGGTCACCAGTTTCCTTCCTTCCTTAGGAGTGATGTTTTTGAATTGCTCCATCAATTCAACTTTCACTTCATCATCATTCTCCTAGTCTGACCTATCAGGTCTTGACTCCCTCCTGCTCTTGCACTTATCCTGATATTCTTCTAGCTTCATTCTCCAAATCAGTTGCAAGAATATAGGATTTTGCACAAAGGCGTCATCATCCATGAATGCCTTGCAAGCCTCCATCCTAGCATCCTACACATACTACCCCTTTATATCCATATCAGTGAGCACCAATTATGCTAATCTAGGAGGAGAGGGGATACCAACCTGCATTTCTTGGTCAGTTATGACAATTTCATCCATCAGAACCTCCAGTGGTTCTTCAATCTTTTGCCTCTTAGGGTTTGGCTCTGATGATAGCTCTATAGGATCATCTCTCGGTGGGGAATCCAAATCCACAATCTTTATCCCTCTAGGTTTCCTGACCTCATGACTCGGCAGTGATGATGTTCTCATTATTTTTTTTCCCTTTTTATTTCCTGCCTCTTCATCACTGCTATTATTCTTCCTCCTCCTGTACAGAGGTATATACACTGATGGCTGATGAGTCGACCTTGTTTCCTCAAGCCTCACCTCTAGCTCCTGAATTCCCAAGTCTAATTCTAAATTGGCCTTCTTAGCCCTCAGGATATTCATGATTTCTTTAATATTACTCATCAAAAAATCAATTCTTTTATGAAATGGAGTAAACTCCATTAGTGGATCATATCTTGGATCCAGTTTATGTACCATGGCCAGCATCTTCTCATATGCAATCCACTTTTCCTTATTCAATTCTTGCTGGTTCAAATCAAATTCATTTCTTATTAAATCCTCAGGGAAGTTGAAAACATGAATAAATTTACCACCCTTAATCTTCTACCTAAATAGGGAAAAGAATCCCTCAGGATCATGTTGTTTTCTAGATCCATTCTTCAAATGGTATTCATCAAAATATCGGTCAAAATGGACCCATCCTCCCTTAGAGAACACAAAGTCAGAGACAACTATATAATCAGGGAACAAACTCCCTTTTCCTCTTCCTGTCAGATTCTCTTCATGAATTAGCCTAATTGCCACATCACCTCTACAAATCCCATCTGTGATGGTACATTATAAGGGAGAATATGAGGAGCTCCCTGGAAACCATAAACCCTAAAAATAGTACTTACAAGGTACAAAATAATGTCACCCCAATTGTGGCATACCTTCAAATCAGGTTTCCTTATTTTGGGTCGAAGGAAATCATGTAAATCCTCAAGAATTATTGGTACATTTACCACCAATTTAGCCCTAATCCTAGAGGAAAAGCAGTTATGAAACTGCACAAAACTAGCACCTCCCTTGTTACCAGACATGTCTGCATTCCAAGTTTGTACTGGTAATTTCTCTCCATTTACCTCTCGCTTTAACTCCATTTTCTCCGAAAAGAAATCAGAATTCTCATACAAAAACATGTGCATTAACAAGGAATACCAAAAGAAAGGAGTACCAAAATCTCCATTATGCAATTTCAGCAAACCCTCATGTATCCTTTTGGCAAGGAATGAAGCATAGTCATAAATCACAAAAAAATTAGGGTGCTGAATCTGAGCTCCCATGAACATATAAGTGATGGGCATCACAGTGTTAGGGTTGAAACCAATAATTTGGCAAAGTGAATAGAACATTGCCAAGAAATGATCAGCAAAACAACCTAGCCTGAAAGGCTCTCGGTCTATTGGGCTAATGTGAATTGTTGAACTGCCCACCCTGGCCAGGTGAGGGGGAAGCAACCTTGACCTAAAAAGAGGCTGAGATCTGGCATATTCTTGCTTCATCTCCTCAAAGTCAATTCGAACCAAAAATGAGCTATACTCACTCAAATCAAAGACCCAACGAATTGTGTCGGCATTCACACTCAATAGAACGCCACCATCATTATCTCTGATCATCTGTGTGACAGGGTCATATCGTGCAGCAACTGCCCTAAGTAGGTCAACATCCAGAAACACATTCGGGACCACAAGCTTTCCCATATCATAACTCCAACTATTTGAAAAAGGGTGAGACACATTGCATTGCCCATACCATCTTCTAAACAATTCCAAACCCATCATAGGCACTCTGGCATCTACAATATTGTAGTTCTTACATCTCAATCCCTCACCTAGGGCTATCCCATTCATCAAGATCAAACCTTTCTTCCTATCATTTGTTGATAAAGGGAATTGGTCCAGGAAATCATCATATAAATTTCTGTGTATGTAATCTATACAGCCAAAATTTTGCTTTGGTGGTGCCATTTTAACAATTACGGCTTCTTCAAAAATAGATTCGTAGACAAACTAAGGTTACCCTGAATGGAAATACAGTAGAACCCTATAATTTCTCACAATCTAGAAGAAATAGTAACCCTAGAACTGTAATCAAGAAAATCACCAATAACACAATGCAATCCTCTTCTTGAATCACATTCAAACAAAGATAGTGGCAAGAAAATCAACTTACAGAATTCACACCACACAAAAAAAATAAACCCGTGTTGAAACTGCTTTGAAAACTTCTATCTTTGGCTCTGGATCACTTCGCAAATATTTGAATGTCTTTATGGCAATGCAATTATGAACTTAAATACTCAGGAACAATGAATATAGCCAAGTAGACATCTTGTCCACCATTAAAGCTTACTTGCGTGCCACACCAATGACTTCAATCACATTTGATGTAACTTTAAAATCTCACTGTCGATCTCATCTTTCTGTCAGGCCATTGAATGACTGTCTTCAAAAAGCTAACAACACTTCCATGTCATCGTCAAGGGCCCACCATAAAATGCAGCCTCAAAAAGTACACATGGCACTTGCCCATGATATCGCGATCACTAAACCCCACTTGGTTTAGGATCATGCGATAGCAAGCAACCGTTGATTTCCACCATCTACGATCTCAACGATCAAAATAGGAGGTAGCACCAATGCATATCTATCGAGCAAATTTTCCATCAAGATTAAGACACCGTTGTTGATTACAAGCATGTGCATTTCTCATGTGATTTAGTAACCTACTTGATAATGCTCTAAAGTTCAATGCATAAATTAATCACTTTATTTACTTCCTTCAACACCGGCAACTTAAGACACATGGCGTTCACCCGTGATATCGCTATCGCCCAAAAGCCAACAGTGACATCATCACGGGATGGCGGGCAATGGTGAGGATCAACCTCAGGAAGATCAACGGTTGGTAAAATAACCCCTACAAAACATTAAGATACTTAGGAAAAATTAAGGGGAAAGGGACACCGCCTAGGGCAACGACAGTCGATGACTTAAGGTTATTTTAACAGCTAAAGCACGGACCAGTTTAGACTTAGGCGAATAAAAAGTTGGTCAAAATTTTTCATTTTATATTAAAAGGGGGCATGCCTAGATGATCACATAGGACATAAGTTGTTCTTAAAAGACCCTCTCCAAAAGTAACGACGAAATAGACCCAACCCAACAATAGAATACAAGGTCCCATGGAAGCAAGGCATAAATCCATTCTCAGGTACCCTCAAAAAAAACAAGACAAACCAGAAATAACGGAAGACCAAAGATTTTAGAATTTAGGCTCCATTAGTGGCTCCAGTTGGGGACGTTCATTCCACTGGAATGAAGTGAGAATAATAGAATCTTAGGTAGAGCAAACCAATTGCAGAGACAACCAAAAGAAAACCTGGAAAAGACTAGACCCACAAAAACCAAGACCAGAAAACAAAACTATGTACAAACCTAAACCTACTGTTCATGTAAAACAATACCTCAACTAAAGTACAACTTCAAGAATTGTCCATGAACTGGCAATTCAAGAATTTTACCGGTCATTTCTTGGAGAAAATATGAATCCTCTCCCCACCTTTCATTTATCAAGAATGGTCCTAACCAAATTGCATCAAATTTTCCATGTTTCCCCTTGTCTTCCAACCTGGCATTCCACATCAAGACCATATCTCCACTCTAGAAATTTCTTGCAATTATCCTCTTGTCATACAAATTTTTTACTTGCAACTGTAATTTAGCATTTATTATTTGAGCTTCCCTTCTGGTTTCGTCTAGCTCTATGAGGGCTTCCATTCTCAATTGTATCTCATCTTCTATCTCATTATCATACATCTAGACAAATTTATACATTTCCATGAGGTTATTCTGAGGCAACCTTGCATTTATCCCATACACTAAGTCAAATGGGGCACATCCTATTGCTTTCTTCACAGTGACCCTATCTACCCAGATTGCTGATTTTAGCCTAGAATCCCATGCCCTCTTATTTTGATCTAGGATCCTCTTGATAATCTTCATCAAGCTCTTGTTGCTAGATTCTGCTTGTCCATTTCCTTGTGGGTGGTAAGGTGATGAATAAGAAATCTGGATGCCATATTTTTCACAAAATCCCATGTATTCCTCAGACCTAAAACACATTGCATTATCTGATACAATCCTTTCAGGACATCCAAACCTAGTCACTACGTTATTCATCAAGAAGTCAATAACCACCTTACTAGTTGCTTTCCTTGTTGGAATTGCTTCCACCCACTTAGTAAAGTAATCAGTGGCCACCAATATCCATGAATGACCCCCACTTGATTTGCAAGCTATTTCCCCTATAAAGTCAATTCCCCATTGCTGAAATGGAGACTTATCAACTATTTGAAAGTTACCAGAAAAATTTTAACTTACCAGAGAAACAATGACAAGCATCACATTTCTTCACTAATTGATATGTATCTCTGAAAATAGTTGGCCACCAGAATCCAGTTCTCATTATTTTGTGTGCAGTAGTTTTGGCCATATAATGCCCTCCACATATTCCACTATGCATTTCATTCAAGAGTTCCTTAGCTTGATCCTGATCTACACATTTTAGCATGACACCTTCTCCATTTCTCCACCAGAGTTTTCCTATTATGCTAACATACTTGACTGAATGTAACTTCAATGTCCTTTTCTCATTCTCACTCAACTCATTAGGACATTTCATCTTTTGCAAATAATAAATCACACCCTTATACCAGTCAGAATGATCCATATCACATATGTGTGATCTCTCTTCTTCTTCAAGCAAATTGATCTGATTAGCTTGTAGATTACTTTGGGTCATAAGCTTAGCCAAACCCTGTCCCCTCACTAACTTAGTAATTTGAATCTCAATGTTGCATTCTTGGATCCTATTTATCCACCTACATCTCCTTCCTGACACTTCTTGTTGTGTAAAAATGTCTTTTATAGCAGCACTGGGCACATAGGTGATTATAGTAGCTCCCATCAAATAGGTCCTGAAAGCTTTGATTGCTTTTACTAGTGCATATGCCTATTTTTCATTTATGGCATACTTGAGTTCTGCTACCTACAAGGATTTGCTAAAAAAGGATATAGGTTGCTCAAAACCTTCAACATTCTTTTGTAATAACACAGTTGCAATGGTGTGGAAGGAGGCAAATGAGAAAATCTGCAAAGGTTTGGAAAAATCAGGGGTTTTTAACATAGGTGCTTCTTTGATAGCTTGCTTAATATCATGGAAAGCTTGTGTTGATGCTTCTTCCCACTCGACCTTGGCCCCCTTTTTAAGCATCTTAGAAATAGGGCGAACTATTTCGGCAAATTTTGTAACAAATCTTCTCAAAAAAATTATTTGCCCGAAAAAAGACTAGATTCCCTTAACATTTCGGGGTTGCAAGACCTTATGTATTGCCATTACCCTCTCTAGATCAATTTTAACCCCATCCTTAGAAACAATATGCCCCAACAACTTCCCCTCTCTCACTCCAAAAGTGCATTTCTTGGGATTTAAGGAAATACCATATTCCAAAGCCCTAATGAATATTTTCTCAAGATGTTCACAATGATCATCCTCTTTCTTGGAATATGCTATCAAGTCATCCTGATAAATCACCATAAACAAATTGATGAAATCTGAAAATGCCACATCCATAGCTCTCTGGAAAGTAGCTCCTACATTTGTTAAGCCAAAAGGAATTCTTACATATACATAAGTCCCCCAAGGTGTAGTGAAAGTTGTCTTAAATTGTTCAGATTCCTTAACCATAACTTGATTATAGCTAGAAAAACCATCCATCATGGACATTAATTCATGACCTGTTACTCTTTGCAACATAGCCTCCATATTCGGCAATGGGTAGTTATCCTTTAGTGAAGACACATCAAATTTCTGAAATCACACATAGTCTAATATCTCCATTCTTCTTCCTCACGGGTACCAAATTAGATACCCAAGATGAATGTCTAATTGGTTTGATGATTCCTGCATCTCTCAATTTAGTGAGTTCTTCTTGCATTTTTGGAGCCAAAGTGGGGTTAATAGGTCTTTGCTTTTGCCTGAAAGGTTTAGCATCACTACTCAAAGGAATCTCATGTTGAAACAAATCTTGTCTATAAGCCTTAAGATCATTGTAAGACCAAGCAAACACATGTCTGAATTTTCTCAACAAGTCAATCAACATCTTCCTCACCCTTTGTGACAACTTCTTTCCAATATATACTTTCTTTGGTGATGCATCAGTCCCTAAGTTCACTTCTTCCAGGTCATTAGGGTGAGGTGCAACACGATTAGTCTTAACCCTATCTTGGTTATCAAACACTCTTTCAAGGATAACTAAACCCTTAGGAATTGTGTTAGTTTTTAACTAAATAACTTCATTTCCAAATACAGTATCCCTACCATCAATGTTTTCAACAAAGGCTCCAAAATCTATTTCTTGAGTTTCATACTCATCCACACAATTTAAAAATCTTAATATATCATCATCACTGTCAAAAACCTACTAGTTCTTAATATTATCAAGGATAGATGGTCTGTTCTACACTTCAACCTTTGAAATCCTAGCATAAGTCATGTCATCCGGCCTCAATGCAATATTTGCTAATAGATCTGCTACCTTATTGTGACCTCTTTCCATCCACTTTATCCCAAAAGTGTCAAAACTCTCCAATTCATCCCATACAGCATTTCTATATTGTTTCAATCTTTTGTTTTTTGACATGTATAAGGATCTGACTTGGGAGATTACAAGCTCTGAATCTCCAATCACTTTGAGCTTCTTGATCCCATGTTTTTGAGCCAATCGTAATCCTAACAACAATGCTTCATACCTGGCTATGTTGTTAGTGCATTCAAATTGTAAGGTAAAAGAGAATTTGAAAGTTTTACCACTTGGTGACCTCAACAACACACCTGCACTAGATCCTTCTTTGGAATTTGCACCATCAAAAAACATAGTCCATAAATCATCACATTTTGATAGACTTTTAACTTATGTATCAATTGGTGCAGCAAGCTTATCACAACTACTAGGGGGCTCCTCAGCCCTGAACTCATTTATGCCACAGTCAGTGAAACATGTCAAATCCTCAGTCAAGCTATGCTCAATCATATGAGGCACCTTTGATTATGTTTCAATCTTGACATCTTTTCCATCAATGCAAAAGGTGGCAAATGACAAGTCACATTGCATGTTGCCTCGCATTGAGGCACTCCATTTTCTTGACAATAGCATTCCAAAATGGGGGGGAATGTCTCCAACTAAAACAGTCATGGCCAGAACCCTATCAGGATATTGGGTAAGCACATAAGAGAGAGCCTTGATGGTCCCAATAACAAGCACCTCTCTTGAATCCAATGCATAAAATTTCCTTGAGTAGTATCAATTGTCAAGCCCATTGCTTCCATAATCTTTACTGGCATAACATTATTTGATGCCCCTGAATCTATCATGCAATTTCTCAAAGTTTTCCCATTGATATTAACACTCAAGAAAAAGGGTGTGATATTCTCCAAACACATATTAACAGAACTCCCTAGGTACATTTGGGGAATTTGAGTTACAATTCCCTCTAGCTCTTTCACTTCTATTTCTTCCTTCTCCCTAAGTTCTTTATAATTTCCTTGTTCCAATTTATCATTAGGGATTCTAGTGATCAAGGCTATTGTTTTTTCTCTATGCTCATCTATTCTCATCATCTCAAGCCATGGTACAGTAACCTTAACTTGAGATAATACTTGAAATATATCCACAAGTGTATATTTGGGAAAATGAGGAATCATACCATCATTAGTCTCATTCTTCTCCCTTTGTTGTTTTCCTTCAGGTTTCTTTTGCTTTTCCCCTGGAATTACTTCAACAGACTTGGCAATCAATTTAGTTTTTACTAATAGAGGATTAGCATCTTCACTGGGCCTTTGGATCTCAGTTTTCTTGGCCCATATCTTGTCACTTTTGACATCCTTGATTTTTAAAACATCATTTTTAATATCTTCCTTGATATCCTTGCTTTTACCTTTCTGTTCCTTAATGAAAAAACTAGTAGGGTTGCCTTGTTCACCACCCACAATCCTATTCCTTAACTATAATGTACTTCGCATCTGAGCAACCATCTCTTCAGTTAACCGAGCAATTTCATCTTCTGATGGTCTTCGTAAGGATACTTGGTCCTCAGCCTGTTCCATATTGCACGCATGGTGATTAAACTCATCTTCTTCATCAGGAAAAACCTGTTGATGGTACAATTCACTCTTTTTTCGCTGACAATTCACATCAAGCTCTTGCAATTCCTCATCAAAAGAAAATTCAACCTCATCAATATATGACCGAGCCATATAACAATCTACATCATTTTGCTCGAAATCAAGGGTGTGATGATGAACATTTTCTTCCTTTTCCTCTGCAGCAAGCAGCTGAGCAACACCACAAAAATTCTGATCATGTGGGTGTTCACATACCACACACCATGGTCTATCTTGTGCCAAATTTACAAAATGCTTATGCAAAGGATCTGGTATCTGCTGATCAGTTTTAGGCTTTTGGACAGGTAATATTGGTTTTCCATCTTTCCAATTTGTATTATAAGGATAATTCTGTAGTCTAGGGGGTTTACCATTTTTGTTATATTGTTGCTTGTCACCTCCAAGACCCTTCTCTTGTTTAGCAATAGTATATTTAATATCCTTCAAAGTGCTAAGGACTTTATCCCATTTCTCATCATCTTTAATGCTTGCAGTGGAGACTTTCTCAGTTCTATCTCTAGGATTCTTCAAAAGAGTAGGCTCTTCCCTCCTACCACATTTACCAGAGGCTCTTCTATTACTTTCAATATTAATAGCTGCTCTAAAAGCATCCCTCATGGTTCGTGGGTCCTTATCTCAGAGAAGATATTCCATTTTAGCATCAAAAGCATTCAAATAAGTAGTTAAGCAAACATTTTCATCAAGCCTACTTAAAACAATTTATACATGGCCTTTTGGAATCTAAGATTAAAATCTGTTGCAGGCTCATTAGCTGACCTTTTTATAGTATTGAACTCATTCAACATAAAACTAGCATTATTTTGATCACCATACTATTCTTTAAAGCATTTTTCAAACTCGTCCCATGAACCAATACTAGCATTTGGTAGACCCCTGTACCAATCCCTTGCATCTTCACTCAAGGATTGGACAAATAATTTCATGATGACATCTTCATGTTCTACCTCATAATCATTTAACATATCCATGAAACCTTTTAAATGTTCTTCAGCTGAAAAGGCATTATTCCCAACAAATTTGTTCATCTTTTCCCTCAACTCATCACGAATAGGGTTTGGATACCCCGAAATACCATCAAAGAACATTTTTCTATATCTCTCCAATTGTATAGGCCTCCTTTGCAATGATCCATCAATTTTTTGGGTTTTGGAACCATCTTGATGTGAATTAATCAGCTTGGTGGCTTGAATCCTTGGGCCAGAACTACTTGTGATATTGTCCTAACTAGGTTTAGGGTCAATGTTCAGAATCTCTTGATGACCTGATGAAGTTGTGGCTTGTGCTAGCCCATCCAGATTTTTCATCCTTAGGAAACTTATCTTTCTTCTTTTCTCTGCATTTGCAACCTCGATTTCGGTCCTCTCTAATTCTTCTGCCAAGGCTTCCCCTTCCCTTCTAACCTTTTCTAAGGCAGTTTCTATGTGCGATAATACATATGGGAGGGGATATTTTTTAGGTTGTTGGGAAACTATCCTTTCAGTTATTTTAATTCCTTCAGCCTTTTGTTTTCCTTTGTCCACAATAGGTTTAAGATTTGAATTATCTGATTGTGACTTAATAGGATTCAAGGGTGGTGGGTCTATAGGCTTTGGTTGAGCTTTTGGTTGACCTTCAAAACCTTCTTTAGACATTGGCTTAACTCCTTTATCAACAATTTGTTGTACAACAGGACCCTCCTCTTCTAAGTCTGATCCACTTTGGTTCAGGAGTTTCATTTTCACCAATTGCCTCATTAATCTATCCCTTTCAATGATGGCATTCACCAATTTTGTTTCCTATTCTTTATCCTTTTTTACCCTAAGCTCAACCTACTTTTTGATTTCTCTTCTCAAAGAATTAATATCCCCAAAAACATCTTTAGGGTCAGGCAAAGTTATGTTAGAACTTGATGTCTCACTCAAATCAATCAGATTTGTGTCTTCATGTCTAAATAATAAAGGTGTCCCATCATCCTTAGTGGGAGGAGGAGGCACATCACTATTGCATTCTCTGTGATGGCTTCGACTTCTACTCCTACTTCTTCTTTCAGTATATTGGACACTAACGGGCCCCTTATTATGACATGTTCCATCCTCTTGGACTAGTGTATTAAACAATGCATCAAAAAATCCACAACTATCTGATTCAGAATGTCTAGATACATGTTCAAAAGTTTTAGGGATAGGATATAATGGCTTACTTGTACCTTGAAGTACATGATTCTGGGATGCGAGAGCAGCATTGCTATTCTCTGATTTCTTCTTTATCCAATTTTTTTTCTTTGTTTTAGGAAGTTCACCTTCCAATCTAGATTCTGGATGATTCTTCATGAATGACCTGGTATTTTTCATTCCTGTATGTGTGTCCAAAGATCTTTCAACTTATATAAAACTTCAAATAAAGTGCACACTGGTGCAGAGACTGTTAGAGTCGCCACCCAATTATCTTGGGAATATTCACTACTTTAAAAGATCCTCATGACTTATCGCTCTGACAATGCACAAGACACTTTGCACAAGGTATACGCAATTCTTGAGTTAACAAACTTGATCTAGATAAAAGATATATAATGCCAAAGGCTCAACCATCAAATCTCAGAGATACTATAATGGACTCTATGCAAAATGGATAACCGACCCACTGACAAGAAGCATTTCCAGCTAGTTCCCCAACTCAGTCGCCATTTTGTTGGTTGATTTTTAAGTATGAACCAGGTTTATCTCCTATTCTACCTATGGAATTGCCAATTCCAATGAAGGGAAGCTCAGAGGACTTGGACCAACTGACGAGGATTTTAATAGTAACCTCCTACACTTCGGGCTCTGCAAGACCCAAGAGGGTGGTCCCTATAACATATTTATGATCTCTGCACCAAACTCATAACATGTTATTAAAAGTTCATAGATAATCTCACTTGACAGCTCAACAGAATGAGACAAGACTGAAATGAATTGGCTATTCATCAGTAATATCAACCACTTGGAGCATGAGATGGTTATAATATCATTTCATAACTTATGATAGTCATTTTAATTGCAAGTTGGTGGAAATCCCTAAATAAAGACATACAAAAACAGGATCTTATAAAATTATACAATTTAGATCAGTGCCATATACCATTGGGGAGTCAAGTTTACGAACACTCAAAAGATAACAACAAATTCAAACACATAACATATATGATCTTTGGAAATATTGCATTACAACATTGTCAATCCCTATCCCAGCCCAATACTTCTTACCAAATCCTTTTACAAACATACCCATCTATGATTCCATCCAAGCATTTAATTAATTCTTTGAATTAAAGCCAAAATAGAAACATACTCATCACAACAATGAGATGAACATCATAATCCTTGATCATTTTATTCAAAATTATGATATGTCTGTATACAGGAGAGACAAGAGCTTGAGATATATCATTGTAACTCAAATGCTAGTACTGTTATGAACCTTGGAATTTCATAAACATAAAACCCATTACAAGTGAACCCCAAACCTAAATTTCCTTAACATTCAAAAAACAAAATTCTTACAATATGTTATGCAACTAGACCTAGACTCAACCTTCAAAATTTTCGGCTTGCCAACCCCTACTTCTGGCCTTGAAATCCTTCTTATAGAAATGAAGGAGCAAACAAGCATCGGGCTAGAAGTTACACATGTCATTAATCAATAGGACCACTATGATCTCACTCAAAACCATGATGAAAATCACCAAATCCCGGACAATCTTCCCATTGATTCTATCCATTACACAATAGATGTTGCATTTGTTACATCTCAAAATCTATGCCCAAAGCCGTCATGGAATCCCAACCATAATTAGTTACATTGTAACTGCTGAACTGTAAGTTGCCAGTGGAAAAATCCTTTCATTCCTCATCGGCTAGGTACTTGTCTACCCAAATTTGATACTCTTCGTCTATGGGCCAATTAAAATTCACCACCTCAATCACCCTAGTATTGTAAGGTGTGAATTTCACTGCAACCTAGTTGGCTTCTCTTTCAAATGACTCCAGAAACATGCTAGTATTAATTATTTTATCCATGCTACTTACTAACAAGTCATGATCTGAGTCATCACAAATCAATTTGATTTGTGCAGTGATAACTTCTTCTACCCTTTCTTGCCACTGTTGAAGTGCCTTGATGTTTCCTTGTGCATCTAATATATCGGGCAAAAAGGTATCACTCCAATCATTAAAACCTTTTACCAATTCTCCAATTTTCTTACTCAAGTCATCGGGTAGGGCCTGAAATCCCTTCAATGATTTCACAAAACCTTGAGTAGGTTTTAATAATTAAGGCCTGTTATTTTCATCAAACTTGGAAGCCCTAAACATAATGTCCAAGTCAGTGGCACGAGGGACCCACTTCTCAACCAAGGGTAAGACAACATCCTGATCCCTGTTAATATTTTGTAAACCAGTCAAAAATAAAGAATATAAAGAATGAACAGATAGCAACCTAGAATCAACCTTCATATTCAAATGCCTCAACACAGTGTCAACCACCTCATTGTGTTTGGCCATGGCATCATTCTCACTAGTTTTTAGGGAATCCTGTAACTCTATGATCTTATTCATCATCTGCTTTTTGGTGGGGTCCATAGAGTATTCCATTTCTTCTTCAACCGGCTCTGGCACATGACTAGGATCTGATATCTAAATTGGGGATCCAGGGGTAGAAATAATTGGGATAGTAGGGGGTAATGACCCCAAAGTAGTAGGTATTTCTTTGACAATAGGAGCATTGGAAGATTCTCCTACCTGCCCATACTTTAACCTATCTACTTCAGAGTGTAGCTCAACATTCCTTTGTTGCATTTTACTGTATTCCCCGATTATCGCATTATATTTTTCCATCAGACTCCTCCTTTCAGCCTCTTCCCTTTTTGTTGTCCTCTTGGCCAATTTGGCCACATTCAGTGTCAGGCTTGTGGCTTCTGTTACTGAGGTTTCAGAAGCTCTTTTGATAATGAGCCCACCTCTTAGATTTGGGCTAATATCTACCACATTTGGTTTTCTGCCCTGAGGTGCCAGTGCCCATATGGCTAATGTCTCATATTCTTCACTAAAAGTAGAATCTGCAGGGCTGCCTTGACCTCTTCTTCACTGCTCTGCATAGGATGCTTGGATTGCATAATACCATTGAATTCCATAGCATCAACTATGTCCCATTCAAGGAGGAGTAAGACACATGCTTAGGTCACTAGTTTCCTTCCTTCCTTAGGAGTGATGTTTTTGAATTGCTCCACCAATTCAACTTTCACTTCATCATCATTCTCCTAGTCTGACCTATCAGGTCTTGACTCCCTCCTACTCTTACACTTATCCTGATATTCTTCTAGCTTCATTCTCCAAATCAGTTGCAAGAATATAGGAGTTTTCACAAAGGCATCATCATCCATGAATGCCTTGTAAGCCTCCATCCTAGCATCCTACACATACTGCTCCTTTATATCCATATCACCAAGCACCAATTGTGCTGATCTAGGAGGAGAGGGGATACCAACCTGCATTTCTTGGTCAGTTATGACAATTTCATCCATCAGAACCTCCGATGGTTTTTCAATATTTTTCCTCTTAGGGCTTGGCTCTGATGACAACTCCACAGGATCATCTCTCGGTGGGGAATCCAAATCCACAATCTTTATCCCTCCAGGCTTCTTGAACCCCTGACTCGGCAGTGATGATATTCTCATTATTTGTTTTCCCTTTTTATTTCCTACCTCTTCATCACTGCTATTATTCTTCCTCCTCCTATACAGAGGTCTATCCACTGATGGCTGATGAGTTGGCCTTGTTTCCTCAGGCCTCACCTCTGGCTCCTGAATTCCCAAGTCTAATTCTAAATTGGCCTTCTTAGCCCTCAGGATATTCATGATTTCTTTAAAATTGCTCATCAAAAAATCAATTCTTTTATGAAATGGAGTAAACTCCATTAGTGGATCATATCTTGGATCCAGTTTATGTACCATGGCCAGCATCTTCTCATATGTAATCCACTTTTCCTTATTCAATTCTTCCTAGTTCAATTCAAATTCATTTCTTATTAAATCCTCAGGGAAGTTGAAAACATGAATGAATTTACCACCCTTAATCTTCTACCTAAATAGGGCAAAGAATCCCTCAAGATAATGTTATCTTCTGGATCCATTCTTTAAATGGTATTCATCAAAATATCGGTCAAACTGGACCCATCCTCCCTTAGAGAACACAAAGTCAGAGACAACTGTATAATTAGGGAGCAAATTTCCTTTTCCTCTTCCTGTCAGATTCTCTTCATGAATGCAGCCTAATTGCCACATCACCTCTGCAAATCCCATCTGTGATGGTACATTATAAGGGAGAATATGAGGAGCTCCCTAGAAACCATAAACCCTCAAAACATTACTTATAGTGTATAGAATAATGTCACCCCAATTGTGGCATACCTTCAAATTAGGTTTCCTTATTTTGGGTCGAAGGAAATCATGCAAATCCTCAGGAATTATTGGTACATTTACCACCAATTTATACCTAAGCCTAGAGGCAAAGCAGTTATCAAACTGCACAAAACTAGCACCTCCCTTGTTACCAAACATGTCTGCATTCCAAGACTGTACTGGTAATTTCTCTCCATTTACCTCTCACTTTACCTCCATTTTCTCCAAAAAGAAATCAACATTCTCATACAAAAACATGTGCATTAACAAGGAATAGCAAAAGAAAGGAGTACTAGAATCTCCATTATGCAATTTCAGCAAACCCTCATGTATCCTTTTAGCAAGGAATGAAGCATAGTCATAAATCACAGAAAAATTAGGGTGTTGAATCTGAGCTCCCATGAACATATAAGTGATGGGCATCACAGTGTTAGGATTGAGACCAATAATTTGGCAAAGTGAATAGAACGTTGCCAAGAAATGATCAACAAAACAACCTAGCCTGAAAGGCTCTCGGTCTGTTGGGCTGATGTGAATTGTTGAACTGCCTACCCAGGCCAGGTGAGGGGGAAGCAACCTTGACCTAAAAAGAGGCTGAGATCTGGCATATTCTTGCTTCATCTCTTCAAAGTCAATTCGAACCAAAAATGAGCTATACTCACTCAAATCAAAGACCCGACGAATTATGTCTACATTGACACTCAATAGAATGCTGCCATCATTATCTCTGATAATCTGTGTGACAGGGTCATATCGTGCAGCAACTGCCCTAAGTAGGTCAACATCCAGAAACACATTCGGGACCACAAGCTTTCCCATATCATATCTCCAACTATTTGAAAAAGGGTGAGACACATTGTGTTGCCCAGACCATCTTCTGAACAATCCCAAACCCGTCATAGGCACTCTGGCATCTACAATATTGTAGTTCTTACATCTCAATCCCTCACCTAGGGCTATCCCATTCATCAAGATCAAACCTTTCTTCCTGTCATTTGTTGATAAAGGGAATTGGTCCAAGAAATCATTATATAAATTTCTTTGTATGTAATCTATATGGCCAAAATGTTGCTTTGGTGGTGCCATTTTAACAATTAGGGCTTCTTCAAAAATAGATTTGTAGACAAACTGAGGTTACCCAGAATGGAAATACAGCAGAACCCTATAATTTCTCACAATCCAGAAGAAACAGTAACCCTAGAATTGTAATCAAGAAAATCACCAATAACACAATGCAATCCTCTTCTTGAATCATGTTCAAACAGAGATAGTGGCAAGAAAATCAACTTACGAAATTCGTGCCACACAGAAAAAATAAACCCGTGCTGAAACCGCTTTGAAAACTTCTATCTCTGGCTCTGGATCACTTCGCAAATATTTGAATGTCTTTATGGCAATGCAATTGTGAACTTAAATACTCAGGAATGATGAATATAGCCAAGTAGGTGTCTCATCTGCTATTAAAGCTTACTTGCGTGTTGTGCCAACTTCTTCAATCACATTTGATGCAAGTTTAAAATCTCGCCGTCGATCTCATCTTTCTGTCAGGCCATTGAACAGCTGTCTTCAAAAAGCTGACAACACTTTCGTGTCATCATCAAGGGCCCACCATAAAATGCAGCCTCAAAAAGTACATGTGGCACTTGCCCGCAATATCACAATCACTAAACCCCACTTGGTTTAGGATCACACGATAGCGGGCAACCGTTGATCTCCACCATCTACAATCTCAACGATCAAAACAGGAGGTAGCACCAATGCATATCTGTCGAGTAGCTTTCCATCAAGATTAAGACATCGCCATTGATTACAAGCACATGCATTTCTCATGTGGTTTAGTAACCTGCTTGATAACACTCTAAAGTTCAATGCATAAATTAATCACTTTATTTACTTCCTTTAGCACCGGCAACTTAAGACACATGGCGTCCGCCCATGATATCGCTATCGCCCAAAAGCCAGCAGTGACATCATCATGGGATGGCAAGTAACGGTGAGCATCAACCTTAGGAAGATCAACGGTTGGTAAAATAACCCCTACAAAACATTAAGATACTCAGGAAAAGTTAAGAGGAAAGGGACACCGCCTAGGGCAACGATAGTCGATGACTTAAGGTTATTTTAATAGCTAAAGCACGGACCAGTTTAAAATTTGGCAAATAAAAAGTTGGTCTAAAATTTTCATTTTATATTAAAAGCGGCCATGCCTAGATGATCACATAGGACATAATTTGTTCTTAAAAGACCCTCTCCAAAAGTAACGACGAAATAGACCCAACCCAACAATAGAATACAAGGTCCCATAGAAGCAAGGCATAAATCCATTCTCAGGTACCCTCAGAAAAAACAAGACAAACCAGAAATAACGGAAGACCAAGGATTTTAGAATTTAGGCTCCATCACAAGGCTTAAAGGTTTTAAAACATCAAGGTTTACAAGTTTGCAAAGAGAACAAAGGATGATAGGTTTTTATGATTCAAGTCATTAAGATTGTTTGGTGGGTTGTAAATTTCAACTTTCTTCAAAGTATTTACCTTGTTGAAGAGAAGGATCATTAGAATCACTAGAAGAAGCCAATTATTAGACTAGCTATTTTCATCTCGTGTTACTTTTAGGCACAACTATTTTAGTTGTTGCTATCTTGGGCAGATTGCTATCCTAAGATGATCTTTTAGAAGATCTATTTGGAGATATTCTATTTTAAGATTTCTTGTTTTATATGATGTATTTGGAAACAATTGTGTACTTAAAGCTTGCTTGGATTTCAAGGGAAGTATCCTAGCATAGGAACTTTAGCATGCATTTTTATTTGTTTATCATGCAAAATATTGTAAAGCAATTATAAATAAGTGTTTTTGGCACATAGATTGGGTGGAATAGAAATTTTATGTCTATTTACTCCTAAGATTATTATTGAATCTTTTTGTGATCTTGTGTATCTGTTGGTTAGGTAAATTGAATTGTTTTTATTTAAAAATTGCAAGCTTTGTATTGCCATTTTCAAGTAAATGTGGTAGTTGTAACATTGTATGAAATTCCCTTCATTTGATTCACTTAATCTTGTGTGTAATTGACTTTTAAGTCTTTTGTTGTATTCACACTTTTTTTTCATTGCTTTTACCTAGAAAGAATGGGAGTTTGTTAGCTATTGAAGATATTAATTGTCAAGAAGTGATATAAAAACATCTCATCTTGAGAAGTCTTAGCAAGGGAAAGAAATAGGATAGTATCAATTCATTGGTTGTCGGAATACTTGGTGTGTGTGACTTATATGCATTGCAAAGAATACAATAAGATTTATCAATGAAAGATTAAATAATGAAAATTTGTAATTTTTGTAAGCTTGTATTTATGACATTCATGCTTAACTAGGTTTCAATAGTGTCATGCCATCATCGCCTTTGAATTAAATAACAAAATATATTTATAATTTAATTGAATCAAATAAATGAAAAGGTATTAGAGAGTTCAATCCATCTATAACAATAAAATGAGAAGATAATAGAATTTACTATGAAATATTACCTTTTTCTCTTCTTCCAAAAGTTCCTGGATAGGCCTGTAGGCTACTGCAATGCATAGGTTCTATAGGAAAAAAATCACAAGTAAGCTCAACATATCATATGCTTAAAAAATGGTAAAACAGAAAAACAAACAATTTTCTTGCTATCTTCAAATCACTGCCAAAATAACCTTCTGTTGCATGAGCTAAATCATTAAAGTGAAAACCACTAGCTAATCTCTCCTGAGCAAGAATAACCCGTAAAAATTTTGCTCTGTTCTTAGCATCTGGTAAATTGACATATATTTTGAAGATGAAAAGTGAAATAAGTTATTATCATTATGAACAACAACACCTTAAAAATGATATTACAGAATGTCAGATATCAGAGTACATATTATAATACAACAAATTGAATATAGAATGCATATTCCAGATTTTATCTCCAACCTTCTAGGCAACTGACAGATGACTGCATCGTCAAGATCAAATGGTCGATTTGTAGCAGCAAGAATCAATATTTTCTGATTTTATTTAGACCGCAGCCCATCCGAAGCCGCCATAAATTCATTACACATTCTTCTTGTTGCCTCATGTTTAGAAGCACCACCACGTGCTCGTAGAAGGTTGTCTACCTAAGAAACAAATAGAATGTAGGATTCAAAAAATAAACACTGGATATTAAGAAAATTATCTGTGCAACATACATTTGTGCAAAAGGATGATAATATGAGATCAACCAACAGATTTTTCATTATAGATAATTATAGATAAAGGCATCAAGCTCTTATAGTGGATATTTATTTGCATGCACCATAGCATAGATTAGACACAAGTGAACTAATTATTGAAGCTACAAACCTCACACTATTTTTACTAAGCTTTCTTAAATACAAGCTATTCTTTTATATAAAAAGTAACAGTGAGATATTACAAAACGAATAGCCAACCTATGTCACAAACAGTCATTAGTTGGGTCACCTACATAGACGGGGCATTTAAAAACATCTACAATGCATGAAGAAGATAAGTAATTAAACCTACTTCATCAACAAGTATGATGACTGGTGCAAGTTTGCTTGCAAATGAGAAAAGGGCCTTTGTCAGTTTTTTTGCATCCCCAAACCACTGCACCAAACAAAATAGCATCAACATCCAAGCAATATTATCATTATAAAGATATAAAACTGCAATTCTCAAAGAAGAGTATTAAATCTTGAACTCGAAAGGAATACTGTGGAAAAATCTATATTATTGTAGAACAAAATATTTGTTTATAAGAATAAAGGGAGAATTTAAAGAGTTCAAAAGTAGTATAGTAGGACTGCCTCTCTCCAAGAACCAAATTTTTAAAAATAAGTATCTAAAACAAGAAAGCAAAAGAACCTTGAAAAGAGAAATTTAACTAAAATAATTAAACACCAAAAATATCAATTTGAACAAAAAGATATATGTTACAATTAAACAATGAAAGGAAATTCTTCCTCCAAACAAAAATCAAGATCAAAGGCATGACTTGGCATTTTATCTTGGACCAAAAGAAAACCCAGAATCCTCATCAATCAACACAAAAGGTCTTATTCAAAATTTTATAATATCCTTATCGGAATAGTAGACTCACAGGGTCTGACTGGATCATCCTAGGGGAAGTTGCATACTGCTCCCAAACCCTCTCCTTATGTGGCCTTAATTATGCAGCTGTGGAGAGGAAAATAGTAATGTGTATCTTAACCTATAGTGGGGACCTATGTTTCACAGTTTGCTAAATATTTTATCTTTACCCTTATTAGTAATTAGTAATGCTTTACTATAGCATCAGTGTCCCTGATGGGTGTCATATGGGCCACCCAGCTGAAGGAAAATAGCAGAGATAGAAAATTCAAATTGAAACACACAGATCAAATATTAACTCAGAACAGCCATTAAACCACCTTGCTACTTGAGAGCAAAAATTATATTAATTTTCTTCTATCTCTATTACAGAATTATATTCCCATATTTAAAGATTTTTGACCCACACAAAAATTTACTACAACTTTAATGACATAAATATGCCAGCAAAATAATCATCCTAACCAAGGTCTAATCAGTTTAATATACGTCCTTATACATTACACAATATTAAACAAAAAGTCCTTTTATGCTGACATGGATTCCACTACCGAGCGCACCAAAGAAGACAAAAAAGTCAACCGTCGTTGACTACTACGCTACCGCTGTGGTTTACAAGGTTACCGTGGTGGTTGCGATGACTACAGGAGCTAACCATAATGGGCTTACCGCGCTACCGCCGCGGTTAAATAATAGACCGCGGTGGTCGCGGTAACCGTCAGAGCTGGATGGGAAGATGTTTACCGTGCTACCTCCATGGTTAAATAATAGACCACGGTGGCCACGGTAACCGCCTACTGACTGACTACTAACCACCAAGGAAGGACACCACGCTACCACTGGAGATAGAAGAGAAGACCGCGGTGGTTGTGGTAACTACATGGACAGAGGGAGACGGAGCCGCTTGCGGTTTAATGCGATACCGCGGTGAGTGAAATGGAAGATTGTGGTAGAGCGGTAGACACCGTGATACTACAGGCTGTTGACTAGGTCTGTGTGGTATGGCGATAAGGGTTGACTGCGACCACCAAAGTTGACTTCAATGTGGACTCACAAGTTGGACGAATTTCCAACACTCCCCCTTGAGTACAACTCACACCATTCTTGAGTCCTAGCCGGTCTCTTTGAAAAGTGAAGCTCTCTGTGCTTAGTGCCTTGGTAAATATGTCTGCCTGCTGCTCATCTGACCTGCAAAAAATTAATGAAATCTCCCCAACTGAAATCGATTCCCTAATAAAATGAAACCATGTATCAATATGTTTGCTACTTTTGTGAAATCTAGGGTTCTTCGATAGAGCTATGGCTGAGTTGTTGTCACAAAAAATTTGTGTTGCCCCTATCTGCTCATTCTGGATTTCTTGCAATACTATTCTCATCCACACTGCTCGACATGAAACACTGGTGGCTGCAACATACTCAGCTTCAGCTGATGATAAAGTGACAATAGGCTATTTCTTTGAAGTCCATGCAACTACACCACTTCCAAAATGAAAAACATAGCCTAAGGTGCTTTTTCTGTTATCAACACTTCCAGCACAGTCACTATCAGTATACCCTGTTAATCTGAAATTATCTAATCTGGAATATTGGATTCCAAAATTTATTGTGCCATTGATATACCTTAAGATTCTCTTTCTAGCTTGCCAGTAATTCTCCTTTGGTGTTTCCATGAATCTGGAAATCAAGTTGACTACATACATGATGTCAAGCCTTGTGGTTGTCAAATACATTAAACTCCCTACTAACTGTTTGTACAAAGTTGGATTAACTTTTGAGCCTTTGTCTTCTCTGCTCAATTTTAGTCCAATCACCATTGGAGTAGGTGCTGACTTATAGTTTGACATATTGAATCTTTTTAAAACATCTTTTGCATATTTAGACTATGAAATAAAAATACCATCTATGTTCTATGTTACCTCAATGCCTAAAAAATACTTCATCACGCCCATATCTGTCATTTCAAACTCTTTCTTCATTTCTATTTTGAATATTTCAACTGACAGATTCCCTATTAAAATCAAATCATCTACATACAGGAATATGATCAGAATTTTACCTTCACCATTCACTTTGGTATACAAAGGTTGTTCACTATCAAATCTGGTAAATCCATTGCTTGTGAAATAACTATCAATTCTTCTATACCATGCTCTTGGGGCTTGTTTCAAACCATACAGTGCCTTCTTCAATTTATAGACTTTATCCTCTTGTCCTGATATTTTATATCCAGGTCATTGTTCAATATAGACTTCCTCTTCTAGATAACCATTGAGAAATGTTGACTTCACATCCATTTGGTGAACTAGCCATCTATTCTATGTTGCTAACGCCAAAAGCATTTTGATTGTGTCTAGTCATGCAATTGGTACAAAAGTTTCATTGTAATCTACTCCAGGTTGTTGTGCATAACCTTTTACCACCAATCTTGCTTTGTGTTTCTGCACCTCTCCATCTGCATTCAATTTAGTTTTATAGATCCATTTCACACCTATGACATCTTTGTCTTTTGGAAGACTTTGCAACTCCCATGTCTGATTGTTTTCTATTGAATCTATCTCATCATCCATTGCTGTTATCCACTTTTCTTCCTTGATTGCATCCTCATAGTGAATAGGATCTTCAGCTTGTGAATAAAAGGCAAATAGTGTAAATTGATGAGGATTGTTCTCACCTTCATTTTGATTATAGATATCAGTCATGCTTCTGATTTTCTGTCTTCTCATACTAGTCAAAGTTGGATTTGATAAGTCACTTGAATCTGCAAAATGTGGACTTGAAGGTCTTGTGCCTGAAATTCTTGTTGTGATAGGTGTCTGTAGACCTCTTGTTGCTGCTCTTGTATTACTAGCTAGTGTTAATTGTTGACCACTTGCTTGAGGTTGATTTGGA
Organism: Sequoiadendron giganteum; assembly: GCA_007115665.2. Lineage (NCBI taxonomy): Eukaryota > Viridiplantae > Streptophyta > Pinopsida > Cupressales > Cupressaceae > Sequoiadendron > Sequoiadendron giganteum. Next base: position 304,875,812 of record CM021107.1, read on the forward strand.
GCTACAGGTACATTAGTTTGAATTGTATTTTCATTCTCATCTTGAGGGATATTAACAGTAACATTGACTGTATTTTCTTTGCTTCCATCCCATGCTTCATCTTCAACAAAGTGAACATCCCTGCTAATTATTACTTTCTTGGTTGAGGGATTAAACAGTTTGTATGCTTTGGATTCTTCACTGTATCCAACAAAGATGCATTTCTCTCCTTTGTTATCAAGTTTTCTTCTCAACTATTCAGGAACATGTACATATGAAACACAACCAAAAACTCTCATGTGAGACACACTGTGCTTTTTACCTATCCATGCTTCTTCAGGGATAATATTCATCACACTTTTAGTTGGAAATCTATTCATAATGTATGTTGCACAAGATACGGCTTCAACCCAAAATTCATTTGTCAAGTGCTTGGCTTTTAACATGCTTCTAGCCATCTCCATTATAGTTATGTTTTTCCTCTCAGCTACACCGTTATGTTGAGGTGTGTATCTTGTTGTGAATTGTTTGTGTATTCCATGTTCTTTGCAGAAATTTAAAAACTCTCTTGAATGTATTCACCTCCTCTAATTGTTCTCAGCACTTTAATGAAACAACCACTCTATTTTTTAGCTAAAGATTTAAATTGACAAAAATAACTAAACACATCACTCTTCTGTTTCAGAAAATACACCCATGTCTTCCTTGAATAATCATCTATAAAGTCAGAAAATAAAAACTACCACCTATTGAAGGTGTTTGCATTGGACCACATAAGTCTGAATGAACTATCTCTAATGGGGATTTTTCTCTAGTGGATTTCCCTGCTGGGAAAGACTCTCTATGTTGCTTTCCAAGTATACACCCCTCACAAACACTCTCTAGTTTTTGAATTAATGAAATTCCCTTTACCATGTTCTTCCTATGAATCAAATTCAAACCTCCAAAGTTTAAATGGCCGAACCTTAAATGCCAAAGCCAGTTCTCATCCTTAACCTCTGCCTGAAAGATAGTTTGAATAACAATTGATTCCTCTTTTGCTTGTGCAAAGTTTGTACTCAAAGATGGCTGAATTCTCAAAGGAAATATTCTATTGTTTATCATGTGAATTTTTGCAATCAACTGACCACTTGGGTATTTGTCTAAAATAGTGCATAACCCATTCTCGAAAGACACTCTAAAACCCTTTTGAATTAACTGTCCTACACTCATCAAATTGTGTTTAAGACTAGGCAAAAAATAAACATCATAAATATATTTCTGCTCCCCCTACTTGGTTAGAATATTGACATTCCCTTTTCCTTTAACTAACACTTTGTTGTCATTGCCCAGGGTGACATCTGACTTGATATTCTCATCTAGACTTGTAAATAACTCTAAATTCCCTGTCATGTGATTACTACAGCCTGAATCTAAAAACCAAACTTCTTTCTCACTAGCTTGAGCTACATTACAGGCTAAAAACATAGTACTATTATCAGGTCTGTTGTCTTGACTTTCTCTAGAAAAGTTTTCATTTTGTCTACCCATTTCATATTTTTTCTTTCTACACTCATTCATGTAATGACCAAAATTTTTACAATAATGGCATTGGACCTGAGATTTATCATACCTTTGTCCTTGAGGAAAGTTTTGAGATGGGTTTTGGCTACTGCCTCTTCCACTTGAACTTGACTGATTATTTCTTCCACCTCTATTGAAACCTCTTCCTCTTGCTTTGTAATTAGATCTACCTCTACTTCTTCCTTGGTTAATTGAAGCTTGTGACTTGAATGCATGCTCCAATGAAATATTTGTTGTTCTGCTAAGTCTGTGCTCATGAGAAATTAGTGAAGCATATAGCTCATCTACTGAGTACTGTGTGAGATCCTTTGTCTCTTCTATTGTGACTGCAATTGTCTCAAATCTAGTGGGTAAGCTCCTTAGAATCTTTTCTATAACTTTGACATCTTCTAGTGTCTGTCCATGTGTTCTCATCTGGTTTACCAGTCCCATTATTTGTGTAAAGTATGTATCAACTGACTCATTTTCTTTCATAACTCTCTTCTTAGTATCTGCAACTTTGCAGTTTTGACTTTGTCCATACCTTGATATGCTATTTGTAATATGTCCCATGCTTGCTTAGACTTAGTAGTGGATGATATTCTAGGAAAGATACTTTCATGTACACCTTGTAGAATAAAGAAGTGAGCCTTTGAATCCTTCTTCTTGTTATCCTTCAACAAGTCTTTCTCTGCTTGTGTCAAAGCATTATATGCTGCTACATCTGATGGCTCTGGAAACCCATTCTCTACATACTCCCATAAGTCTTGTGAATATAACAATGCTCTCATTGTTATCGACCAGTAGTCATAATGCTTTCCATTTAACTATGGAATTTGTGGATTACTCAAGCTTATGCTTACTGCCATGATTTACAGACTCTCTAAAACTAACCTTATAGCTCTAATACCACGTGAAGGAAAATAGTAGAGATAGAAAATTCAAATTGAAACACACAGATCAAATATTAACTCAGAACAACCATTAAACCACCTTGCTACTTGAGAGAAAAAATTATATTAATTTTCTTCTATCTCTATTATAGAATTATATTCCCGTATTTAAAGATTTTCGACCCACACAAAAATTTACTACAACTTTAATGACAAATATGCCAGCAAAATAATCATCCTAACCAAGGTCTAATCGGTTTAATATGTGTCCTTATACATTACACAATATTGAACGAAAATTCCTTTTTATGCTGACGTGGATTCCACTACCCAGCGCACCGAAGAAGACAAAAAGTCAACCATCATTGACTACCGCGCTACCACTGTGGTTTACAAGGTTACCGCGGTGGTCACGGTAACTGCAGGAGCTGACCATAACAGGCTTACCGCGCTACCGCCGTGGTTAAATAATAGACCATGGTGGTCGCGGTAACTGTCAGAGCTGGATGGGAAGATGTTTACCGTGCTACCGCCGCGGTTAAATAATAGACCGCGGTGGCCGTAGTAACTGCCCACCAATTGACTACTAACCGCCAGGGAAGGACACTGCGCTACCGCCAGAGATAGAAGAGAAGACCGCGGTGGTTGCGGTAACTGCACTGACAAAGGGAGATGGAGCCGCTTGCGGTTTAATTGCTATACCGGGGTGAGCGAAATGGAAGGTTGTGGTAGAGCGGTAGACGCCGCGATATCGCAGGCCATTGACTGGGTCTGCGTGGTATGGCGGTAAGGGTTGACTGTGACCGCTAGAGTTGACTTCAACGTGGAATCGCGAGTTGGACAAATTTCCAACACCAACAAACTTTCCTCAAGCTTATATTCCAAGTGGAAACTAAGGTGGAGAGTGAAGGAGACCCCAAATCATCTCATATTGATTAAGCAATTTCCTCTTTTGGATGGAATTTGTTTTTATATTTTTAGTGGTTTTTTTTGTTATTTTTTTTAGTTATATTGAGCTCTATGTCTACCTAATGCTTTTTTTTAATAATCTCATGTATGTTATAGTTTCCTCTTGAGTGTAGACCCCTATAAAACCTAGACTAATCTATCAAAAACAAACCTAGAGCATCATAGCAAGTGTTGTATAGAAAGAACATGTGAATGAAATATATGGATATAAAATAACATATGGAATCTCCTAGAAACAATGGAGCACAAATTGATCTAACCCTAAGCATTTAAATAATGTCTCTTTCTCTAGAATTTATTTAAATTATGTATTCCTTTTCATTATAAATTAATGATAGAACTTTTAAGGATGCTTTCCCCTTGGATAGCAACTTCTTAACAGTGGAGATAGGGTTTCAAATTTCCCTCAACCAAAAATTCTTTGGGTGGTGAGCATGAATTACTCATGCTAGAAGTCTATGACTGACTGTAAAAATGAACTAATATATGGGGAAAACATACATAGTGAATAGAAAATGCATTTATTTATGTATATAAGTAATAAAACAATATATATAATTCATTTTTTATTGAAATAAATGATATCCTACCTCTTGAAGCCAAAAATTTATAACATACAGTATTAATTATGTTATCATTTGGAATAACCAAAAAAATAGAAAATACAATCACCGTTATGAGCAATTCCCAAATAAAATATCAACCTAGGAAGGAAAAATACTACCTAAATTTGTATAAATACACAGCTATGCTTCATTGTCAAAGCCACACATTCAAATATTTCTCAAAAGAAAAATTCATAACATGCTATAGATTAATCACTTTCAGCATTTACCTTTGAAGTAAGTGTTCAACCTATGGTACTTATAAAATTTGCACCAGCTTCAATTGCAAGTGCTTTTGTGAGTAGGGTCTTCCCAGTTCCAGGAGGACCAAACAACAACACTCCTTTACATGGCTGCAAATAGACACAGATATTCTATGTCACTAACTCTATGTTACACTAAACATTACTTAAATTATCCTAACAGAAACAGAGAAAAGAGTATCAAAGGGGAACAAAAACTTGAGGCATAAGTACCCAACAATAGTATAGCAACACGATGTTTCAAATGACAAATGCACCTTTAAGAGACCAATAATATCAGTTTTCTCCACATTGCACACACACAGATAACTATATGGATGGTGAATAATATATCCCAAATATATATTTACCACTCATTTTAGCCACTAGTTTTTATTTGATGAAATAATTTTCAAGGATTCAAGCATACCCTCAAAAGGTTTCCATGACGAGAAAGCTTTGGCCTCCACATTGGAAGTGTAACCAATTCTTGCAATGTATTTTTCACATCTTCAAGTGCCCCAATATCATCAAACTTTACACCAACTTCATTTGGAGGAACAACAGAAAAAGTAAAATTGCTCTCAGGATATTACAAAAAGACAAACATTGAGGTGAATAGCAACATACTAAAACCCCTTTTCTAGTTCCTCTCTGTACAGATCTATCATAGCTAGCATCTTCCATCTACCAAACTATCAACACTTATTTCTTTTTCTCCAAGAGACAGGAAAATTTCTAACCACTACCATCGGCCCACTATCCTCCCACTCCCTAATTTCTCAACCAAATTAACAATATGGGAAGAGACATTTAGTTAGTCTCAAAGCTCAAAGCATTTCGTTTTTCTACCCAAAGCTCAACTTTATGTCTGATGAGAGCCTTCTGAAATAACACACCAATTATGCAGTAAAATCACATTTGGGTGTTCAGTTCAAGATGAAAATGAATCAATCGAATATACCTAGTCATCACATTTATGTATGTTGACTACTTAGACTCCTCTGAATCAAATTCACAATTGTACATACAACAAAAATATGCATGGGGTGTTCAACTTCTAAGAGGAATAAGCTCCCAAAACATGAGAACATATTTGTCTTACTAATAGATCGAAGTAAAGGGCATGATAGTAAAGCAATCGATAATTTACTGCTCTAGAAGGAAAGAAGGAAGTTGTATTAGCTTCCACAAATAATTGAAATAGGTCAATGTGATATCAAAACTACAAGATTAGAATAAGGAAGAGGTAAGACTCAATGATTTACAATAAATTTAAGCCTTATCTAGTTATGTGAAAAGAAAAATTGTAATTCTAAATTTACTGAGAAAGGTCCTTACAATTAGTCTTAACACTATAAAAGCTTATAAATATTAGCTATGCAATGTTTGTTACTTTCTACAAAAATTTTAAGAAAAAATTTAGACAGCCATGATGTTGTTACATAAATGGACTAATACTAGGGAATTTTATTCACACCTTGACATAATATTATTAGATAACTATACCATGTTCATAAAATATTCTCATCTCTTTTCTTTCGACACAGCCAAGCAAAAGAAAAAAAATTGATTGGCAAAGCTGCCTGAAAATTCTATTACACTAACATGAACAATTTATGGTGCAATGCCCACAATTTTTAGTATCCTACAATTATATAATATAGTTGTATTCATATTTATTTACTTAGATATTCTAATTTAAATAGCCTTGTTGCTTGTACCCTAGGCCTCCAAATAATTATAGTTTTTGAACATCCATTGAAATCCATATTTAGTTCTATTTTCCCATGGCGCGATCAAGATCCATATGTTATTGGTTCCCATTGAACTTTTGATTTGTTTGAATTCTATTTACAATCATACTTTAGTATTTAATAAAGTATTATATTCCTAAATGAAAATGAATTGAAAAGAAAAGAAGTAAATAAAGTATAGTAATGTCTACAAATCAATAAAAAAGTCACTAGCACTATAAAGGTACAGCTATAGTTTAGAATACCTAAGTGCATCAATATTGACGGTTTCACTTCCCATCCCTCACACCTAAGTGCATCAAATGATAACCATTATGCAAGAGGTCTTGCTAAGATGCATGGTGCATTTAGTATTTCCATCATGGTAGCAAGAGGAATGCAAAAAAAACCATTTGCAAGCTATGCTACTTTCCTTCTAAGCTTAAATTTTAGTTACTTTGCATTAAAATGATATGAACGGGCTTCATCTCATGCAATCTTCGTAAATCTTTCTAAACAGTAAAATCAATGTACTTGCTTCATACACAAAAGTATTCACAAACAGACTATCAGGAACTGCATCTCGTCCTTTGCAAGCAATTTGAAATTAAACAACAAATACATTTATTTGAATTCATATGACATACAGAATATCACAATTGGTGTTAATGTAATTGACTTAATTAGAGAGTAAATGGAAAGCATAAAATAGGAAAGTATACCTTCATATATCTGATACCATTATTTTGCCATTCTATTGGCTTATAGTAGTGTGTAGTATTTGTTAGATCTATGACCATGCCTACCTACCAAAAAGTAGTTACTAAAAAATAAGAATTTAAAATAACAACAATTAAAACAATCAATGGTAGATTTCTTTTTTTTTCTTTGAGATCTTTTGATATGAAAATCCAGCTTTGTATTAGACATTTGAAGTTGGATAAAATAAAATATTAAAACAATCTCCAAGAGTCGGCATATATAATTCAGAATTGAGGAGGTTGCAGATAATTACATGATCACTACAAAGAAAAAAAAATGCACCAAGAATATAACTAAACATGCACAAAATATTCTTACAATCCTTGCTTGAATTAGATTTTCTTGCAGCTAAAAAAAAAAGTGTTTTGTTCTTTAATAGGCGTATAATTGAGTGATGGTTAGGAGGTAAATGGAGTCCAAGAATAATGTCTAGATGTCTATTGTAAATGGTTATGTAATTCCCGCTACTACCCTCACAGATCAAGCTAGTAAGAGGGCATATGAGAATCATGCCAAGGAAAAGAATGCTATTCTTTGTAGATTATGTAACACAGATTTTGTCAAAGTAATGCACTGCCAAACTACACTTGATATGTAAATACATAAATCATTAAAGACAAATACACAATATAACAAAATAAATATTGTAAACTAAACTGTAATAAACAAAATACATATTAATATAAATAAATACTTTTAAAGTTATTTTCTATACTCTCAAATATGTAAACAATTGAATATATGTATATTTCTATAATTATCATTTCCAGTTGTATCCATATCAAGGAATCTTGAAAATTTGCTGATATGTAAATAATTGAATATATTATATTTCTATAATTGTCATTTCTAGTTGCATCTAAATCAGGGGGTCTTGAAAAAATTGTGAGAAACTCAAATAAAATGCACAGAGATTGTTGCTCTATTTCCTAATCAGTTGGGAATACCAAATCAAATGTGAAATAACAAAATAAAATGCAAAGGAGACACACAGATGGGCATGCAAACTTTCTTGTTTTATTAAATCAAAAAATAACTCTTACAAAAAGATTCATAAACTTCAAACTATAAACTACTTGCAGCAATCTGGAGCTGCATACAAACATTGGACAATAGGAGCTTCTTAGAGCTCTCTCTATTTCCTATTCATCTAGAGCTATTTGTTTCTCCTTGCACACACCTGGAGCTTCTCAGAATTGTTGTTCATGCTCACAAAACATTCTCTTCTATTGCTACTACAATTTCTTCTGCAAAATCTACTTAACTTAACTAACTTACATTCCTTCATTTTCTTCTATTCAAAATTCCCACTCAAGATTCAAATTCACCTAACACAATAAATTTTGGAAATTCAAAATTTCCTACCACAATAAATTATGAGCAGTCAAGAGCAGAACAGGGATGAAGATCCCCAAAAACATATTACCGTTGAAAGCTTCTGACAGGTAGGTGAGCTAGGGAGTTGGCATGAGAAGAGGCTCAATCAGAATAATAAATATTTTCAACACTCCCCCTTTGATTGAGCCATCAAACAACATCATTCTTCATTCAGATCAACAACACCTAAATTTATTCTTAGGCATTCAAAGCAATCTTTGCTCAATGGTTTGGTGAAAATGTTTGCAAGTTGCTACTCAAACCTACAAAATTTTATTTTGATTTCACCTTTCTCAACTAATTCTCTTATGAAATGATACCTAATTTCAATGTGCTTGCTTCTTCCATGAAAAATTAGATTCTTTGTTAAAGCAATTGATGAAACGTTGTCACAAAATATAGTTGTTTCATCTTTTTGTTCTTCCTTCAAATCTACTAAAGTCCTCCTTAGCCAAATAGCTTGGCATGTTGTTGCATTTGTTGGTATATACTCAACCTCAGCTGTAGATAGGGAAACTATGGGTTGTTTCTTGGAAGCCCATGAAATGGCTCCCAAACCCAAGTGAAACACATATCCAGATGTGCTCTTCCTATCATCCACACTCCCTACCCAATCACTGTCTGTGTAACCAACCAATCCAAAATCATTTTTTGCACTATAAAAAATGCAATATCCTTTGGTTTCATTCACATACCTCAGGATTCTTTTACCTGCTTGCCAATGCGACTCTTTTGGAGTCTCCATAAATTTGAAAATCAAACTTACACTATGCATTATATCAGGTCTAGTTGTTGCTAAATACATTAAACTTCCAACCAAACTCTTATACATGGTATGATTCACATTGTTGCTGCAATATTCCTTGCTCAACTTCAAACATATGGTTGTTGGTGTGGGGGCAAGCTTTTTATCTTGCATCCTAAACCTCTTCAAAATATTTGTTGCATACTTTGCTTGAGAGATAAAAATACCATCATGCATTTGTTTTACTTCTATGCCTAGAAAATATCTCAAGAGACCTAAGTCTGTCATTTCAAACTCTCTTTTCATGGCTTCTTTGAAATCAGCAATAAGGAAATCATTATCTCCAATGAAAACTAAATCATCAACATATAAGATAATAATTAAAATCTTACCATCAACTGCCTTGATGTAAAGAGTGGGCTCACCATAGTTTTTGCTAAAGCCATTGCTCAACAAATATGAGTCAATCTTATTGTAGCATGCCCGTGGTGCTTGCTTCAGCCCATAAAGAGCTTTCTTTAGCCTGTATACCTTGCTTTTTTGACCTAGAACTTCATAACCAGGTGGCTACTCCACACACACTTCCTCTTTCAACACTCCACTCAAGAAGGTGGACTTCACGTCCATTTGATACACCTTCCACTTGTGTTGGGATGCATATGCTATGACTTCCTGCACAGTTTCCATCCTTGTAACCAAAACATATGTCTCATCATAATCTCTCCCAAATGGTTGCCTGTATCTCTTCACAACTAATCTTGCATTATGCCTCTCTATTCTTCCATCGGCATTGTTTTTGGTCTTATAGACCCATTTCAATCCAATTACTTGCTTGTTGGGAGGAAAATCAATTAGCTCCCATGTTTTATTCCTCTCTATTGCATCTATCTCCCAATTCATGGCTTCACACCATTTCTTCTCTTTCACAGCATCCTCAAAATAAATTGGATCACTATGAAAAAATAATGCTAAATTCATACTTTCATCAAACTCTTCATCATACCTTTCATTTTGGTAGATCTTCCTTAGAATCTTGGTCTTTCTTGGAATTAGGGAGGCGAGAGTGGGGTCTGAACTTCCACTTTCACTGCTACTTTGTTGAGAAGACCCTATCTATGCACTAGTCTGGAATGATCGAGAGCTATCAAAAGCTCATCCGGAGCTATCGAGAGCTATTGCAAGCTCCATAGCATCATCTTTATGCACTTCATTCTCTTTCTCTACATTAATCAAATTTGTCAAAAGTGGTATGGAGCTGTCAAGCCAGGCCAAAACTCATCCTCTAAGAACTCCACATCTCTATTGATGACAATTTTCTTGGTGACTAGACTGTACAACCTGTAGGCTTTGGACTCTTCACTATAGCCCATGAAGATGCACTTCTCATCCTTGTCATCCAACTTTTGTCTCTTCTCTTTTGGCATAAGTGCATATGCCACACACCTGAACACTCTCAAGTGCTCAACCATCCACTTGCATTTTGTCCATGCCTCTTGTGGAATCTTGTCAAAAACTGCTTTTGTAGGACTTCTATTTATTAAATACACTGTTGTTGCTACAACTTCACCCCAATATTCATTTGGGAGTCTCTTGGATTTGAGCATGCTTCTTGACATCTCCACAATGGTTTTGTTCTTCCTCTCAACCACTCCATTTTTCCATAGAGTATAGGCTTTAATTATCTCCTTCTTAATGCCATGTTGCTTGCAAAAATTCACAAACTGATTGGAGGTATACTCTCCCCCTCTATCTGACCTTAGGAACTTGATGAAATGTCCACTCTCCTTTTAAGCCTAGGCCTTAAGCACTTTAAACTTATCAAATGCTTCAGATTTATGTTGCAAAGAATAAACCCATTTCTTACGGTTGTAATCATCTATGAAGGTCATAAAATATTGGCTCTTACCAATAGAAATTGTTTGCATAGGGCCACACAAATCAGTGTGCACCAGATCCAATGGTACTCTTTCCCTTCTAGAATTTCCCAATTGAAAGGGTTGCCTATGTTTCCTGCCTAATATGTAGGCTTCACATCTACTACTAGGCTCTACTATGGTTGGTAAACCTCTAACTATTCGGGTATGTGCAGGATCATGATGGGCCAAAAAGTGGCAATGAGAAAAAAATCACATTTTGGACTGACTCAAAAACGTAGAAATGTCGAGTTGACTTTTCTAGGTTCGAGTGTTAGTACATTTAGCTGAACCAAAGCCCAAACCTAGTTTCTACAAATTGGATATCTTATTTGTGGAAACATTATATAAAAGCCAGACGACTCTTATAACTTCATTTCTCACTATTTGCACGCGAGCGCATAAGGAAAACCAAAAATCCGATATGCGCTTCTATCAGATATCCGATTTCAAAGGTAAGTATTTGGTTTTTTAAATGTTGTAATCGATTTTTCAAGTAGATTCTCTTAATTTGAAGTAGTTTTTATTAAATTTTTATCAAAAGTAGGGTTTTCTATTGATTTTTATCAAAAACTAGAGTTTACATTGAATTTTTATTAAAAATTAATGTTTCCAAATGGATTTTGATTAAAAACTAGTGTTGTTGATGTATTTTAATCAAAAATTAGAGTTTGTTATGGATTAATGTGAAAAAATAGGGTTTTTTTAGGATTTTTATTAAAAACTAAGGTTTTTTTACAATAATTTCATTTATATTGTGTAATTTCAATTAGATTAATTAATTTTTAACTTTAATAAAGTATTATGGCTGAAAATGAAAATCCACAAATTCTAAACGCTCCACCACGTCCACAACCACCAATTGAAGACTTAATTGGTGAAAAATTGGGGCAATTGAGGGGCATTTGTGAAGTTTATAAGACAATCCCTCGATTGAGAGATATGACAAACACATTGAAGGAAATAATAAAAAATATAGAAACCCTCTCCACCCAACATAATTCCTTTCATTCGTGGTGAGAAGACATGAGGGAATATTATGGATGTGGATTGTCTTATGGTGATGTGAAAGATCTCCAAATAACCAAAGCCCAAATAGCCTCTTTATTCATTGACCCCTGCACCAGTTTGCCAGTGAATGTTAATAAAACAAAACTTTCTATAAAATGGTGCATTCATAGGGACATTGTAGCTAACTTTTGGGATCGTTGGTGTATGGTTTTTGATAAACCACCAAACAATAATTCTGATATACCATTTTACTTTATTAAAAAATTATATGCTGAGTTTGTGTTAGGGCATCATGTCAATTACTTTGACATTAAACCCTTCCAGGGCATCGGTGGAGGTATGCCCCAGGATAGACCAGGGGCAGTTAGGGTAGTCTCATGCCCAAATTTTCCCCTTCCTCCCCTTCCTCCCCTTCCTTCGCCACCTCCAATATATCATCCAGAGATTATCCAAGATGTAGCCACACAGACTATTCAGGCTATTCACTCTTTGAGTGGTCATTTGGTTTTGCATACTTCTACAGTAGCTCAACCACATTCTGGTGATGTTGGCTAAGGCTCAAGTGTTGGTGCATCATCCTCCTCAGGTCCACATATTTGTGTGTCACATACTTATACTATGTGCCGCCAGATATGTTTGGGTCCTTTTGTACAGCCTGTTGAGCATCCGTTGGACACTTCTAATTATGACCTTCATGATTTAGACATTATAGATCACTCGTAGGGGAGTGGAGCGCACCCTACAGATTCCTCTCCTGCTAGAGAGGAGGATGCTAGAATAGTGACACAAGTAAGATTTAAGTTGTAATTTCATAACTTGCATTTGTTTTTAAATGAATATTAATAAGAGATAGTATCAAGTACTAATATTTATTTACATGGTCTATTTAACAGTTGATGTCTGAGGAGAAGCTCACACAGGTGACTGATAGCACCCTCAGGGCCATTTCATTTGGCTTGGACACACACATAGTATATATTTTTGCACTCACTCGTTTACATTTTATATTATATACTTGCTTGTCATTTGAATTTTCATTAATGAAATTATATAATAACTTATATGCTTATCTTATTTTCCTCTTGTAGGAAATACCTACTGCAAGTGAGGTGCAGTCTCGTCCAGACTATGGAGGCACAAAGTTAGATAAGGGGAAGGTAATTGAACTCAAATTGGATTGAATTAAGATTTTTAAGATCTTATATTGATTATACATACATCGACATAGATTGGTAGTTTCATATGTACTTGTCAATTTTATGTACATGCAATTATGAGCTATACAGATTTGTTGACAAATGACACACCGCCTAAAGGTGTAGGTATTCAAACACCTCAAGGAGTAGGTGTTGAAACACCTTAAGGAGGAGGTGTCAAAACACTTGAAGGAGATAAAGAAAAAGATCAACCTAAAGAGGTATGTGTTTATTTTATTTTTTGTTTGGTAAATATGTTCCTATTACCAATAATTGTATGCTAACTTGGATCAATCTTATGTTTTTGCTCACATATATAGATTGGCATTTCAAATTTTAGTTTGGTATATTCTAGGACTCTTGACCCTTTGAAGAGATGTATATTTCAGGTAATCAAGATTTCAATTTTAGAGTTCAATTAAAATTCAATGTATATTGATTTTGATGTTAATTATTATATTTTAAATTATATAGTATAACTAATCTCAATTGTGGTTTGAATTTTTCTTGTGCAGCTACCTTCAGAGCCAACAAGTGCTTCAAAGAGGCTCCATTTTGATGATCCACCAGTAGTTTAGGATGAGATAGACATTTTGGCATGTAAATTTTGAATACATATTGAGATGGCATATGCCACATTTTGTAAAACTTTGTTTGAGTTGGCGTCGATGTCATTTTTGTATGTGGAAATACACTTGATTATTGGATAATTTGATATATAGAAGTTGACAATTGAAATTTAATTTGTTCCTCGTGTGCATGATTAAACTCTTTGAAAATTTTATCTTGAGCAATGGTTAAATATCAATATACAATAGCATAAAAAAAATGGTTATATTATGTAGTTTATAATTATATCATTGATTACATTGCGTTACACATCTTTTAAACTCAAATCATTACTTCACATTGCATAACTAAAAACTATGAGAAGTTGTCAATTGCATTTGTTTGTCATTGAATTCTATGAGACCACATTTCTTTGAAGTTTTTTTTTAAATAGTCCACTGCCTTGTCTATGCTACCTCATTTTTCATACATGATAGTGATCACATTAAGTTGTAATAAATTAAATGATAGCCTATGGTTATTTAATTTATACTCATTTTATTTAAATGGATGAGGCCAACCTTCCTTGATATTATTTTGTAATTTATTATTTTCAAGAGAGGCCGACCTCCTTGAAGAGTCACCTTAGTTTGTATAAATACAAGGTGATGTTTGTTCATTTCCTCAATCAAGTTCATTCAGCATAATTCACATTCCAAGCAAAAGTTTGCACTTGAGCAGCAACGCTTCATCTTGCAACAGCAGGCCGATTTCAAGGAGAAGCATATTCGATTGTATCTTTGCATCTAGGAGAGGTGCTATTATTCATTGTATCAAATTCAACCATGAGCTGGGCCTGAGTTGTAAGCATATTTCTTGTTGTGTTTATTATCTTATGTGTTGCATTTTTTGAGTGCTTTCAGTTGTATTATCTGATCATTAAAATACTAACATGGTATCAGAGCGGGTTTGAAAAAGATCGTGTTGGGACTAGTTATTGCAGATACCTCTATTCCCTTTTTTTTTGTCTATCTCTATCTTAGTCAAGATGGTGAATGGTCTTAAAATTGAGGATAGACTCGAAGGAGCATCAAACTTCACTTCATGGAGATTCAGAATTATGCTCACTTTGGAGGAAAACGAATTGGTTGAGTGGGGAGAGAAAATTTTCCAAACCTACGGATGAGGAAGAGAAAGTTAAATGGAGGAAGAAATATATCAAGACGAAGAATATGTTAGTTGATTCTGTGAAGGACCATATTGTTCCTATCATCTCTAAGTTGAATACAGTGAGAGAAATGCTTAAGAATTTGGAGGAGATGTATGAGATCAACAACACAAGTCGTGCTCTAGCCTTGAAGCAACAACTTCATAATGTTAAGATGGCGGAAGGAGAATTTTTCATCACCTACTTCATGAAGATTTTTGAATTAAGAGATCAATTCTCTACCATTGGTCATATTGTTGATGACAAAGATTTGACCATGTTGGCTCTTAATGGTCTTCCTTCATCTTGGGAGTCTTACATTCAAGGAATAAGCTTTTCTCAAAGTCAGTCAACTTGGATTTAACATTGGTAGCTCTGCAAACCTATTCAAAATAGAGTAATCTAAAGAGGACATCCCTAAATCTCTATAGAGGTGTAAAGTTTTAAAGTGGTGCAACTTTCATTCTTGAACTCGTACAACCAAACGGATTATTCCAATATGTCCAGATGGGTATGTTTATGTTAGGTATGGTCCTCTTTTGTACCCAAATATGCCGAATCACTCTGAGTTGCATTGGATCGGCGATTTCCCTTAAGAGTCCAAAGTGTTAAAAGATAGCAATCTTTGATAGACTATTCCTCAAAAACCATGATGCTTATAGACACTTTTTTTGATGATATGGGATCATTTTGGGACCATCTACAATAACCTCTCTTGGTTTTTTCTATCTCGAAGGCATTTTCCCGTTGTGATGAGTTTTCAATTGAGGGAAAAGTTGTTAGATGCAAGCAGTGTAAAGTTGCAAAGTGGTGCAACTTTCATACTCGAACTTGTACGACCAAATGGACTATTCCAAAACATCCGGATGGGTACGTTTATGCTAGGTATGGTCCTTTTTTGCACCCAATATATGCCAAATCACTCTGAGCTGCATTGGACCGACGATTTCCCTTAAGTGTCCAAAGTGCTAAAAGGTAGTAATCTTTGACAGACTATTCCTCAAAAATCGTGATGCTTATAGACACTTTTTCTAATGATATGGGATCATATTGGGACCATCTATAATAACCTCTCTCAATTTTTTCTATCTCAAAGATGTTTTCCCGTGGTGATGAGTTTTCAGTTGAGGGAAAAGTTGTCAAATGCAAATGGTGTAAAGTTGCAAAGTGGTGCAACTTTCATACTCTAACTCGTACAACCAAACAGACTGTTCCAACACGTTTAGATGGGTATATTTACACTAGGTATGGTCCTCTTTTGCACCCAAATATGCTAAATCACTCTGAGTTGCATTGAACTGACGATTTTCCTTAAGAGTTCAAAATGCTAAAAGGCAGCAATCTTTGACGGACTATTCCTCGGAAATCGTGATTCTTACAGACTCTTTTTCTGATGATATGGGATCATGTTGGGACCATCTACAATAACATCCCTCAATTTTTTCTATCTCGAAGGCATTTCCCATGGTGATAAGTTTTCAGTTGAGGGAAAAATTGTCAGATGCAAGTAGTGTAAAGTTGCAAAGTGGTGCAACTTTCATACTCGAACTTGTACGACCAAAAAAACTATTCCAACACATTTGGATGGGTACATTTATGCTATTTATGGTCCTCTTTTGCACCCAAATATGTTTAATCACTTTGAGCTACATTGGACCGACAATTTCCCTTAAGAGTCCAAAGTGCTAAAAAGCAGCAACATTTGACAGACTATTCCTCGGAAACCGTGATGCTTACAGACTCTTCATCTGATGATATGGGATCATGTTTGGACCATCTACAATAACCTCTCTCAGGTTTTTCTATGTCGAAGGCATTTTCCCGTGGTGATGAGTTTTCAGTTGAGGGAAAAGTTGTCAAATGCAAATGGTGTAAAGTTGCAAAGTGGTGCAACTTTCATACTCGAACTCGTACAACCAAACAGACTGTTCCAACACATCCGGATGGGTATGGTTCTCTTTTGCACCCAAATACGCCAAATCACTCTAAGTTGCATTGGATTGATGATTTCCCTTAAGAGTCCAAATTGCTAAACGGCAACAATCTTTAATGGACTATTCCTTGGAAACCTTGATGCTTACAAAATCTTCGTCTGATGATATGGGATTGTGTTGGGACCATCTACAATAACCTCTCTCAATTTTTTCTATCTTGAAGGGGTTTTCTCGTGGTGATGAGTTTTCAGTTGAGGGAAAAGTTGCTAGATGCAAGCAGTGTAAAGTTGCAAAGTGGTGCAACTTTCATACTCGAACTCGTACGACAAAATGGACTATTTCAACACATCTGAATGGGTACATTTACATTAGGTATGGTCCTCTTTTTCACCCAAATACGCCGAATCACTTTGAGCTGCATTGGACCGACAATTTCCCTTAAGAGTCCAAAGTGCTAAAAGACAACAATCTTTGACGGACTATTCCTCAAAAACCATGATGCTTACAGACTCTTCGTCTGATGATATGGGATTGTGTTGGGACCATCTACAATAACCTCTCTTAGTTTTTTCTATCTCAAAGGCATTTTCCCGTGGTGATGAGTTTTCATTTGAGGGAAAAGTTGTCAGATGCAAGCAGTGTAAAGTTGCAAAGTGGTGCAACTTTCATACTTGAACTCGTATGACCAAACAGATTGTTTCGACACATCTGGATGGGTACGTTTACACTAGGTATGGTTCTTTTTTGCACCCAAATATGCCAAATCACTCTGAGCTGCATTGGACCGACGATTTCCCTTAAGAGTCCAAAGTGCTAAAGGCAGCAATCTTTGACAGACTATTCCTCAAAAACCATGATGCTTACAGACTCTTTGTCTAATGATATGGGATCGTGTTGGGACCATCTACAATAACCTCTCTCAATTTTTTCTATCTCGAAGGCATTTTCCCATGGTGGTTTTCAGTTGAGGGAAAAGTTGCCAAATGCAAATGGTGTAAAGTTGCAAAGTGGTGCAAATTTCATACTTGAACTCGTACGACCAAACAGACTATTCCATCACATCTGGATGGGTATGTTTACGCTAGGTATGGTTTTCTTTTGCACCCAAATATGCCAAATCACTCTGAGCTGTATTGGACTAACAATTTCCCCTAAGAGTCCAAAGTGCTAAAAGGAAGCAATCTTTGATGGACTATTCCTTGGAAACCGTGATGCTTACAGACTCTTTTTTTGATGATATGGAATCATCTTGGGACCATCTACAATAACCTCTCTCAGTTTTTTCTATCCCAAAGGCATTTTCCCGTGGTGATGAGTTTTCAGTCTAGGGAAAAGCTGCCAAATGCAAATGGTGTAAAGTTGCAAAGTGGTGCAACTTTCATTCTCGAACTCGTACAACCAAATGGATTGTTCCAACATGTATGGATGGTTACGTTTATGCTAGGTATGGTCCTCTTTTGTACCCAAATACGCCGAATCACTTTGAGTTGCATTAGACCGACGATTTCCCTTAAGAGTCCAAAGTGCTAATGTCAATGAAATGTGGGGGCCGAAAGATTTAAGGTTGGATCAATATTCTAAAAGTCCTAGCTCTTGCATCATAAAACTCTTACCCAATCAACTTGAATCAATTACATGGGAAATTAAATTCACATGAACTTTTTAAAAAAAAAAATTTCAAAAAAGTGGCAAGTCAGTGTAATTTGGAGAGGGAGAGAGAG